>JAKTXB010000002.1:0-309435 GCA_030582355.1 Yamadazyma spencermartinsiae | reverse complement strand
AAAAAAAAAAAAAAAAAAATTTTAAAATAAAAAAAATTAAAAAAAAAACAACAATAAGGGGAAATTAAACTTTTCTTTTTTAAATCAAAAAAAGAAAACTTTTAAAAAACTAACAAAAGTAAAAAAAAAAAAAAAAAAAAAAAAAACACGAGCCCTGCATCTTACAGGATCCCAATCAATGTCGCATCTTCTGTATGGTGATCATAAGTTATGCCAGATTCTACACAATAGGATCTGAACTCTTAGGGTCATCAAATGAAATTCCGCAACATATCGATCCATGAAATATAGTGCAACTCAAAATCGGTGTCCAAGTCTCCACAAGCTGTGGGTATGTGGGTGGGTGTGGGTTTCGGTTGCACCCTCGACTATTAGCGGGACCCCTCAAAATCCTGAACATACCACATCGAAAATAAGGAGGGAGGAGCATAACGACATTCGTGCGGGATGAAGCTATACGCAGGAGGTACTCCAACCCGAACCAGAAGCGACACTAATAGGTGCAAAAAATAAACACTGCGACATTCAGCCACAAGTCCGGCGAGCGCTAATCGCCTCATTTAGGGCCATCCGTCGGCGCTACTTCTGCCAACTTCGGCCGAACTCTGGTCCAACCTGCCTACATATGGTTGAGGGATTTTATATATCAGCCAACCAAGACTTGGCTAACCACACAGTAACAAAGCTCAGGGAACCCCATATCTATTGAATTTCTCATGGCCACCGTATAAATCGTCTGAGCGTAACCTGTGGCTTGCTATCATGTCCGTTCTTCTCATGCCATCGTCTCTATGAACGCAAACCTCCATAATAATCGAAACCTTTCGAACCTTGATCGAAATTAGTTACGCAATGAATCTTATTCGTTGGTCACGAATGAGTGATGTACAGGTCTGCGACATCGACGAGGCAGGTGCGGCTCCAATCAGCACCCGCATGGTTTGAGCTATATGCCGGCATAACCGTAGATTACACGCTTTGTGTAATTTAGGCTCTAATTGTTTACTAAGATTCATGAAGCGGCGCCTTACGACACTCATGTCGTGAGGAGTATATGTCCGGCATAGTGGCGGTGATTCCTGTCTGTACACCATAAATGTCGTTTATCGCATTTTATTTCCTAACGATTAAAGTGCCAATTGCCAATCTCTACGCTGCCATTTCTTATTTTTCAAATCCCTTTATAAAGTGCTGATATCCGTTTTTAATCCACTTTGTAGCTTAATTAGTTGGAATTTTATTGTAAGAATTCAAGCATTAGCTACTGGTTTGATATATATCCTCAACGGTTCTTTTAACAGTGTTTGCGACTCCAAACATCTTGCACAAGATTATTTTGACCAGGCACCAGGCGTCGAATCTTTATTTGAATGAGTTACACTAGTTGTTAGATCTGACATTGCTACACCATGACTCAAGTCCCTAAGAGAAGGTTATCATTATTTTCATTTGGTTCTAGTTCCAATACCAATTCCATGACCAGTGGTAGTACAGCCCCAACTTCTATGAGTCCAGGTTCTGTTGGCTCGAATCCTGGCCCTGGCAATAATAGTGGGTCTGGTTTTGGGTTTGGGTTGGGAAAGGGTAAGATATTATCTGCCACCAGCCCTACTAACCTCAGCCGTCGTAACACCAACAGTAATACGCCGGCTGTTGATGAAACCAAGGGCCTGACTGTAGCCCCACTGACAACCAAAAGTCAAGGTCATCCTGGTAGTGTTGATGTACCAAAACTCGCGGTGGACACGACCTCGCCTAATTTAAATGACAGCGCCTCTGGTCACAATAGACAAAAGTCAAATACACTTAGTGCTCCGGCAACTCGTACTGGGTCTACTACTAGTGGTGATCAGCAATTTCAAAGTCCTATCAGTTCACCTAGTATGCTGGATAATGAATTAAATATCTTCGAACGGTCGGTGCAAGATTATAGTAACCCCCCTCCACCTTTCAGTCCTGTCAATGATGGATCTAGAAGACCTACATTATCAAGATTAAGGACCAAATCCGGTCATAATTCCTCCATCTCTTTATCCAACTTTAAAAATGAGGATTATATTCCTCCTGCATTAGATGCTACCGCATCTATTTTGACTGATTCGAAGACTAATTTGGATGATGTTGATATTATCTATTGTTCCAGAAGAAATTCCGGGGTACAAGGTCTTAATATGGCTTTGGGAAGATCAACGCCTTCAAGAAAGAATTCTGTTTATTCGATGAGCCAATTGCATCATCAATCTAGTCCCAACCCTAATGATATGAATAATCCTCCGAACTGCTTTTGCAATTCGAGTTCTGTAAATAATGCTAGCAATGCCACAATCCCTGAGTCAGATAGTTCTAACCCTGACTCGCCTGCTAACCTTAAAAGTTATCCAGTTCCAATCGATTCCCAAAACACCAGCAATTCAATGTCACATCCAATGTCTCCAACGTCTCCTCCAAAATTAACCAGTTCTAAATCTTCTATTTCGTTTTATTCTTATGCCGACATGATTAATAATGATGAATATGCAAAAAGACCTTCGTTTAAAAACAGTTATTCTCATGGATTAGTTCCCACCAGAAAGGATTCAGTTAATTCAATTAAATTGAGCTCTTCTGGTGTTAACAGTATCAATGGTGATTCTGTCAATTCCAAGAAGTTCAATTCCAATTTGAACAAGTTTTTGATTTCCCCAGAGTCGTCGGATCTGGAGGAGGACGTGGCTTCTAAGCCAAAGAGTATTAACGATACAAGCATTAATGATAATGAGAGTTTGGTCTCATCCTCAGTTGGTGATTATTTAAGACAGAACAAGACCGAAATTAGTAACGTTTGAGTTTGTTGACTATTATTGCATGTTCACCCTTGTTTCACCAATGGTGCCTTGGCTTCTTGTGATGCCCTGAAGTTTTTTGCTTTTTTATTACTTTTTTTGTATTAATTTCTCTTGTGTAAAAAAAGTTGTGAAATTTATAGTGTATAGTATGTAAAGGATAGGTTTTCATGGAACACACCCGTCATCTCTCTTGTACAATTAAGTCGTTACTAAAACACCTGATGTTCATTAAATCATTATGCTATATCGTTACAAATAATTCTTTCTATTCCCAGTTCTAATGAATCTCTTCAATTGCCATTCCACGTCACTATCTTTATTATCAATAGAGCCCAATCTTAACTCAAACAATTTCATTTCAAATCGGGGGCCAATTTCACTTAACTCCACCGAGTCTTTGGTCTTGATGAAGACATGATGTCTGACGGAAATGAAGTCATTTTGATTGACAAATGTTATGACTCGAGAACTATTCTTCTTCTCTCCTGGGGGGAATAAATGTTTTAAGACCGTTACAATCCGTTCACCTAACTTGGTGGTAAACCCTTCGAATATTAAATGTGGATAACTTTCACTTACATTACCCAAGTTTGGCAAATCGTGTCTTAATTTTACGTTATGCAAAGTGAATATACAACTTGGTCCGTGGGGAAAATGGTTGATGGTCAAAGATGTAGGTACCCCTCTGTGTTCGTGCAATAATATCATATCATTTATGGCCGATTTGTTACATGATTCAATTAATTCGGGGATAATATAATTCCCTCTATTTAACTTGAGCGAGTTGGGGAACATCAACTTCATCTCTTTACTAAACTGTAATAACTTTACCGATGGATTTCTCGAGGTGGTAATAAGCACCCTAGGCTCTACGATCCCACTGGTACTGGCATATTCATCATCTACATTAACTTGCTCGCTTTGATCATAAATGAAGTTCTTCTGCAACTCCTGGTCTTCACTAAGTTCCTTATTCAATGGTTTCCCCGATGCTAAAGCGGCTTTAAGTTGTTGCCTCTTCTCGGTGAGCTTGGCTTCCTGTAGCTCAACAGATTTCCTATATAAGTACTCTCTTCTTTCTCTGGCTTGCTTCCTGATCATTAATGGTGGTCTGTTTAATGTGGTATAGTTTTAAAATTTTTTTTTTTTCAGATTGATGTCGCGAGTCATCGCTCATCGCTCCAATGTCGCGCATGTCGTTTAATCGTTAACCGTTAAATATAACACTAGTATGCTAACCTATACAGGTATATACCTATAAATATCTATGCATTGTCATCTTAGTACCCAGCACTAGACATCCTTCGCCGTATAAACTCGTTACCCCTTCTGGTTATGGCACGGAACATGTCGGTTCTAGCACCACTACCAATTCCACCACCAGTAGCAGTATTCGCACCAGCAGCACCAGAACTAGTACCAGTAGTAGTACTGGAAGGACCTAAAGTCTGGGATCTTTCAAGAGTATCTGTCCGTCTTGCAATATGATGTTCTTGTACTTTATCACGTTTAAGCATATTATCACTGGGTAACATGATAGCTCTATCTAAGGCATAAGGCAATCCTCTGTGTCTACCTCTAATCATCATCGCTATCATAATCAATTTGGATATAGTGGTGAACTCTCCTGATAAAGATGTATCCACTGTCTTGTATCCCAATGATAACCCCACGGTCCCGTAAGCACTAACACATTCAAATAATATGGTAAACACAGTAAATCGGATTTCATCTTGTTCTAATCTCCCGTTCTCCGCGATGCAAATAATAAATAGTCCTAGAAACACAAACCAAAGATCGAACGATAATTGATTACGCAAATGGTTTCCTATGAAGTTCCGGGGCGACTTCTCGGCATTGACATCATCTTCGTGATTTAATCGATCATCTTTAATGTATACTCCCAAAGATTGTTCTTCATAAACATTGGTTCTTCTAATGGAAATAGCCACCGGTAACACAGATATATACATCATAATCACATATCCCACTTGAACAGCCGCATGGAGTTGACTGATATCCACAACTGAAAGACCAGCGGTCCTGGTACTAACTGCGTTAAATAACCCACATACAACCCGGTAACCAGCAGGAATTTCTTCAAGATACTCATTATTAAGATCCAAAATTATGAAGAAAATCAAATCAACACCATTTAATATTATTAAAATGGCAAATAACCACCAGGTGGGTCCAGAAGGGAATAATAAGGTAAAACATCTTCTGGGATGATCCAACAAAAACCCTAAACTTTCCTCGAATAATGACATAGGAGTAGCAAATTTGTACAAGATCCATATAATGAATCTCAAAAGCACTGGGAACCCAGTATTTCCTATAACAATGAACGCCGCACCCCATAACATTACATATAATGAATTATTAAAAGAGATCATAGAATTTGGCGTCAAGGTGTATCCTAAGTCATTAAAAGAAGTCTGCCCCGTGAAAAATCCCCACCAAACAGGTGATATTCCGAAATCCCGAACGATTTTTTGATAGTCAGGTCTAGCTAAAATCCACCCAACGTACACCAATACAGAGATAACATGGAACCCAATGTAGTATATCGACACGATTTTAACCAACAATTTGATGGCACGGTACTCTACTCCTCCTAACTCTTCCTTTTGTTCATCCGTCAAATGGACAAAGTTGGAATTTCTTCCAATAGTTGGCTCCCAACTCAAATAATTCGTCGTTCTTTGTCTTGTTAATTGGTTAGATAATGTACGAGAAACCGATGAAAATAGCGAGTTCTCCTCATCATTGGTAGGTGCCAATGAGAATCTCGAACGAGTCCTTTGGGCTCTTCTATTACCCTTGGGTGTGGCGTTGGGCTGATGTGGCTGTGAAGAATTCAAGCCCCCAACATCAAATGTATTGGATCTTTTGGTATATTTCTTGCCCCCCGTCTTGTCGGAACTGGGTAGAGCCAAATTTGATTGAGCCCTTTTAACCGTTCTTTCTTCGTCATCATCATTGTCTAGTTCGTTTTCATCCTCGGTTTGATATTGATCTGTGAGTGCATCTTCGTCATAGTCGGTAACCTCATTGTCATCTCTATCATCATTGTCCTGAGAGTCAATAGACCTGTTCTCATCTTCTATCAGGTTCGTAGACATGGATCTCATTTGCTTAAATTTAGCTTTGACCTTCTTACGAAGCTTATTCTTAACAATAGGATTGTCGTCTGAGAATTGGATCGCTGGGAACTTCTTAGTGAAGATCGGATGTTCTCCATTTTCATTTTCAATCTGATTAGGAGACTTGATAATCAAAACATCGTCATCTTCCTCAGTGGCATTTCTTTTATGTTGCAACATTTCAATCGATTTATACATTTCTTTGGGGTCGAGTTCATAACCCCTTTTCACTGGCAGTGGAAGCTCTGCAAACTTGATTCCTCCTTCTGCTGGGCCCGTCTCAGACGCTTTATTGGCATTATTGTCCTGTCCAACTGGCTCTGGAGCTTGAATTTGTACCTGAGACTTGGTCTTCGGAGAGGTGGTTCTAGCTATGGGAAGATTGTCGGGGAATTGAATATGACTTGGGCCACCTGGAGTTAAATTTGAAGGAGATGCAGCTCGAACGGGAGCTCTTTCATTTCCGTCTTCATCTTCACTTGGCTCAGATATATGCTCCACATCCGGGTTCATTGAAACACCATTATTACTATTGAAGTAATTATCGTGCCCTTGTGAGGATGAAGAAGGAGGAGTATCGTCTACATCTTTATTGGGATCTGAAGATCCTACTGCAGTACTGAAATTCTGGTTCCACTCAGTATTATAACCAGTATTAAAGCTGGTATTGGCTCGGGTATTTCCTCTATAAGAATCCATAGAACGGGTCCTGGACCCTATGGTGGCGGCTCTTCTCATACGGTTGTTCAATCTGGAAGTCTCTTTAATATTATCAAAGTAACGTTCAAATCCATACAATCTTATGAACAATAAAGACCCATGAATAAATATAGGTGTAGTCAAGGTAGTAATAATATATAAGCACATTTGTTGCCATAGCACCAAGTCATTAACATCTATGGTATTTAATCCAGACTGAGTAGCAGCCCCAGTAGCAAAAAACAAGGCATCAATGTAAGGAGCATTCTTAACTGGGTAAAAAAAGATAGATCCTACAATAATCCATGATACCACGTAGAAATAATGAGCTATCCGGAAATTAGGGATGATCACCCGGATATAAGGATATATCGTCAAAAACGCTTTGTCCAAAGACTTTCTTATTCGGTGGCCCAACTCTAGCTCATTTTTGAACTCCTTGGAAGACATAATAGCCTAAATCGCCTTAACTAGCAGTAGATTAAAAATGCAGAAAAAGCACAAAAAAGTGCCCCGATGTGCGACCTTATATAGCACGAAAGAAAAAGCTGCTGTAAAGCAACAATTATAAGCAACAAGTGTAGCAGACAAGGAGAGTTGTTTGAAACTGTCAGAAATTAGTTTGATTGTTCTCGCAAATTTTCTACGATGCAAGGCGCGGTTGTGGGACAATGCGCAGTTCAAAAGGATGGCTGCAAAACAAGTTTTCTAGCTCAAAGATATTGAATATATTGAATTATATATTAATAACTTATATATTGAAGAAAGAATCTCCTTTTTTGGCAATGGCCTTAACTACTGACCTGGTTTTTTGTTTATGTAAATCGGTCGAGGTCCCTTCTACTTGGGTAGAGCGACGGCTTAGCTGATGCTGGATCTCTTGTAATTCTTGTTCTTCTTGAACTTGATCATACTCGGCCATCTTTTCACTTGGTAATATGATAGCCCTATCCAAGGTATAAGGCAAACCTCTATGTCTCCCTCTAATCATCACAAGACATATCACTAGCTTGGAAATGGTGGAAAATTCTGCGGAGAATGAAGCATTTATAGTAGGGTAACCTAAAGATAATCCCACAGTCCCGTAACCACTGAAGATCTCGAATAAGATCTTGAACGCATTGAAGTCTAATGCATCGTTTTCCAATCTGTGCATGTCTGCAATACAAATGATGAACAAACAAAGAGCAATAAACCATAAATCAAACCCTAATTGTTTTTTTATGTGAGTCGATACAAATGACTTGGTATTATTTTCATCATAGTCATTTAATGGTTTAGTCCCTTTTCTATAAATCCCCAAAGCTTGCTCTTCATACACATTTGTCTTCCTGATTGAAATAGCTAATGGTAATACCGAGATATACATCATAACCATATAACTCACTTGAACAGCTGTTCTAAGTTCGGCGATATTAATCACTGCTAACCCAGCGGTTCTTGTGGTGAAGGCTTGGAATATACCACACATCACTCTGTAGCCAAGAGGAATTTCTTCCAAGTATTCTATATCTAAATCTAAAACCATGAAAAACATTAAATCGAGTCCATTTAGAATTACCAAAATGGCCACTAAATACCAAGTTGTCTGACTGGGGAAAAGGAAAGTGAAAACTCTTCTGGGATGATCTAATAAAAATTCAAGACTTTCGTGAAGTTGCGTGGTCTGCTTGCTTAATTTGTGCATAATCCAAATGATCAATCTTAAAAAGATAGGAAATCCAGTGTGCCCAAGGACAATAAAAATCACTGCCCAAATTTGAACAAACACATCTTCACTAAAATTAAGTAATGAGTTGGGAGTTAAGGAGTACCCTAAATTGTTGAATGCTGACATACCATTAAATGCAGCCCACCAAGTAGGAGAAACCCCAATTTCCCTGATTAACTCCATTTGTTCTGGCTGGGAATTAATCCAAGAAACAAAAACCACTAACGCAAGTAAATGGATCCCAAAGTAATAAGTAACAACAATTTTGATTAACAATTTTACTGCTCTGTATTCAACTCCTCCCAATTCTTCTTTCTGCTCGGCCGTCAAATTGACAAAATTAGAATTTCTTCCAACAGTAGGCAGATAGCTCAAGTAATTAGAAGCTACCCTGGATAATGTTCCACCAAGTTGGTTATTATATTGGTCCAGATCCTTGACCTCTGAACTAATTGACTCGTTGTCATTCTGAAGATTCTTAGGATGAACCGAGTTAACGAATTGAATAGAATTGGGATTATAATTTAGAATCTCCTTTTCATTCTCCACATTCAGGCTGCTTTTATCTAACTCGTTGGATTCATGTTGTAATTCTTGGTTTCGTTGCATAATCGAGAGCTTAACATGATTAGGATCTCTCAAATGGTTCTTGATTGCAGGTTCAACTCCACTAGCTGAAGATAACGTCTTCCTCATTTTGTGGTTCTGTACAGAGGTTGTCTTAATGTCTTTAAAGTGCTGTTCAAACTTATACAATCTGAAAAATAACATGGATCCATGAATTACTATTGGAGTTGTACTGGTAGCAATAATATAAATGACAATTTGTTGATACAACGAGAATTTATTTAAATCATAAGTGTTTAGCCCAGACTGAGTACATGAAGCCACTGCCGTGAACAAGATATCAGTATAACTATTATTCTTAAGTGGGTACATCAAGATGGACCCCACGATAATAAACAGTAATATATACATATAGTGGGCATGTTTAAAGCACGGGCGATAGTTGAGTAGGGCTTTGACTCCCTTTGGTGCTGAAATCATAATGTTAAAAAGCAGCCAACAAATGTTGCAAATCAACTGCTACAATCTAAAACAACAGTACAAGTTGTAAACAAAGGCTATGAAATCTCTCTACGAGAGCAGAGACTTGGGCTATTTATATAGTTTCGTTTGGCTGTTGTAACTCCGGCCAGAAAATGCCGTTGCCAAACCTTTGAGGTATTTTTGTAAAAATCTTTGTTGTTGATATAACTATGTAAGAGAAAGCCACGCCGTTGGGGATTAAGTTATCCAAAAACGGAACCAACGACGTTGAACTAAATTCTAGGGACAATATTGGAGGCGTTGGTCTCGTGTGGAACTGCTGTTAATGGATGCTTCCAAGTATCTGTGCTGGCTATATACTATATCTACAACCTCCCCACTGGGAGCACTACTGTTTATTGAGAGATTTTTTTTTGCAACTGTGCGGGATTTTGTTTCTGGTGCTAGCACAACTCAGAATGTGAAATCATATCTCGCTACAGTAACCAACAATGGCCTATTACGGGCAATTTTAAAGTTGGAGTGTATGAAGATGAGTGAGTGATTTCTTACGATGGACGTAGATAATGGCACTCAGCCAATGTAGTAAAGTAATTGAATGTGGTCTCTGGCTGGTTGTATTAGGGACAAATATTTGCAACTCGCAATTCGAGCATTGGGAAGGTTTGAGCGGTGATTTTTGGAGCAGTATAGCCTGATTTCGTAATAGAGACATGTAGAGATGGAATAAATAGAGTAGACCTTTGAATTGGACACTATTGTCAATGGCATTAAAGTATTAGGTAACTATTGTCGACGGTATTCAAGTATTAGGATCCAACGTTGTGGATATCAATGAAAGTGGCCATTATTATACATGGATATAGTTAGTTACGGGATCGAACTGGTCGCGCGAAGTGAGGCTGAATCGCAGAGAGCCCCAGCTCTGACTGTGCCCCTGGTGTGACTTTCTCTCATGTCCTGGTTAATGCGGTACCCTGGTTAGTACTGGTTGCACAATGTACTGGTACCATTCTATACTAACACAATGTACTGGTACCATTCTATACTAACACAATGTACTGGTAATGCTCTATAATGGTAATACTCTACACTATTAACATCCATTCTGCTAACAGGGTGTACTATCAATAGGTCTACTTATTCTCCTGTATTCTAATCTTTGTTTCTGATTTATATGGTTATCCACTGGATAATACTCTATAACTCTTTCTTACTCTGTTTCACATTGTAAATTGTGACATCTCACTGTTATTTGTATCTCAGCCCGAAAAGTAATTTTTGCAACCAGTACTCACAAGACTAAGCCACACCCTGCAAATTATACACAAGTTTCCAAAGGTTGTTCTATACTAACCATTTAACCAGAAATGCAGAATATTGAAGGCACATTAACACCCCACCATAAACTTCATCATACCACCCTTTATAGTACATTACTATTAGTACTGTACATCTTACTCTCTTGATTAAATTGCAGGTTATGCATCAACTATGACAAAGAAAACTCATCCTCGAATCCACCTTAATACTGTCAATCATACAACAACCTTCATTTAAACTAACCCACACAACACACAAGGCGCCTCAGACCTCATATAGCAACCGCCACAACCTGATAACCCATACCTATTGGTTCATCCTCAAGTCATCTCCTGCCAGAGTCACTAATTTTGGTGGGTTATAGTTACATCAGTGTCAACATGTAAAATCAACGTCTATATACACGCTTTACTCTAACTTGCAATAAAATTTTTTTTGGCGCGATGACATCTCTTACTATATAAACAGCTTGATCCCACCGTTGAGATTTTTCCTTATTTTATTTATTTTATTTTATTTCTTCCTCCTCTCTCTCTCTCTTCTCTTAATAAACCCAGGATATAATTTCTTGCCAAAGGTATGTTCTGTTTATTAAGAGAAGCTATGTAGCTTCTGTAACCGCTGGTCTCCCTTGTACTTGTCTTCACTGTTTCCATTACTTGCATCTACTGGTCATACAATGCTTAAACTACGAATGAACTTCAACGTATCAACTGGTTGGAGGTCTGGTTATCAATCTGTGATTTCCCTTACTGTCAGTCTAGTTATCGTAGTAAGACTATCATTGCAAGGGTCTAATTTTACACGTTAGCTTACTAGTTAGCAGCTTTCTTCCACAGTGACTCGGTTACTACCGATTTCTTTGACACAAAGTACGCGATGCCCTGGAAAATAAAATTTATACTAACATCATCACTAGTAAATTATTATCTAATTGTATTAACACCACATATAGTATATCTGTAACACCCTTCCCCCCAAGGTAGATTACTATATTGACAACCATACACTTGAATTTCAAAAAGCTTGTATACCTTCTACATATTAGATAATAACTGTACCTCAAGATGGCTAGTAAATTATCCCATCCAATCTCACCTCCTATGGAGTCAACTGGTGATAAGATGATGACATTAGAAACCCACGATGGAATTGCCTTACAAGGGTATTCCTTTGGGGCTCCAGTTTCTGCCGCTGGGGAAGTTGTCTTCCAAACTGGGATGGTTGGATATCCTGAATCCATTACTGATCCTTCTTATGAGGGACAAATCTTGGTGATTACTTTTCCTTTAGTAGGAAATTATGGGGTTCCTGATCGGGAATTAAAGGATGAAGATGTTCCTGATTTGCCTAAATATTTTGAATCTCATAATATTCATATTGCTGGGTTAGTAGTTGCTCATTATACTGAAGAATACAGCCATTTTTTGGCTACTTCTTCTTTGGGCCAATGGTTAAAACAGCAAAACATCCCTGCTATTTATGGGGTTGATACCAGAGGTTTAACCAAAAGATTGAGAGAAGAAGGGTCTACTTTGGGAAGATTGTGTTATCAAAAGTCTGATTTTGCTAGTGAAGTCATTTTACAAGATTCTCAATGGACTAAATACTTTGATGTTCCTGAATGGGATGATCCAAATGTGAAGAATTTGGTGGCCAAAGTTTCTATCAAAGAACCTAAGCTTTTCACCCCTTTAAAAGATGTTAAATTAGGTAAGAATGGTAAACCAATCAGAATTTTGGCTATTGATGTAGGGTTAAAGTTCAACCAGATCAGATGTTTTGTCAGAAGAGGGGTTGAATTGAAAGTGGTTCCTTGGGACTATGATATCTCTACTGAGCAATACGATGGGTTATTTATTTCTAATGGTCCAGGGGATCCTTCTGTTATGAATAAAACCGTGGAACATATTAAATCTTCTTTGACTAATGTCAAAGCTCCTGTGTTTGGTATCTGTCTAGGCCATCAATTAATGGCTAGAGCTACCGGTGCTTCCACCTTGAAATTGAAGTTTGGTAATAGAGGTCATAATATTCCTTGTACTTCATCTATTAGTGGTAGATGTTACATCACTTCTCAAAATCATGGTTATGCGGTTGATTCTTCCACTTTGTCTAGTGGTTGGAAAGAATTGTTCGTCAACGCTAACGATGGTTCTAACGAAGGGATTTATCATGAATCTTTACCATTGTTTTCTGTTCAATTCCATCCAGAATCCACCCCAGGTCCAAGGGATACTGAATTCTTGTTTGATGTGTTTATCAACTCTGTTGTGGAACATAATCAAACTGGGGTATTGAAACCAGTAGAATTCCCTGGTGGTAAATTAGCTGATAATATCGCTAAAGCCCCAAGAATCAAAGCTAAAAAGGTTTTGGTTTTGGGGTCTGGAGGTTTATCTATTGGTCAAGCCGGGGAATTTGATTACTCTGGTTCTCAAGCCATCAAAGCTTTAAAAGAAGAAGGCATTTATACTGTTTTAATTAATCCTAATATTGCTACCATTCAAACTTCTAAAGGAATGGCTGATAAGGTATACTTCTTACCAGTTACCCCAGACTTTGTCAGAAAGGTTATCAATTTTGAAAAACCTGACGGTATTTACTGTACTTTTGGTGGTCAAACTGCTTTAAACGTTGGTATTAAATTGAAAGATGAATTTGAAGGTTTGGGAGTTAAAGTTTTGGGGACTCCAATTGATACCGTTATTACTACCGAAGATAGAGAACAATTTGCTCACGCTATGGATGAAATTAACGAAAAATGTGCTAAATCTGAAGCTTGTTCAACAATTGATGAAGCTGTTGCTGCCGGTAAGGCCATTGGGTTCCCATTAATTGTAAGAGCTGCTTATGCCTTAGGTGGGTTAGGTTCTGGTTTCGCCGACAACGAGGAGGAATTAGTAGCCTTATGTCAAAAAGCTTTTGCTACTTCTCCTCAAGTCTTAGTGGAAAGATCTATGAAAGGTTGGAAGGAAGTTGAATACGAAGTTGTTAGAGATGCTTTTGACAATTGTATTACTGTTTGTAACATGGAAAATTTTGATCCATTGGGTATTCATACTGGGGATTCCATCGTTGTGGCACCCTCTCAAACCTTGTCTGATGAAGACTACAATATGTTAAGAACCACCGCTGTTAACGTCATTAGACACTTAGGGGTTGTAGGGGAATGTAATATTCAATACGCTTTGAATCCATTCTCCAAAGAATATTGTATTATCGAAGTTAATGCTAGATTGTCTCGTTCTTCTGCTTTAGCATCCAAGGCTACTGGTTACCCATTGGCCTATACTGCTGCTAAATTAGGGTTAAACATCCCATTAAACGAAATCACCAACTCTGTTACTAAATCTACTTGTGCTTGCTTCGAGCCTTCCTTAGATTATGTGGTGGTTAAGATCCCAAGATGGGATTTGAAGAAGTTTACCAGAGTTTCTTCCTTATTATCTTCATCTATGAAATCTGTTGGGGAAGTTATGGCCATAGGTAGAACCTTCGAGGAAGCTATCCAAAAGGCTATCAGATCCACCGATTACCACAACTTAGGTTTCAACAAGACTTCAGCTTTAATGTCTATTGATATTGATAGTGAATTGCAAACTCCTTCTGACCAAAGATTATTTGCTATTGCCAATGCTTTCTCTGATGGATATTCCGTCGACAAGGTTTGGAAATTAACCAACATTGACAAGTGGTTCTTGAACAAGTTGAATGATTTAATCAAGTTTGGTAATCATATTGCTTCTTTTGGGGCTAAAGAAAAGTTACCGGTCAGCACTTTGAAACAAGCCAAACAATTAGGATTTGAGGATAGACAAATCGCCAAGTTCTTGAATTCCAATGAAGTGGCTATTAGAAGATTAAGAAAAGAGAAAGGAATCATCCCATTTGTCAAACAGATTGATACTGTTGCTGCCGAATTCCCTTGTCACACCAATTATTTATATATTACTTATAATGCTGACTCTTCGGACGTTCACTTTGAAGACCGTGGGGTTATTGTTTTAGGTTCTGGGGTTTATAGAATTGGTTCATCTGTGGAATTTGATTGGTGTGCTGTGAGAGCCATTAGAACTTTAAGAGAAAACGGGACTAAGACAATTATGATCAATTACAATCCAGAAACGGTTTCCACCGATTATGATGAAGCTGACAGATTGTACTTTGAAACCATCAATTTAGAGAGAGTGTTAGATATTTACGATTTGGAACAAAGTTCGGGGGTTATCATTTCTATGGGTGGTCAAACCTCCAACAATATCGCTTTAACATTGTACAGACAAAATGTGAAAATCTTGGGTACTTCTCCAGAAATGATTGATTCGGCTGAAAACAGATACAAGTTCTCAAGAATGTTGGATAAGATTGGTGTTGATCAACCAGCTTGGAAGGAATTAACCTCTATTGAAGAGGCAGAACAATTTGCTGAAGATGTTACTTTCCCGGTGTTGGTTAGACCATCTTACGTGTTATCTGGTGCTGCTATGAACACGGTTTATTCTAACGCTGACTTGGCTTCTTACTTATCTCAAGCTGTTGATGTTTCTCCTGATTATCCTGTTGTCATTACTAAATATATCGAAAACGCTAAAGAAATTGAAATGGATGCCGTTGCCAAAGACGGTAAAATGATTATGCACGTTGTGTCAGAGCATGTTGAAAACGCTGGGGTTCACTCTGGGGATGCTACGTTGATTGTTCCACCTCAAGACTTGGATCCTGAAACAGTAAGAAGAATTGTGGAAGCCACTGCTAAGATTGGTAAAGCCTTAGATATTACTGGTCCTTATAACATTCAATTCATTGCTAAAGATAACGATATCAAGGTTATTGAGTGTAATGTTAGAGCTTCTAGATCTTTCCCATTTATTTCTAAAGTGGTAGGAACTGATTTGATTGAAATCGCCACTAAAGCTATTATGGATTACCCATTGACTCCATATCCCGTTGAACCTTTGCCTCAAGATTATTGTGCCGTTAAAGTTCCACAATTCTCTTTCTCTAGATTGGCTGGTGCTGATCCAGTGTTAGGGGTTGAAATGGCTTCTACTGGGGAAGTTGCTACCTTTGGAAGAAACAAATATGAAGCTTATTTAAAATCTTTAATTTCCACGGGTTTTGCTTTACCTAAGAAGAATATTTTGTTCTCAATTGGTTCTTACAAGGAAAAGCAAGAATTGTTACCTTCGATCAGAAAATTACACGAATTGGGCTATAAGATCTTTGCTACTGCTGGTACCTCTGATTTCATTAAGGAGCATAATGTTCCAGTCCATTATTTAGAAGTTTTGAGTAACGAAGAAAACCAGAAATCGGAATATTCTTTAACCCAGCATTTGGCCAACAACTTGATTGATTTGTATGTCAATTTACCATCTTCCAATAGATTCAGAAGACCAGCCTCGTACATGTCTAAGGGGTACGAATCCCGTCGTATGGCTGTTGATTATTCTGTTCCTTTAGTTACCAATGTTAAGAATGCTAAACTTTTAGTGGAAGCTATTGCTAGAAATATTACCTTGGAAGTTTCTAATATTGATGCCCAAACTTCTCATAAGACTGTGGAATTACCAGGCTTGGTCAACATTGCCTCCTTTGTTCCATCTTTCGATGATTTCGAAAGCACCACCAAAGCATCTTTAGCTGCTGGTTTCACTTACAATGCCATGTTACCACAAACTTTACAAGGTTCTAGTGTTTACAATTCTGAAACTTTTGAGAGTGCCATTGAAGCTACTTCTGCTGGAGCTTACTCAGACTACTCTATCACTGTTGCTGCTTTAGAGAATAATGCCGAGGAAGCAGCTGAAGTGGCCAGAAACAGTGGTGGCTTATTCTTACCATTCAATGAATTTGCTAACTCTAAGGTATCTTCGATTTCTGCTCATTTCGCTTCATGGCCAGACCATAAGCCTATTATCACTGATGCTAGAACTACCGATTTAGCTTCTGTGTTATTATTGGCTTCTTTGCACAACAGAACTATTCATGTGACCGGGGTGTCTTCTAAAGAAGATTTAGACTTAATCAATATGGCTAAGGATAAAAAATTACAGGTAACCTGCGATGTTTCAGTCTACTCATTATTCTTATCACAAAAAGAGTTGCCCGACTTGAAATTCTTACCAACCGCTGAAGACCAAAGGGCCTTATGGGAAAACTTAGACACTATTGATTGTTTCTCCGTCGGAGTGTTGCCATATGTTATCGCCAAAGCCTTGGGACAACCTTTCACTCCAGACATTGGGGTTTCGAATGCCTTACCATTATTAATGACTGCAGTAAATCAAGGTAGATTAACCATCGACTCGATTGTTAAGCACTTCCATGATAACCCTGTAAGAATCTTCAACTTACCAAAACAAGATGCTGTTATTGAAGTGGATTTAGATAGACAATATCAAACTACTGCTCCAGGATTGTTTGGATCCGAGAAACTTTATGGATACCTTAACCGTGTTTCCGTCCATAATGAAACTGTTTGCTTGGACGGAGAAATCATTGTTGATAGAGGAGTTGGTAAGAACGAAGTGTCTTCCAGTACTAGAAATAGATTTGGATCTGTCACTGCTCCTCAATCACCAAACTTGAGTAGGAAACAAAGAGTTTCTTTTGGTGATGGAAGACGTCCTTCTATTTCCAGAGATACTCCACAGCCGGAACCGGCTGAGTTTGAAAAATTGGGTAAAGAATTGGTTTCTCAACCACCAAGTGGTTTAGGTGAAACTAACGCTTTAATGAACTACATTAGAAAGAACAATACCTTTTTAAGAAACTCGGTTCTTTCTGTCAAAGATTTCACCAGATCTGACTTACATTCTCTTTTCACGGTTGCTCAAGAAATGAGATTAGCCGTTGAAAGACAAGGAGTTTTAGATTTGTTAGCAGGCAGAGTGTTAGCCACGATGTTTTATGAACCATCTACCAGAACATCGTCATCTTTTGACGCAGCTATGCAAAGATTAGGTGGTAGAGTTGTAGCTGTAGCTGCTGATGCTTCCTCCGTTAAAAAGGGAGAAACCTTACAAGACACTATCCGGACCTTAGCTTGCTATGCTGATGCCGTTGTTTTGAGACATCCTAAAGAAGAAAGTGCCGATATAGCTGCTAAATATTCACCAGTTCCAATAATTAATGGTGGTAATGGGTCCAAAGAACATCCAACACAAGCCTTATTGGATTTATTCACCATCAGAGAAGAATTAGGTACCGTGAACGGAATCACCGTTACCTTCATGGGAGACTTGAAATACAGTAGACCAATTCATTCCTTATGTCATTTGTTACGTCATTATCAAGTTAGAGTGCAATTAATCTCTCCACAAGAGTTGCGTATGCCTGAAAACATCAGAGACATGTTAATTGAAAGTAACATGTTGCTGTTAGAGTCCGAAGAATTGACTCCAGAAATCATCGCCAAATCCGATGTATTATACTGTACCAGAGTGCAAGCCGAAAGATTCAGCGACAGTGCTCAATACGACAGATTGAAAGACACTTATGTCGTTGATAACAAGATCTTGTCACATGCTAAACAACATATGTGTGTAATGCATCCATTGCCTAGAACCAGCGAAATTAGAGAAGAAGTTGACTTTGATCAAAGAGCTGCTTACTTCAGACAAATGAGGTATGGGTTATTTGTTAGAATGGCTTTATTGGCCATGGTTATTGGTGTTGATTTTTAAATATTTACGATGAATTTCACGTTTGGGGGAACATGAAATCATTTTGATCATATAAATAGTTGTTTATAAATAGTATTGCGTTTTAACAATTGTAGAATACAAATACAGTAAATTACAGTAGATATACAGACATATAACAAAGACACCTTCACTCTTTGAAGAACATGTTGGTCTCGTCGGTGTTTCTAGAGGGTTTCTTAACTCCATCTTCAGTTTTATTGGAAGCCACATTCCCATTAGACTGGCTATGGGAGGTATCAGGATTTTGTCTAGGACCACGATTATCACCATCATCTTCGTTTGCTTGAATCAAGGCTCTTGCAATTTCAATTTCATCTCTGCCATCATGATCAAATCCCTCTACTTCAGGATCCACAGCTATACTATCATTCCCATTACTTCGAACTTTGGTTCTGTCAGAATAATGGGTGTAATCCGAAGGGTATTGATGATACTCATGAGAATCACCAGAGGCAGCCGCAGCAGCATACGAAGTATGTCCTCTGTATTGAGATCTCTGTGCTGCTTCCACTGCTGCTATAATATTATCATCCAAAGTCGATAAGTCATGTGTGGATAAAATCGAATCATCACCGCGTCCTAATTGGGCTGATACAATGTCTTCTACCGCTTGATTATTTATTCTAGACTTTATGATTTGTCTGGCGTTAGGATTATTAGGTTGAGAATGTAAGACTTTGTTGACTCTCCGGTTGGAACTGGCAGGCAATTTCTTAGAGGGATTACTTCTCTTGATCACACTTGGATCTCTGGCTGCTTGTTCTCTACACTCAGCGCATCCTCGTATAGCGGCCGCTACAGTGTCTTTAATTTTGGACCAGTGATACTTTTCAGCCACCATAGAGGTGGTTTTATTAATCCCGCCATGATTCACAAGGTGAAACTCCAGACAAATCTGAATTTGTTTAATAGGATCACTGACCACTTCTTTATCCTTTAACATCAATTTTCCATTCTCTAATCGATAATGAGAAGACGATGACCGTAATCTCGATTTCTCTTGCCTGTCAGCCATGGCTGGGTATCGACCTGTTTCCAAATAGAATTTGATTTTATCAAATCTATAAGCTCCCACTGCTGGATCAGAATCACTCACCAACTCTTTACAATACATAATAGAATCCACTGGTGCTTCTTGCCCCTTCAAAATGGCCGCTGCTTTCAACCTTCCAACTCGCTTGAAGTTCAATGACTCGAGTATCCTCCTAATTGGCACATTCGTCTCGAACACAAGGGGGAATAAAGCACTGGTGTATCCTAATCTGGGGGCCCATTGAAGGAAACAATCGGCCATAGTTCTTCCTATTCCTTTCCCACGGATCCCTGCGTTAACCAAAAAGCCTGCCGTGCAAATATGACCACACCGGCCAGAATAATTGGGTTTAATATAGAATGTTCCAAGACATTCTTTCTCCCACTGCTTAGGGCCCTCTAGCGTGGGATGGTCTCCCAATATCATCACCCCAGCGAAGTGACTGAACCAAAACAGTTGGAATTGGTCCAAATCAAACGGGTCAAAGAACTGACACGTTTCTCCTTTTTCTATCTCCATATTAATTTCATCACATAAGAAGGCTAAGAGCCCTTCAGGCAACTCTTCTACAGAATTGATGGGATATATAGTGGCGGTAGTCTCGCCATCTTTTAAAAGGACGGTATACCGCTCCAAAGAGGACGGTTCATAGTGAATATGGGGTCTATACTGAGATAGATGGGGGTCGACATCATACTTTTGCATAGTGATAAAGTGTTGATTTTGCAACTAAGATAAATAAGGGAGTAAACAACATACTGACGGAGTATATTTAAGACTCATCGCGAAGTGTGCGACGACCAAAATCTTTTAGTTGAATTGTACTGTTAGTTGTATTGTTCTATTTACTTGTACGGTTGGTACTATGCTGAGGTGATGTTGTATTTGTGCTGTATTCTAGTGCACATGGTTCTCCACACTATAAGTCCTTCCCATACATTACTGCGCCTATAAGCTTATCATGCCCTTTTAATACTGCCACATTCTTCACATAGCCAATTCTCTCAAACCCCAAATCGTCCCAGATCTTTAGACTAGCACTATTAGTCTCAAACACCAAATTGAACACTGAGTATGTAAACCCAAGCTGTGGAGCTATTTCAAGGTACTTAGCCCCCATTTCTTTGCCCAATCCGAGTCCTCTTTTTTCATGGTTCACTTTAAATCCAGCATTACATACATGCGAACATCTGCCTATGTAATTGGGCTTTACATAGAAATCTCCTAAATAGAGTTGTCTCCATTCTTGTTCAGAAATCTGCTGTGGAAGTATTCCATCACTAAAATCCCCTTCAACCATTATGGCCACGAAATGACTAAACCAATAGGGAATGAATTCTGTCAAACTGAACGGTTCATGATGTGGATAAGTTAAGCCTTCCTCGACTATATAGTTGAATTCTTCATGAATGAGCTTCATTAAATTTTTTGGCACTTTTTCTGGTGAATTGATCCCCACCAATGTGACAGTACGGTTATCTTTCTTTAGTCTAAAGGTTATAGGGCTAATATCTTTGGCTACTGGCTTGTTTGCAAATGGAAGAGTTTTGACGGATTCATACTTTGAATTTTCAGTGACAGTCATATTCTTGTTCTGTTTCTGCCTTAGTTGCCTCTTCTATAATCCTAGACCGTTGGCGGTAATTATGACTTCCCTCTTCCTTTTTATGGCTATAAATAGATCTATATGATTGTGAGTCTTATCACCTAACACCAGCCTAATTGCCGATGCGGGATTACCCGGACACTGTCGCATACAAAAACGAGATGGAATAGTTGAGTCTTAATAACCATGATGTCCTATAACCAGGAGGACCCTAAACGGGGAAGGAGCACTAATGATGGTATGTAGAATGGAATTATAAGTACATGTGACTGTGCAATCACGGAGGGGTCATTTTGGATCTGTGAATCTTTATTATCACTCAGAAATTTGAGACTCTCTACCATGTGTCCGGACGAACACATCTTTGTTTCTCTGTTGTTGTCAGTGATATCTACTGCCAGCAGCTAAAAGCAAGGACATATAGAATTTTTAGCTCTCTCAGAGTGTACATGGCCAACAATCCCCATGAATTTCTCGGAAAACTTGAAACAATTACTAACCATCCTAGCCATAACAAAGAAAGATAAGAGACGGCAACAAGTTAGTGCCAGAATCCAGAAATTGGAAAGCACCTTTTCTGCTGATAGGGATAACTATTATAGGGCTTCACTCCATAATTTACAGAACACCTTGGCCACGTTGCAGCAAGGGACCAACGAAAAGTTCTTACACCAGAAGCAAGAATTGGAGATTGAAAGAGATTTTGAGTTGACCAAATTAAGGTTGTGGGAAGAATATCAGGTTAAGAGATGTGAAGACGAGTATAGGAACGATATTGAACGGGCCAGGGAGAATCATGATAAAATGATCAAGCTCATCAAGGAGAAATTATACGATAAATTGCAGAACGAAATCAAACAATTAAAAGAAGATAAACTATTATTAAACCTTGTTAATGCCAATTCTTATAGTAATACCAGCCGAGATGCCAACACGGTGGCTCTAAATACAGTGGCAGGAGGTACTTTGAACGATAGACGATCTTTAAGAAAACGAGAAATAAATTCCAGATTTATTCCTGGAGAGAATGATGATTTGTCAGATAGTGGTACAACCACTGGCTATATATCTGGGTCCAGTAAAAGACGAAGACATTATGCAACCCGGTACTCTTCCAACGACGAAATGTCATCAGCGGCCAACCATCCGCATTTTAACCATCATAGCCATCTGAAGTTGAGCCAGCAACAAAATGCCAGTGGTATGAGTAGTGGCAATGATAGTAATCTCAGTGACAAAGATTATGATGCTTTGAATATGATTATCATGAATAATGAAGATGGTGGTACCTCATTAATTTTGCAAGATAAATCTCAATTGAACCAGAATAAACCTAATACTAGGGGCCAACATAAGCAGTTTGTAGGAGTGGCAGGACTAAAACCAGAAGAATTGAATGATGATTTGTCGTTGTTACGAAATGCTATCGGCACAAAAGACCGCAATTAGGTCCCACTCTCTGTATTACTGGTAATATAGCTGTATAGTAGATAGAATGTACAATTAAAGGCATCTCCGCTTATATAATCGAAAATATGTCAATGTCATTTCGCGCGCAGACGTATTTCCGATAAGATTACATCGATCAAACCACAAACATGACAGACTGGGAGACGGATTCTGATAGTTCGTCTGACGAGGAGAAAGTCATACATAGACATAGATGGGGGCTATCTCGATCGCTTCTACGTTCTCGAAGGTTTAAAGTGGTGTTGATACTCATATTTTTAGTCGTAGGGCTGCTACTACATTATCTGCTAGGATCTTCATCGAGACCTGTGAGAGACCTTTCAGATGAAGAGCTAATGGCTCAAAAAGGAGTGGAGGATGTCAAGCAACTTCAGTATAGTTCTAGGAATCTCGCTTCGAGTCTAGATGCTCCGTTTCAAGTTGGATGCAGAGAGATTGATAACTCGGGTCCACGAGCTAATGCTGCATTTGTGATGTTAGCTCGAAATTCGGAATTGCAAGATGTTATAAAATCAATGATTTCTTTAGAAAGGCACTTCAATCAGTGGTATAATTATCCATGGGTATTTTTAAATGATGAGCCATTCGACGAAGCCTTTCAACAAGGAGTTAAACAGCACACTGGATCGGAAGTTGAGTTTGGAGTCATTCCTCAAGAGGATTGGAATTTCAGCCCCGATATTGACTCAGAAGAATTTAAGCAATATATTGAAGCTCAAGGAGATCGAAAGATTTATTATGGGAATAAGGAATCTTACCATAAGATGTGTAGGTTTTTTTCGGGAGCATTTTATAAGCATGAATTAGTTAAGAAGCGAGAATGGTATTGGAGAGTGGAACCAAACGTGGAATTCTATTGTGACTTGACATATGACCCTTTTATTGAAATGGAAAAACACAATAAGAGCTATGGTTTTGCCATTGCCATCCACGAATTGTATAAGACGGTTCCAAGCTTATTTAGGGAAACCAAAGCATTTGCAATGGAACATAACATTAAGCCCACGAAAACCTGGAGAATGATGGTGAAGAACTTCAAATATAGCGAGGGAAAGGATGAGCAGGATTTTGACATGTTAAAAGACCGAAAAGATATCTTTAGAAAACTAGAAGAAGATGTTACGTTCAAAAAATTCCTAGCCATAAAAGAGAAGAAAGATTTTAGTGCCATCAATCCGGATTTCATACGGAAATTGATTCGAAGAGCCACAGAACCACCCATTTTACACGAGGACCGTTTCAATTATGAAGAATATAATCTATGCCATTTTTGGTCCAACTTTGAGATCGCCAAAACCAGTTTATTCACGTCAGAGTTATATAAGAAGTATTATGACAGGTTAGAACAGAGTGGAGGGTTTTATAAAGAAAGGTGGGGAGATGCTCCGGTACATTCTTTGGCTGTAGCAATGATGTTGAATATTGAGCAGGTTCATTATTTCAGAGATATTGGTTATAAGCATTCAACCTTGGGCCACTGCCCCGCCAACTCCAGATTGAACCAACTACCTTATAATCCAGCTGAACGAAATATGAATAATGCGGGTTTCCAACTGTATAAGCCCGACAAGCCCCGTAGTAATGGAGTTGGGTGCAGATGTAAATGTCCCATGTTTCATAAAGAGATAGAAGATTCAGGCTCGTCATGTATTGACCAATGGGTTCGAACCACCCGAGACAGTTATGTCCCGTATCAAGCCATAGACCTAGATTACTACCGGGCTAAAATAGAGCGAAAACTAAATAAGTTTCTTAACAGAGGAGGTCGTTTAGGAGATAGCCGCATTGCCTACGAAATGGCCGAATCCGTATAGCTGGCGTGCAATGAAATATAGAAGAGAAAGTACATATTAAGTATAATTAATAATATATTTGCTAATATACAATAAAAACTAGAAATACACCGTGGCACACATAGATTAACCACCGAAACCATATAAGGTTCTTCCTTGTCTCTTTAAAGCGTAAACAACATCTAAAGAAGTAACGGTCTTTCTCTTAGCGTGTTCGGTATAAGTGACAGCATCTCTAATAACGTTTTCTAAGAAAGATTTTAAGACAACTCTAACTTCTTCATAGATTAAAGCAGAGATACGTTTAACACCACCTCTTCTAGCTAATCTTCTGATAGCTGGCTTGGTGATCCCTTGAATGTTATCTCTCAAGATTTTTCTGTGTCTTTTGGCACCACCTTTTCCTAAACCTTTTCCACCTTTTCCTCTTCCAGACATTGTTAATTAATATATGAATGTATGAATAATAATAAAAAACTTTTGAGAAAGGCAGGGATGTGGATCCATATTTATAAAATTTCTGCCGCCATACAATCGCTAGAATTTGTTTACAAAACTGCACTGGTGCTAACTAGCCGTGGAATTGAAAACACAAAACATAACACAAATCACGACAGAACAATAGATTTGATCTCATCGCGACTGATTTTCGTAGCTGCTGGGCCCACAAAGCAGCTTTTCACCGTGCGCGCGGTAGTAAACATGCCACAACCGGGGCTTTTTACCGCGACAGAGAGGGTTTTTCTCGCGAACTTATTTACTAACGGGCCCCGAAAAGCGACTATTTTAAGAGTTACGGTCTGTTATTTACGCGGGTCCAGGCGTAAACGAAGTCATACCTTTGGGAATGGATCTTTTCGAGGGACTGAGAAGCGACGCTTTTGTGCTGCAACAACTTTGACGTGCAGCAAAACACTCGAATTCCAGACACGGTGAACCGAGAGTCAGTCAAAAGTGGCCAAAGCACGGTCACGGTTTTGGTATGGAGATTTGTTTTTGTTTTGGATCACGCTATCAAGTTTGTTTACTCTCGATAAATTTTTGGATATTTAAACCTGGCCAGATCTCCCATCCTTGATAAAGTTTTCTATCATCAATCGAATCATTCACAATGGCAAGAACTAAACAAACAGCTAGAAAGTCCACTGGTGGTAAAGCCCCAAGAAAACAATTAGCTTCTAAAGCTGCTAGAAAATCTGCTCCATCTACCGGGGGTGTCAAGAAACCTCACAGATATAAGCCAGGTACCGTTGCTTTAAGAGAAATCAGAAGATTCCAAAAATCTACTGAATTGTTAATCAGAAAATTACCATTCCAAAGATTGGTCAGAGAAATCGCTCAAGATTTCAAAACCGATTTAAGATTTCAATCTTCTGCTATTGGTGCTTTACAAGAATCTGTTGAAGCTTACTTAGTTTCCTTATTCGAAGATACTAACTTGTGTGCTATCCATGCTAAGAGAGTTACTATCCAAAAGAAAGATATTCAATTAGCCAGAAGATTAAGAGGTGAAAGAGCTTAATCTCTCTTTATGTTGTATGATAGAGAATCATCTCTGGGCTTAGCCCGTGTATATTAGTATTTTTAAATGTAAAATAATATTTATACTTGGTGTAGTTATTGTATTTTCGTTTTGAAGTAGTGTGATGTCTTGTCCCAACGGCTGCGAAATTTGGAGAAATGGTAGGGGCACGAATCATAGTCGACTTGACACCTATTAAACAACGTCCATTGGTTATGTCCAAAACTTTGTACGCTGATAATTTGATATTACAAGAGAATTCATTCTATTAATTATTACTTGCAATATCAATTCTTATATCTTCTATATTTTCTGTTTACTCCTTATTTTACCCTGTCACCAGTTTGTGAAACCCTGCATTGTCGCGCAGCTGCGCAAATAAGCAAGTGAAGAAACTACACCTAATAACTAACATACTATATTTAAGTAAAATGGAACAAGCCAACGATTTTATGAACCAGACAGCTGATTCGGCCGTCCCTCCGTGGATTTTCTCTAGTATATTGTTATATAGAGGAGTTACTTCCTCCAGACCCATTGACGCCATCTCAGGCAGTTCTGGAGCTTCTGCCAAACTAGCCAAATCTCTAGCTATTGCTAAGCCCACTAGAGCCTCGTGCTACTTATTTGGGTTGACTCATTTGGTGGGGGGATACATGATCTTTGATAAAGACGTGGAGAATGGGGCGGGGTTCACCTTTGCTTGGTCAAGTTTATACCTTTTAGTTAATGGTAAAGCCAGTATAAAGAGTGTATTCAGTGGTAGAGTTAGTCCAGTAGGGTTGAGTGTATTGGCAATGGGTAATTCTATTATCTATGGAAGAGAATTCTTTTGGCCTCGTAAAAGACTCGAATAATCTATGTTCATAATTCGTAATATGGCTTCATATTCTTAATCCCATGAAAGTGGAAGAAGATTCTTCTCATGGGAATAGTTTATAATATCAGTTTCATCATATAGTTCAATAAATTGTTGGTCCATGGGTCTTTCCTTCGGAGCTGCAAATTTCCGGTACTCGTCGAAAATGATTGTCAAAGACCATTTCTGTAGTC
Source organism: Yamadazyma spencermartinsiae (assembly GCA_030582355.1). Classification (NCBI taxonomy): domain Eukaryota; kingdom Fungi; phylum Ascomycota; class Pichiomycetes; order Serinales; family Debaryomycetaceae; genus Yamadazyma; species Yamadazyma spencermartinsiae. The sequence continues at coordinate 282,492 of JAKTXB010000002.1, read as the reverse complement.
TTCTTAGGATTCCAACTAAACATCCAGTTCTATGTTTCCCTCTATTACAATGAATTAATATAGGCTGGTTCTGGGGATCTAAGATTATTTTTAATGCTTCTGTTACTAAATCATGAGAAATTATCACAAAGGGCTCCTTGTTTCCTGAGAGACCCAACTGAAATAATTTAATATTCTCTTCTTGTAAGAATTGTCGATGAATATCTGGATAATCTTCAGGAATTAAACACAAAATTGATTTCAACTTCAACCGTTTAAGAAACGAAAAGTTGGTAGACTGAGGAAACGATGACCGATAAATATTATTTATCACTGGAGCAAAATTCTCTGGTGGGGTAATGGGTTGATCTACTTGGAGGCTCTTCAACGTGGTGTAATCCTTAACCAGCTTATTCAATTTATGTTGTTCCGGATCAAATTTATCGTCCGCATCTTCTTCATATTGCGCAATTTCAAGATCCTGGATCCTCGATCGTATCGTTTCTCTGTCCTTATTAATAGAAGATCCGTGGAGATCGGGATACTTTGGTGTAATATCATTATTGAGCTTCTCGTAGCCGCTCAAATCCTCATCCATCTGGAACGGATCCTCAGAAAAGTCCGTCATGTCTGAAGTGCTGGATCTCCTGAGTATTAATACAGCGTTATAGATCAAGATAAATCTATAGGTGATGTAGCCTAATGCTCCGTGTCGGGGGTTTTTCTCCATATTAAAAATGCCATAAGCTGAAACGGTTGGAGCTGCGCGACATGCGACATTCTCGCGATCATGAAATGTCTCGTGCCTGATATTTATTTCCAGAACTGATTTTGACAGTTAGCATAGCGATGGTATGTATCAATGATTTACCACAACCACTACGAATTATTATACGTGGTTGGATTGAGTGAGTAGAGGCGTTTGTAATGTCTGTTAGACACTCAGGCGTTGCCTCCTTTTTTTTTTTTTTTTTGCTTTGTGGTGGAAGTTACTAACTCCTATAGTCTGCTTTGTTTAATTTTAATTCTCTTTTACAAGTGATATTGCTCTTGATATGTACTTGCACCTACGTTCATGCCACCTGGCCCAGTGTTTTAGATAGAAATAAGACGGGAGTTTTGGGAGTGTTCTGGAAGTTTGCCAGAATTGGCGAGAGATTAAGTCCGTATGTTAGTCTTGGGTTAGTGATAATGGCCCTTAAGCAATTGCTAGCGTAAGAATGGTTAGAGTAATGATAGCTAAATGACTAGTTAACTTCTGTACAATATTTAATATAAAGATATCTATAAAGAATTTTGTATTTGACCCCGTTTGGTTAGCATACTACTGTTGTATTTGTTGATCTTGTTGTTAGATGTAACAGTGGTATCACTTAAATTCATACATTTCATTGACAGAATTACACAACACCGGCGCTCTTTCTTGTCCAATAATTCTTTCCAATCCCACAGCATCCCATTTGGAATAAATAATCTTAATAAACGATAAATCAATATCAGCCAAATTGTTGAACACGGATTTCCCTATGAATTTCAAGTATTCTCTGTAGAACAACGGATTAGTTGGCACTCCATATAATAGAATGTTCTTGACACCAGCGATTTCAAACCGTCTGAAATGATGTAACCTTTCCGTGTATAACATTACTTTGATCTTCCCCGTGATAAATTGCTGTCTGACTTTAGTCAATCTTGACTGGGAGGAATATTCATCAATGGCCTCAAAGTTGATTTTGGTATTGTTGTGCATAAAGTCTTTGACTCGGACATAGTCAAAATACGAAGGAATAATAATTAATAGTCCATCATCATAACTGGTAGAATTGGAAACGGAATTTAGCACAGAATTGGTGAAGAATTTGAATCTAGCTTCAGGGTCTTCCATAGGAGTGCTACTATCAAACCTCTGAAATATCTGCTTAAGTTTCAACCCTACTGAGTTCATTATACAACTGTTAGCATCAATGATTCTTTTAAATTTCATCTTTCCCGACAAGTTGTAAGACTTGTTGACGATGTTATTAATGTTTGGAGTTAAGTATTCGGAGAACACCAACCTTTGGGTGAAATATTTAGCTTTATCGTTGATAGACCACATTCTGATTCTGGAAAAGTCTGCGTCATGGAACTTCTTTGGCACTTTATTAACATATTTCATAACTGTCAGGACATGATCCCAGTTTTGCATTTCCAAGTGATTGGCGTTATCTATAATCAAAACTTCTATAGATGATAAGAAATCAAAGTCCCGCTTCCGTTTATCGGGATTCTCTAGGATCATAGAAAGTCCAATAGGAGAGGCAAGAATTATATCTGACGAATAGAACGAAGAATACAACTTCATGGATTTTCTGGTGAATTTAATCCCCATGGTAAAGAAATCATTGGTATTCCCTTTGAAATAATACCTGAAATCTTCGGGTTTAGATTCTGGTGGAACGCCGGCCCCATGAAATTGTTCCACAAATCTCTTTTTGTTCTCTTGCTGGTCAGTAGAAGAATACTTGATAAGTAAATTCACCACTTCATAACATGCTTCACGTGTGGGCAACAAGATCAATACTTTCGGTCTGGTGAATCCTTGGTCTCTGAATTCCACATCTTTGGGAGTTTTACCCTGCTTTAACTGTTCTTCGTGATGTCTCAACTTCTCAGAATTCTTTAAAATGCTATCTCTGGTCTTATATATGTGATTTAATGCATGCAACACATATAACTTTTTGTAACCTTGATTCTTGAAGTTGAAAAAGGGGAAATTGATGTCTTTATATTGGGTCATGGAATTTATCAAGTACAGGTTTAGTTCCGATTCATGGGTTTCTTGCTCCAAATATCTATCCAATACCCTTTTCTTTATTGGTAACTCTTTCATCGGCTTTAATGTTTCCCACGAATTAATGGGTTTATAGGGAGGCACCTGGAATAGGGAATCATATTTCTCGATGGATTTCTTACTCTTTAAGGGCCATTTCACTGATAGCTGTTTCTCTTGTTCTTCAACGTCTTCTTCTGTGACCTCATTGAAATGCAAATGGAAGGGGTCGCCCGATTCGTCTTCACTATCTTCCTCTAAATCAGCCATATCTTGCTCATCGTCAAGCTGGTCTTGAAGTTTATTACTTTCTTCCTCTTCTAAATTGACACCAGCAATGTCTTCTGTGTCTTCAGCAACTTCGGGTTCTTTTTGTTGAGATCTAGCTGCTTTTGACTTCTTGGTGGTCTTGTGCTCTGAACTGAGCAATGTTAATAAAGCATTATAAGCCATAGATTTATCTTCTGCCTCACCAGTGGCAGAAGCCTCTTGTTCATCTTCTGAAGAGTAGTCCGATTGATTTTCGCCCGAATCAGACACCACTGTTTTAACGGGCCGTCTGGCGGTTCTGGTAATCTTTCTCAACACACTTCTGCCGTGCTTTCCATCGTCTCTTCTCTTAACACCTTTCATTGGAAGTAGATGAGTTTCAGAGATGAGTCGTGTGTCCCGCGATGAGATGTTTAGAGTGAGTTCTACAGTGTAAATGGGCAACAGTGCGAATGTTGGCAGTAGATAGGCGCGATATGGCACTAATCTCTGGAACTGGTGCGGTAGCAGCGCAGCACTGATTCAGTACGATGCCGGTTCAGTTTTCTGAAATGTGTTCTTCGTGCGAGAGACATAGATAAAAGGGGCCCAGATCTTGATTATGGTAGTGTGACCGCACTGATGTCTAAGTAATTAAGAGGATTTCATAACCGGTAAAGACAGTTGCTACCAGCCGTCAAATTCATCAAACCCTTGCAACCACTTCTTTACATGACCCACTTTTTTTCCATGCTGTTGCAACTCTCCTATCATTAGCCCTCTACCATCAGGTTTAAGGCTTACAGACTATTACATCGTCTAGTGCACACGATCTACGATACAACTCTCCAGAATCTCTATATCATGGCTACAAAATCTCTACAAAACTTCTGCTCAAATGCTTCCAAGTTGCAACCATGGGTCGCACACCAGAAATAGTTCCCCTGAAATAGTTCCCCTGAAATTCATTCATCTCACCCGCAATTCATTATCGGTGCTCGGTGGTGAAACCGTCCAGGCATTTTTTATCGCACTTTTGGGGAAGAAAATTTTTATTTAAAAAGGAGAGCTAGTAAATATCAACAGATACACAAACAGCGCCAGCATATCTTGTACGGGTTCAGGTCAGACAAAACACACCGTTCATGTACTTACACACTATTTGAACAATGAGTAATTTGCAAGTGATACGATTCACCAGGCTGATGTTGTCTGTGGTGTATCTTATTCTTATCATTCTATCAATCCCTATGGCGTTTGATGTGGGAGGAATAGAATGTGGTCTAACATTTTCGTTGACCATCTTCCTATTATACTTCACTCTAACCACCCTTCGATTATTGACACGAAAATCCCGGTATTTCAGGTGGATTTCCATATTTTATTACCTTCAGTATCTTACGATCCCGTCTATTTTGACGTTGTTCTTGTCGTACTATAGTGGGAAAAGAAAGCCTCCAGTATTCACCACCGTGCAAATATGGCGTATTTTCATCATAAATTCCACGCCGATATTTACTATTGCCGAAGGGTTTTGTTCTTTGTTATCTATTCAAGCTATTGGCCAAACCCTTAGTTGGATGACTACCCATAAATCTGATAGTTGGATGATGGTTTCTTTGATAGCCAGTGGTTCGACTATAACGGCGGGATTGTACTTCTTATACAGAATTTACGTGCTACCGATTACAATTGATGTTATTGGGGCTTCATTAGTGGGGTCTTTATTAACCTTGACTGTGGGTTTAGGACTATTTGGGATTATTAGTGGTAAAGGATCGATTATAGAGTCTTCATTATTATTTGCTTATATTGTTAGATGCATTTATGAGACGTTTCCCCAATTAAGTGAAAATGCCAGTCAAGCTATTAATGATATGTTCAATTACACTAAGTTGCCTTTGGATATCCCTATGTTGTCCCCCCATATTACTAGCACCATTCTGACCATTGTTCCCATTTTAGCAGCCAATTTACCTGGGTCCATTAAAACTATGTTTGACTTTTTGAATATCTCGGTCCGAAAATTACCTTTGCCCGTGTTATTCAATTTTTCTTATAGAATAACTGTGTTCTTTGCTGGTACCAAAATAATCCCAGCTTTATACCATTCTACATTATATCCTTCCAATTCACCTCCAAGAACTCCGCCATTGATGAGATCTCGTCAGACTTCCATGACTTCTATTAGTTCGATTTCTTTATCACGTTCCAGTTCGAACCATTCCAATCACTCCTCAAATTCCAGTAGTTCCAATGGCTTGAATAAATCTAAATCTTCTTCACCTACTGCTGCCAAATCCAGTGATATGTTGAAACAGTTTTCCTCAGGAAAGCCTCCATCTACCATTGTTACGTTGATATATTCTTACTCCCCTTGTATTATAATCCCGGTGTATACCCATTTATTAATGCTGTATTATGGTCAGTTGGCCGATCATCTTAGAATATGGGGGATGTTTTCTTCCACAACCCAACCAATAGATATTGCTATTCATCCTTTGAAATTTTGGAACTGGGTGAATATAGCTACGACATTATTCCTATATTTATTAGAATTATTCGGTAACGAGAATAATCATTTAGGTGGTAATACTCCGTTAACCAACCATTGGAAAGTCGATTAAGTTTTCATTGTATATTATTGTATCTTTTAGTTCTACGTGGCCGGTGGTTTCCAGTTGTTGTTTTGTTCTGTGGTTATATTTTGTAACATTTATAGTTGAGCTTAATATAAATTTAATATTTATCTACAGTATGTGGTACTTAGACAACAATCAAAAGGTTCATAAGTATCAGAATTATTTGCAAATCTCGTCACGATTTAGAACCAGTCATCTTTCCAGACTGTGAAATAAATCTCAGAGCTTGACTCTATGTTTGCTTGGATGTTTCATCATTATAAACTCAGGATACCTCTTAATTATTGCCTAAATACAAAGCCTGGCATGTTTGACCATACATAATCTCGGTTCGTGACCAGATTCAAGCCTGAGAAAATAAAAGAGTGGGACATTCATGGACAAGAGTGAGCTCCATTGTGTTTAAAACTGGTGTTTCATATTGTTATAACTATCGTTTAGGATTCCATATCCCGTGGCCGAATGTATAACTAGTGGCGACTTCACACAAACCCTCAGATACAGACTCATTGTCACGAGTCAGCACAATCATCAGGGTCCTTTCATATTACGGTAGCTACTAGACTACCAGAAAGGAATAATAACTATGGAACTCATAACAATTACTGACGTCTACACCCTTGGCCCTGTTACACAGTCACCGAACGAATTGATGAACTCGTTGCGTTTCCGCTTTGTGTGGCAGGAGACTTTCCCCAAAGCATTAGATAAGACGTGAGTCTTCGTTTGTAAGCTTCGAAAACAATTCTTTGCCCATGAATGTAAAGAGAAAAATTTTCATATTGAAGAAGTTCCAGTTTATAATGAGAATCGGCCGCGCACGACGATTTTGGCTGCTAACTTGTTCTAGCATGACACTTATATGTTCGTTCCCTATATACAATTACCTACAAACATTCTACTCTATTGGAGGATCCACAGCATAAGCGAAACTGGAAGTATACTGGCGAGCCAATCATAGGCTCTGGCACCTGTTCCACAATATACCACCGGAGCATTTCTAGAGCCGTAAATCAAATCAAATAGCAAATGGTACAAATCCCTTAAATGTGTACCTTTGCCTGTTGACTTGATAGGATTAGCCTTGAACTGGGATTTTGAAAAACTCTTGGAGTACAATGATCTCATATCTTCATTCCATCCCTTCATCTCAAAATTTATTAGATTGGAGGTTTTAGCTGAGGTATTAAAGTTGGTCAGAATACTTATATTTCCCAATTTGATTTGTGTTACCGATAATCCGTGCTGGCTAATTTCACGGGTTAAGGTAGTAAATAAACTTTGTAAAGCACTCTGCATAGTTGATTCGGGACCATGATAAGGTAAGCTTAAGGAACTGGTAATGCTAGGAGATATTAATATGGTTTTAGACTTTTGTGCTCTAATTAAGTTGATGAGTCCAGACGAGAAAAGTTTCACGTAAGTTGAAAAGCGGTCAAGAAGCTTCATCCATGATGCTACTGTGATGTTTTCGATGGGCCCTATGGGAAAATACAAATTAGGTGTGAACACAATCCCCACCAACTTCAAAGTATGTGCTTCAGCTCCGTGAAATGGCACTACCGGTATTTGCAACAACTGATTAAATCTGCTTATTTGGCTTTCAAAACTATAACTGTTGGTAAGATTTAAATAGTTGATATCTTCAGTTATAGGATTTGACTCTGTATATTTCAAATCCTTCTCATCTAGTATTGTTAAGTATACAATGAAACCTCTTCTTTCAAAGTCCAATGCAATTAACCGTGTCATAGGCTCCGTAGGCGACCCGACTACCAAGACTACATCTTGTCTAGCGCCATTGGATAGCTTGGAAACTCTTCTTTTACGCTTAGTTGTTCTATAACCTTGAACCGTCAGATACTTGGAATAATAATAGTACGATCCAAGTCCTATTCCGACAGTTAGCACTGAAAGCTTATACTTATGGGCCAAAATCTTATCCCAGAAACTTTGGTTATGTGGCATCCTTGGTAATTCCTTGTGACTCGTAGGTAAGGGATTGAATTGAGATAAATCAACCTCCAGGAATTTCTCAGACAGTTCCATCACAAACTTGGATGTTTTATCGTAGAACATTCTGAGGGTTTCGATTGTGGCATTTACGGGTTCTGCCACCATTTTGATTGTTTCCTATCCAAAAAAAGAAGAATCAAGAAAGAAAAAGCTAATAAGAAGACGTTTATATCAATATCTCCGAATGATTTATCCTAAGGAAGCGCGCAAAAAAATGCCGATCCCAGGAATCGAACCTGGGTCCCATCGGCCACAACGATGTGTACTGACCACTATACTAGATCGGCGAAATCTATTAATTTTTTGTCCTCATTAGTGTTGAAGCCGTTTGGTGAAGCGTTTCTTTGTACTTTTGAGTTTTTTTTACCATTCCTAATGGTTTTTCTCTTCTTTAATAAACTTGGTACATTTGCCACTCACTATCTTCTTAATTAAGTTATAATTACTTATAATTTTAGTAGAAATTGTTGTTGTAATAAAAAGAATGGACATACCCGCTTTTTAATAGAAACAAGCTATGATAGGTTTTGTAAAGGTGTGCTCAGTCATCAAGCATAAATCACCATACCACCTGGTAGTGGTTGGCCAGTGCATTCATATAGTAAATTTGAGGTTATCCACTAAAAAGTAACTTAAACTAATATATTGGATACACACGCGGTAGTATACCTAACAAATGAAACATATGCTAGTTCTTTGGCCACGTATAAACTAAGTAAACTACTTTGAGCCCAAGGAACGGTGTTGTTTCTTTGAACATCCAACCCTCTCATAAACCTACAGTATATAAGTGGACAATTTTTTTGCACCCATTTTGTGCCTTGCACTTCTATATACCAACTGATTTTTCCTTTCTGTTTGGGAATTTTCTGCAAGGCCCCATGGAGATGTATTATACTGGTAAGTGTTTAAAACTTGAATTGAATTGTCTGCAAGATCTCGTCCGGTTCTCCAATAAACTTGTACCATCACATTAAACGCTTCAACCAAATTGTGTCACGAAGTGAAAATTTTGAAAAAGTGCGGAGGAGTTCACAAAATCTAACTACCATCGCCAGACACTTCCACGATGATTGGCTTAAGATCAGGCACATTGTTAAAGACTTCAACCTTAGGTCTCCTGTCATTCCGCTTATCTATGCGGTCTGTACTTTTGACCCGAAGCTTGGTCAACAGATCTTTAACCTCATCCAAAGTGGTTCCTTCCAGTATAATATTGAGCCAATTGACCAAACCTTATAAAAGCTACTCCACCAAAACGGCTCCACCACCACCTCCTCCACCTCCTCCAAAGGATAAAAACAGCAAAGGTAGACTCATACTTAACAGAATATCCAGGGCGTTTACATTTTCGTTGTCTACCGTGTTAGTTGTAGGGGCTGCTGGGGTTGCTTTGTTAGTAGTATACTTGATTTTGTCGGAGTTGTTTTTGCCATCTGGTGATACTAAGACATTCAACAAGGCAGTGAAGTTAGTAGAACATAATGAGGAAGCACAAAATTTGTTGAAGATGGAGAAAGGTGAAAGATTGAAGGCGTATGGAGAAACTGTTGCCGGTAAGTGGGTCAGGAATAGACCAGTTCAAAGTGTTAGAATGAGAGGTAATGATGGTAAAGATAGGTTGGCAATGAAATTTCATGTGGAGTCTAAAAACGGAAAGCATGGTACTGTCTCTTTAGAACAAATCGATAAATCCTTCTGGAGTTCTGAATTCGCCTATATTGCATTGGACGTTCCAAACGCTAGAAGAGTTTATATTATTGAACCCAAATTCCAAGCTAAGAATTATGTTCCTAAAATCAATAAGGAATCGGGCTTCTTGGGTCTTAAATGGGGTCCTAAGAAAGACTAATCATCTGTAAATATTATCATTTTCTTATATATTCAAATCACTCGATTAAATAAAAAAATTGATTAAATAAACAAAATTGCCATTAGTGAAGAGATAATGCTAAATCTTGCAAACGAGCCTTTGGATTGGAATGATTCTGTACCATTGCCGTTTTTGCTGTACTTATTTTCCCCCTTAGGCTTTGTCTTATTCTTTTTGTCTTGATATTCCTTCGTCCCTATTTCCCAATCACGATACTTCTTCAAAATCTCCTCGCAAGACCTTCCGTCTCTCAAAAAGATACTTTTGAGATCCGTTTCATCATTGTTAGTTATCAACACGGCTCTGTCATTGAAGTTACAATGCTCTGGCTTTTTTCCTTGTAGTTTATAATACTTGTCAAGCGCAAACGATGCTTTTTGATTAATGCTACAATCCGAATAGTACCCGTAAGTTCCATTTGTACCATTCGCTCTAATTTCATTGCATTCAATTTTAGAACAAATCTCATTTATTAATTCTTGCTCTCTCACTTTCTGGTAAGGAGTCATGATACATGATAGTGTCAGCTGCAAACATTCACACTTTCCTCTATCTGGAGTTTCTGGTAATTCACTAGACACTTCCCAAATCTCATTAGTTCCACAAATAGTATGAGAGTTTGAATAGGGACTTGAGTCTGAGGGGGAACTCTTAAGCTTTGATTTCTTGGGATTATTTGTTCCATATCGTAAGCTCAATATAGCAAAATCTTCCAAAGTTGTAATTGAACCATCTTTATTCTCCTTCACCACTCCATAATTATTCCCATGCTGGAAATACTCATAAGCAATCCCTCCCGACCAAACTTTAGACATTGTTAATCCATACAACGCTTCTACTTCAGTGAATGGCCTAGGGTTCATTACGTTACAACCAAACTCGCTAAAAAACACTGGAACCGGGAAATTACTGAATTCTGCTGTTCTCTCTCTGTATCCTGAAGTGGTATACGAAGAGTACCCACACCATTCATACATGTTTAAAGCAAAAAAGTCTGCTCGGGATAGTTCATCGTCTCCACAGATGAAATATTGAGCTACATGTGATCGAATCTTAGCGTCATCATTAGATGCATAGCCCACAGGGATGTTTCTATATCCTTTTTCTTTGATATATTTCTTAGTATCTCTTAAAGCAGCTTTCGCAAAAGGAGCAGAATCGGTGTTTGCAACCGAGTTGGATATTTCATTACCAGCAAAGAATCCCAATACATTGTTATATTTATGCATCGAGTCAATTACTGCTTTGTAACGATCATACAATACTATATCCCAAGTCGGGTCGTTTCTATTGATGGAGGTAGCTGGTTCCGATAAGTCACAAATCACATAAATCCCCTTGGCTGCGAATGCGTTCATACATGTATCATGATCTTTGTAAGGATCGATCTGATAAACCCTTACCACATTAACATTCAATTGTTGTAAATACTCCAAATCTCTCATACATGCATCGGTGTTGGCTAAGGGATCGATATATCCAGAAGCATTTGTGTCCTCAAATGAATCTCCTTCCTCACTCATTCTCTGGTACGCAATACCTTTAAGAAAGAATTGATATCCTTTAGAATCTACAAATTTATTCCCTGTGACAGAAATGGGGCTCAAGGCATTTGCTGATTCCTTAGGAACAGGTAAATTTGCTATAACCAAGGATACAAGACTCATGCAAACATATATAAAACTTAACCCATACATTGTGGTATTGTGTTTGCAGTTCACAGTGATGGCTGCAAAAAAACCGCGAACATTTTGCAACCATCAGAGAAACTGAAAGACTCAATGAATAATGAAATGCAATACAACAGTTTTCACAGAAAAAGTAAATTAATATTAAAGCTGTTAAATCTATAGAACTAGTCGACGAAAACGAAATTAAAATAACATATAATACATATACCAATTAGAACACCTCATAAAGTTCCTTAAATTCCTTTTTACCCTTACATTCAATCATGAATAACTCAGTATCAGACACGTTGACCAACAACCCAGCCTTGCCAATTTTCGCAATCCTTTCTTGCTTGTCATCCTCACAAACCAACCATTTATACGGAGCATACTCTTCGTCTGAATCGAGAGATTCCAAAGAAAAGCTATAGTAATTCTTACCAGTGAATGTATCAGAGATGATATGAACACTCAATGAATACATCGATAAGATTTTCCAAGAAGAAGGGTTAGCAATTTGATCGTGGCCCTCTAATTGTTTTTGTAATCTTACTGTCATTTGATTCAAAAGTAAAAATTTGGTGTTTTCAGGATTACTCAAAATGGTAGCGTTATTAATGTCTTCTGAACTAATGGAAACCATGGAGATATCTCTAGTTAACTGGGACATGGTATTAGTTGCCTTAACGGGTTTTTCTTCCAATGAAGAGTTAACACTGGTTAATGTTGAAGACTTACTCGCCCCTATCGCTTTGTTCAGGGTTTGGTCCATGATCGACGAAGCTATGGTTTGCTTGGATCCCCCGAGGGAAGAATCCCGGGACTCTATGTGTCTTAACTTTTTTGGAGCCAATACTCCTTTAACATTTTTGACAGCAGCCACGATTTCTTGACCTAAACTATTGGCACTACATCTAATCATGATCAACATGTTCTCTTCAGTAATGACGTTCTTAGAAGCTATTTGTACATCCAAAGCGGCTGACTGCATAATGTCGGTTTCATTATTGATGTGCAATAATAAAATTGGTTTATCTATGATTTCATCGTATTCAGAGTCATATTCCTCTTTGAAAAGAATTAACCAACTACTATGTAACTCATAATTGACAACAACCTTAAGAAACACATTTGGATTGATAGTAAGCATTTCCCATTTTCCATATTTGGCTTTCCATTTGGATACCTTCATGGCTTTAGGAGAAGAAGGACTAATATAGAAATCAATAGAATTATCATCATTGATTGTATCCTTAAACGTTTGAGGAATTTTCAAGTCTTCTTCATGAATACTATCAGTTGAATTGGCATTTTCATTCTTGTACTGTTTGAAGAAATAGGTGGAAGTAGAAGATGGTAAGGCAAAGGCAGAACCGGACGTGTTCTTGTGTTCGGTAAATGATTTATTACCAGAAGTTTCTTGAGAAATGGTAGAACGAGACGAAATTGCTGAAGCTCCCGATAACGGAATGGTATCAGAGTCCGATTCCAATGGAATTTGGGTATTTATCTTCAAATCCTTTGGGTTCGAATGAACCGGTCTTTGATTAAAAGCATTAGAACTTTTAGGAGTTGCGGAAGGAAGTGCCAATCTAGGACTTTTATTAGCCTTCTTGAAAAACCCAAATAACTTGGACTTTGGTCTTTCTTCTTTCTTCACCATGTCACTTAAACCACGATGAACACTGAAAGATGGATTGTGATTCCTTCCAAAGTTAGAAATATCGATCTCTGAACCTGTGGCCGCTTTGTAAATACTGTTATCCTTCTTAGTTTTGGACAAATCTGGAAGAGAAGCATTCTGATGCATAGTTACTGGATCAAGGTTCTCTTTATCTTCAGTTTCGTCCATCATATCATTTTGGATTTCAGCAGAAGAAGAAACTGGCCGTTCGATCTTATCTTCACTAGTCACAACACCAGTTGGAATGGACTGGACTTGTAAGTGATTTTGATAAGCATCTTGTGATTGGCTCTTTCCACGGGAAGAGTAACAGGAAGATTCAGACGACGCAGCTGATCTGAGGGAAGAATTAGGAGATGCAGTATTAGAATTGGCAGACATCTTAACGAATTGAGGGATTCTTGGTTGGTGGAACCCTTCAACGGAAGAATTGTTAGACACAACCGAATTGGATCTGGAGCTGCCACTTGGTATCGAGGGAGCTCTCAAGGAGGAAACTGGTTCGATGGAAGGAGAATTTATTAATTCTTTGAAAGAAGAAGGGTTGTTTTGTTTCCAGGAGTTCAGTTCACTCTCATCACTATTCAAATCAATTTGGGAACAATCAGATAGAGTATCGATACCCAAGCCCGACATCTTTATGGTAGGGCTATTATGTTCGCTTAACTTGATAAGAAAGTTTGGATTAACTGGAGAACTAGGATCTTCCACTGGGAAAATAGTGGACAATTTGTTAACCCACGATATCAAAAAGTCCTCGTTAGGACAGTTAATAATCACCGAATCAGCCGAATTGGCAATAGAACCATTAGTAAACTTCAAGGATTGTAAAATAAGTTGGCACTTCGAATGACTATATGTTAAAGATAATTCATTCAATCTGAAAGGAGGAAACATAAGGGATCTACAAGAACTATCTTGATGAACCAATAATACGGCCAACGCATTATAGCTTTGAGTAGCCAACCCATTCAAGTTAACCAATAACAATTCAATGCGATGTTTATGTCTTGAGTTATCCAAAACGAGAACTTCATTTTTAGTTCTTTCCACAATTTGCGACACTTTGAAATAACTGCAAACGTTATCAGCGTGAGACCTCATGTTTGTGGATTCACCAAATAATTGAACATTATTGAAATTAATGTTCTCGAGCTTTGAATTTTCTATGAAGTCAAGATAGTCGGATAAGATTTCTTCACACCCGAGCCGGTAAGACTTCAATTGGTCAAGAATATACGGGTTTCTGATCAAGGGAACAGAACTATCGACAAATCCCATATAATTAGAAAGATGCATAATTGGCTTATTGAAATAAGTAGAATCATTGGCAGCTTTGTCAGCCAAATCAGATCCTTTCAAACAGGTTTTGTATTTATTGAAAAGAACCAAAATATCATCATTCATCCATAAAATAAATTCATTAATGAAATTCTTGAATACTTGTTTTTGATCATTGATATGTTGAGTTTCAGCAAAAACTGTGACATAATGATTCAAAATCTTTAATAATGCTTTGTTCTTGGTAAACAATCCTCTGATAAGTGAAGTAATGGACGTTTGTGAAGATTTGGACGGTTTAACAACCCCCAATATTTGGATCAAGTTATTATTTTCATCGTTTTCATGCTGTACGAGCCTGGCAATCAATTCAGAGGGAGACTCTTCAAGATCAGCCATTTTAAATAATTATAACTGCCAAAGTGTCGGGTTGAAACAAATATTTATAAATTCGATGACTTCTTATACGGTTCAAGACCCCAAGGGCGGGAGGGAATAATATATAGTTATAAACTTTGGAAGGGATGGAGTACCACAAAATAAAAATAACGTAGATACAAAATCTTAGATAAAAAATAATTTTAAAAACGAATTGGCAATATATTTATCCCACCAATTTAGCGATGCCTGTCTAGGCGATGTTAGAGGGTTGTTTACTTTAAGGTTCCCAAGAGTTAATGGTTCATAGTATTATTGCTGTAATGCATAACATACATAAACAAACATATGTACACATACAGCTCCTTACACGCGAGATAGCTAAAACACTGCAGCACAATCGCATATATGACAAGATTTTAGGTGAAACATACAGGGGATCCACAAAAATCTTCGATGAATTTATCCTAATGTAGTTAATTTGGTTTGACACTTGTGGCAGGGGTTGCAAAATTTCGCAGCAAAACGCCAAAATCGCGTCGCGTCGCGTCATTAAGGAGGAATCGGTTAATGGGCAACAATGTGCTAACTGACTATATCCGTGAATGTAATTATCAACCTTGAAATGGTTGACACTGGTGGACTCACGGTGACTTCGGAGGCTGTTGCTGGTCAACTGTAAGATTCGTGACCGGGTTTATTATTAACCATTATTTATTTTTATATAGTCTATAATACACGTATATACTCAAACGATTGTTGTCTAAGTCTGGGTACACCAATCAATAGCCTCCTTTATGCCTTGACCTGTTTTCCCACTCACTAACTGAACGTTCCAATGGAGGGGGATTTCGTACTGTAGATTGAGACTTCCGATCACCTGACGGTGAACCAGAGGCTTATCATCCACAACATCGATCTTATTGACCAAAATGAGTAGAGACACACCCACTAACCGATCTTGAAGAATGATCTTGTCTCGTAACTCCTGGTACGACTCTGGTAGTCTTTCTAGTGCTAAAGCATCAATCACCCATACTACTACGTTGGTTTTATCGAAGTAATTCCCCCAGAATGATCGCAAACTGGTTTGGCCTCCTATGTCCCATATGTTTAGAGTATAGTTATTGTATACCATGGTATTAATTTGAAACCCCATCGTCGGTGACACTGTTTCTATATCGGCTCCAAGCATTTGTTTAACAATAGTAGTCTTGCCGGCATTATCCAACCCTAACACCAATACCCTTAGCTCTCGATCCTTGATCTTCTGCTTCTTAATAATACTAAGAAGTCCCATCTTCGAGGTTACTATTGGTGATAATAATGCGCGCACTAACAATTGATGATTTCTAATCTAATCTTCACGATAACTGGTGTGTTCAAGACCCTGTGTTTCTATATGGTTTAGTACCAGTAACATTAGGTTTGAAACGCTGAGGCTATGAAGCAGTCGTCTATCTTTGATTATAGGGAGCGAAAACCCCTCAAACGCTTTACTGAAATCGTGGACTTAACTGGTGATGAAAATGGTGATTTAACTGACTCCACTGATAACCCGTTTCTAGATCCACATACTGAGATAGAACGCGCCGTTCCTTGCTTCCCTGATATAAAAAGCTCAAATGTCAAACTAGAACCTGCACAGACGGAAACTCTGGAATTGTTCGTGCCCGAGGACGAACCAGAAGAAGAAGAACTTCAACAGGCGTTTAAACAAGAGATAACCGTGATACAAGAGCTGGAAACGACCGAGAATGGTGACACACATGTTCGCATGGAGCCGGATGAGTCTGGACTTTATCGCTTTTATGATTCTGACTCTGACGCCAGTTCTATGGACGTGGATTATATGTACCATTCAGAGAATGATATAGATTTGAATTATCAATCTGATGATGAATCAGATTACTGCTTTCGGATCATAGGAGAGCTTCCACGGGTTCCGAAAAGCTCCCGGAATTGTGTCAGTATTGATCTGTTGACCCATATAGAATTATCCAAGATGGAGTCTACCTCATGTCCAGTTTGTCACGTTTCTCTTAGAGATTTGATAGAGGAAACCCGAATTTTGCATATAGATCAATGTTTGGAGGTTCAGCATTCCGCTATGGTGGAGGAGAAACCAAAACTCACGAAAGCACCAACTTTGATTAAACAACCTCTGTATAGAAACAAAGATTCTAGCACTCCGAGTCCGGTGAAAACCCTCAAGCCGCCAAAATCTTTGCCCGTTAGTACCAGGCGGAACCCCATTCCGGATTTGAAGATTATGACGTTCCCTGTGAATCCTGGCATGCTGTACTCTGTGTCTATGGATGCATTTAACTATGCACCCCACGATGACATTGATATGTACTTTTTGAGTCATTTTCACTCCGATCATTATGGGGGAATCAGTAAGCGATGGTGTTATGAAAGAGTTTTTGAATGTGTGGACGATTTCGATGACTTGTCTAAATACAAACCATTAATATACTGCACCGAAGTCACTGGTCGTTTGCTAACGTTGAAATTCGGAATACACCCCAAATTTATTCAAACACTAGCTATCGACAAGAAATACTTGGTCAAGGATTATGATATGATGGATTCTCAAGTGGTGGAGGCTGATTCATTGTCCAAAAAGGGTTTATATGTGACTTTAATGTCGGCTAATCATTGCCCGGGGTCAGCGATATTTTTATTTGAGTCTGTGGGGGACGACGTTCCTGTAACTAGATATTTGCATTGTGGAGATTTCAGAGTTAATAAGCCTATGCTTAAGCACGAGTTTTTGAAACCATTTCTTAGACCTCATTCCACTCACACTCTAGATAAAGTGTATTTGGACACCACATATTTGACATTTCATTATGATTTCCCTAAACAAGAAACTGTATGTGAAGAGGCGGCTCAAATGTTTTTTGATTTGGCCAAGGATCAGGGTAATAATGATTTGTTAACTACCTGGTTTGGCCTTGTTAAACAATCTAGAATTACTGATTTTCTTTCCAATACTTTATTCAAACGAAAGAAGAAGTTTTTGATCTTGGTTGGAACTTATGTGATCGGGAAGGAGAGACTAGCTATTACAATTCTGAAGAAGTTGGACAATTGCCCTATTTACATTCTGAACATTAAAAGCAGAGATAATCAATTTGATGTGGTCAAAACTTTTGGGGACGAGTATCTTGATAAATATGTCACGGAGAATGAAATAGGAAACGACTCTTGCGAATGTGTCATTCATCTAGTTCCAATGGCCATTGTTTATAAAATTGAAGATTTGTCCAGTTATTTTTATCACAACAAGTATTTTGATCATTTTGAAAGATGTGTGGGATTGAGACCAACAGGTTGGAGTTATACTGAAGATTATCTGACTAATAATGAATTATCTACTTTGGAGTACAACAGCTCATTGGATGACCCGTTATCTAAGAACCAGTTTCTTAACAAGTTGTGTGATATCTGTCTAGAAGTCCCCCCTTTTTCCTATTCGCAGAATATGTTGCCACAAAATAAGAAGACCAGAACCACTAGGAATCCCGAGAGAGATGTGTTGAGAATATATTCTTTACCATATAGCGAGCATTCATCTTACCGAGAATTGTCCTATTTTTGCCTATTTTTGAAGATCAAAGAGATCATTCCTACTGTAAATACTGAAAGTTCATCTAGTGTCGAGAAGATGAATAAGCATATAGCCTTCTGGAAAAAAGCGGTTGCTTTAAAGAAGTCCAAAGAGAGAGATCCCACCATTGATCCAATGGTAGCAGATAAGCTTCGAGCTTTAAACCTTGAAAGGTTCTAATTGATTTAATGCCCCATTACGAATTTTTATACAGCTATGAGTTTAATATACGATATGTCTTATTCAAATGAAGTTTTCATGTATTATTATACAATTGCGGTTTTTAATATGTGTCTATAAAGGATCATTGCTTTGGAGGATGAAGAACCGAATCATAAAATGAAAGGGAGGCCTCACAATGTTCGCCCTGGCAGTCACTCCAAGTCACGGTGAAATCGCCCTTAACGTAATGAATATGGTCGTCTTCTTCGATCTGAGTATTACTATGTCTTCCCCCAATAGTTCTACAAGGTATAAGAGCCGATCTACTCAATAAGAACGGATGCCATTGTAGAATATGAGTTATGGCTGAGTCTGGACCATATGGGAAGCTTGGATATTCAAAGAATAAATCGCTGGTCCAGAATTCAATCATGGATTTCCCTACTGGATCATTCCTGACAATAAACGAATCGGTTTCAATTTTGTCGGCAGACTGGATCAAGATTAAGCGGGCATTCTGAGGTTTAGAACTCTTATAGGTCTTTACAATTCCATTTTTAGGGGCTACCGGATGATCTCTTAACATAATAGGGCCCAAAGCTTCATCGGATAACACATATTGTTTCAAGTTAATTGATAAATCCATAATCATTCCATCTTGATCAAAATACCAGAAATATTTGGCCTCAGGGAAGGCAAACATTGCAGCCCTTAAACAGAAGAGCCTTATCCATTTCCGTTTTTCTTCTTTGTCATAGTTAGCAAAAGAGTTCATCCATGGTAAGAATTCTTGATACCATCTAACATAAACCCCATAATTATGTTCATGGGCATAATCGACTCTGTTTTGCACCAATTTGGTCAATCCTCCTAACAGGTATTTTTCAAAATCAATGGCTGTGACAATTACAATCTCGGGATAATTTTTTTTACTGTTTGGTCTATATACCACTTTATCGTGATTCTTAAACATATTTTTAGCCTTGGACAAATCCAGAGCGGCATTTTCATCCTTTTCTTTACTTAGCTGTACAGCCGGATTAGGATCATCAAACTTGTTTAAGGAATAAATGAAACTTTGATCTATTTCTGGGTGGTTAGCGTCCCTAACCCGATTTTCTTTGACCAATTTCTTTCTTCCTAACTCTTGTAACAAGGGAGCTTGTTCAATAGGAGGAAAAATGAATTTAGAGGTGGTAGGTATTATTTGAGGACTGGTGTAAGGATGTGCTTCGGGATAATTTGTTTGCTTTCCACTGGACAACACGTTAAATGATAAACCAAAAGGATTAAAGAAAACCGTCAATAAAACTATAGCCACTATCCACGTACCCAAAACTTTGTTGGAAACCTTGTTGATTTTAGTGAAGGTAGCGGGGAGAGGTAAATAGTCCCTATGGTTTTCTCGGGGTCTGAAAGTCTTGGAGCCTATCATGTTGGCACGAATATATGAAGATGGCTCAACTGACGGGTACGAGATCAGTTGTTTGGATTGAAATTTTCTCGAGAGCGAGCGATTGGTGGGACACGACAGATAACAATGATAGTGTAGATAATGGGAGATACTATTAATGTTACTATTTGGGGGTAGGGGGAAGGTGGAAGTAAGCTGACATGGTTCTCAAGAAAGGGTATGTTGTATTAAGGTGAGTTTATGTAAGACGTATTGTGCTACATTCATTCTATTCTAGACTATTACTGTGGGCGACACTAACTATAAGGAACTCTGTAGGCGTCTTAACTTTGAAGAAATGTGACTAGAAATTATTCATGAATACTATAGAAAATATACAAATAATCTATAAATATCACGTTACAGCTTTACTATATACACACTTGGTATAGTTCCTTGTTCATTGTTACTATATAAAGCCTCTTGCCATTAGGGTCTGGTCTCATTATGAATTCTATCTTCAATCACCTGAAGCGCTACTTGCCTTCTTCTTTCAGCTACAGAATTAGCTATCGACTTTTGAGTTTGGTTGATTTGCTCCAGTCTCTTTTGAGCTCTTATATTACCTTGCTCGACAGAATCATCATTGAAAGGAGTTATTATTCCTAACAAAACCGCTAACTCGTACCCTCTATCAAACACCACCGACAAGTAAGGTTTGGTGATATTAGGGAAGAATTCTACCAATTTGAAAACATCTGATGCATCTCCTTTAATAATGTTGGTGGCATCGTTCGTAGACATTGGCAATAATGGATCTGCTGCAAATGATTGGAAAAATCTAAGGTAGGTAAATGATATAAGAAAACTTTCAAATGAGGGCAAAACTGGGTATGATGATCTGGTAACGATTAAAGACCACAACATTCCAATTGTAATACAAATAAATGGTAGATGTTTGACTCTAAAGTTGATTAGACCTTGAAATAAAACGATATTATGTTCCGGTATTAACTGTTTCAACACCACCAAAAACCCAAAGTAATAGGAGATCCCTCCTCCTAATGGCTTATCCATCCCTAACGCATCTTTACGAATAATATTAGAAAGAATTGTGAATAAAACCGTCAAAAAATTAGTGGCAGTTCCCACTATAACCACAAATTTAATCACCTCTCTAAAGCCCCAAAATTTTTCAATATACTTAGAGGCTACCGTTAAAATTATTCCAGAAACCACTAAAGAGAACACGGTGATTTCGGCAAAGATGGCGGTAAACACTGCCCAAGGATAAAAGATCGTGTACCGAGGAATCAATTGTAAATAAGGTACTTGAATATCATGGAACTTGACGTCGGCCGTGCTAGCAGCTGCACGATAGTGACCCAACTTGATGAAAAAAATCAACGACGATACTGTAATCAAGGTTCCAAGAAGAATCCTGGTGGACACAGGGAAGTTGTGGATTCGAACTAACAAAGCCATGTTACCTGTAACCTGAATAGAGAAATCACGGTGTCTATGTTTTGATGGAGATTTATGTTCGCGAACGATGAAGTGTCAAACATGGCTGTCCGCCCTAACTATCGCGACAGCCCGCCCCAATAATCTTAGTGGGCCCAAGCTCGGTCCCAGCGCGGCCCCTCCTGGCTCACCACTACAATGAATTAAAAACAAATATATAACTTAGATACACACAACTATGTCAAAAACAATCAATATTTATAAAAACTAACCTATCCATATTAACAAAAGTAAAAGTCTGATAACAAGATAAGAATCCCGTAAGCTTTTAATATAACTAAACTTCCTAAGCTTTGGAAGTGTAAGGTTCGGTACTAGTTGGAGTGTAACTAGCAAAAGACCAGTAACTAGCATAGGAACGGGAAGGATCCTTAGTATCATTGTTATCGGTCTTTCTTGGTTGGAAAAGACCTTGAGCAATTGCACTGGCATCGGTAAGAGTATCACCGATATCATCTGGAACAAATCTACCGGCAATGGCTGGAGCAGCAATAATAATCACAATCAAAATCAAAACCGCGAAATATAAGGTACAATATTTTCTAACCATTCTCTTTCTTAATTTAGCTTGTTTCAAAGAATAGATTGGTGGTCTGATTAATCTGGAAGGTTTTAACCAGAACAACATGGTGGAATGCCATCTGTCAATAAATGGAACCAATAAGATTGGGAATTGACAGAATAAAATCAAATGAGCCAATACAAAATCTCCAGCAAATTCAGACATTTCAATAATCTTAGCAACGAATTCTCTGGCTGGTTGAGTAAAAGCCATCCACCCCATACCAGTATTATACCATTTACCGGTCCAGAAAGCGGTGTTGGACTTATCATTCTTGAATTCTCTAGTTAAGAAACATAAGGTCAAGAATTTGAATAAAGATCTTTGCACGTAAATCATGGTGATTAATCCAAGCAACATCTTAGGGAAGGAGAATCCTTCCAACACCCACATAACGACAAAGAAAACCAAATGGACAACAACGGCAATACCATGGGCTACACCAGCCATAACAGCACCAGTCTTCTTACAACATAATCCTAAGATTGGACCAGCACAACAAGCCATAGCAAGACAGAAACCTAACACGGCAATATCAATAACCACTGGTGCTAATGAACAAATAACAAGTCTTAATACAGAGTTCACTTCTTGTGGATCATCGGTAACCCCAGTTTGAGCATTGATGAAAGTGTAAGCAAGGAATAAACCAGCAGTATAGATAAGACAAGGAATGAAATCAGCAAATATAATGTTAGATCTGTGAGCTCTGGAAGCATCACCGGCAGCCTTTTCAGAGATATCACCAGTCAACTTACGTTTGAAACCAGTAATTCTAGATCTAGAAAGACGGACGTAACCAATCCAAGAGTTTCTGTGCCATTTAGTGTTACCACGAGATAACCATCTGATGAAGTCACGGTAATCAATGAAGTAATCTTCCCAGGAGAATTGATGTGGGTTGAAAATAAATGGAGAAAACACTAATGAGGCCAAAGAAGCCCAGAACCATAATAAAGCTGGTTGCCAGTGGGACACAGATCCGAATAAGATAATCAACATCGATCTGGCACCCATATAGATGGATGAATCAGCAAATCTGGAGTACAAAATGGAAAATGGAATACGTGAAGTGGCAAAACCTCTTCCGGTAGAAATATATCTAGCACCACCAGTAGTTAAATCGGTGTACAATGAAGTAGCATAAATTTGGGCAACGAAAACTTCAAACATTGGGGACAATGAAATGAAATGTCTTCCAAATCTTTGAGCAGCTTTCCACACCCCTCTTTCAATCAATTCTTGAACAGTTAATGGAATAAAGGAAATGAAGAAAACAATGAAAATAGACAAAGTATAACGTCTAATCCAATCCACAACCGGAGAAAGATTGTAACAACCAATTGGATACAAGATATCTCTGATAGGAACATTTCTGTTGTAAGAACAGAAAATCGATTCATGAGCCAAAGAATTCAAGTTACATAACACCAACATGAAACTTTGCAAAGACAATTGAATAAACAAGTTATTAATATGGAAACCAGGGTGACCGAAATAGAAAGACAAGAATCTATCTAAAGGTAATTGAGTAGACAAATAATAGTATTCACGAGACAACATTTGTTCTCCCATACCAGCACCAATTTTAGTGGTGAAATTCAAAATGGACCCGAAACCCATATCTCTACCTTTACCACATTGATAATATTCACAATGTTTAATTCTACCACCTCTTAAGATAGCAGTCATACCAGCATAAATATCTTCGTTCAAATGTAACCCCTTTTGAGCTTTAGCAACCCCTCCTCTAGTCAACATAAAGGTGGCATTCAAGAAATCCGGATGCCCATAATGCAATTTACCACCAATTTGGGCCAAAGTTCTAGCAAATAAGGTACCGAAAGTTTGTTCTTTACCAGCAGCAACATCCCCTAAAACCCCAGAGTTTTCGGAGAAAATATATTCTCTAGCACCTAAAATAGCAACAGGGAATTCTTGTTGTTCTTTCTTCAAAGTAGGAGCATAAGGATTAACATGTTCAACGTTCAATTCTTCAAATTCAGCCAAAACGGATCTAATCTTTAAACATTCTTCTAAATAGTTATCTTGATTAGCATCAATCAATTGAATGTATTCCCCACGGTGGAAAATAATAGCATGATTTTGATTATCAGATTTACCATCCCCTAAAATTGGGTTACCAGACAATTGAATTCTGAACTTAGGACGACGTCTACCATTTTCTAACATCTCACAATGACCATCAATCACAGCGGAGTAAACTCTTGGTTCTTCGTCTTCATTTAAAGCAGGTTCTTCGTCTAAGTAAGCAATTTGTAAATCAGGGTAAGCACGTAACAAGAATTCGGCATTTTCCATTTCATCATCTTTGAATTTAGCCAATCTTTGCATAGAAACAACAAATCTGAATTTTCTTCTGGCCATTTTTTCTAAGGCCAATTCTAAACCTTCAGGAGCACCACCAAAGTATTGTACTAATTCAGGGTTTTCAACACGGTATAATAACTTAATAGCTCTGGCATAATTCATGAACCCGGACACAGTTCTATACAAGGTTTGAGATCTTAAAGAAGCCCAAATTCTGGTTCTTAAAGTATATTCAGGGGCAGCAGACTTGAAACCAATACAGTAGAAAGGTAAATCATCAATCTTAGATTTCAATCCGTCTTCACTTAATTTATCTGGGTCTTCACCATTCTCATAGGCAGCGGTCTCTTCCGCTAAGATCTTGGTATCCTTAACAAAACAATCCCATTCCACTGGATGCAATTGTTTCAAGTATTCCAACAAAGTAACTCTAGAAAATTGATCATCTTCTCTGATAATTTCTCTCAAAGATAATAAGATCTTTTCAGAATAGTGAGGAGTGAACACAGTAAAAGTAGGCATGTTATCAACTGGTAATGGCTCCAAGATTGGAGTAGCTAAAGATTGAGCAAAAAATGAGATTCTTCTTTCAGCTTCGGAGTTTCTTGGGAAAAATTCAGTGTCGAAGTTGTTGTCATCTTGACTAACAAAGAAGGTTGGAGCTCTTAAAGTTCTCTTACCTTCAACTTCAGATGGAACTTGGTGGTACAATAATTTTTGAACATGATCAATAGCTAATAAATGTTCTCTGTACATAGAAATAACAACGGCGTTCCAAATTTGAGAAATCAAAACCTTTGGTTTGTATTTAATTTCCATTTCAGTAGTAGCCAAAATCTTAGAATAAATTCTCTTAGGTAATCTGGTGAAAATGTTTCTCCATGGGGTTAAAATGGAGATACCCAAGTAGAAGGATCTACCAATGGAGAAAACACAGTTACAAATAATGTACCACATATAAGAATCTAAGAAGAACAATAACAAGTCAACCAAGAACATTAACCCTAAAACAATCTTACTTTGATGGAGACATAACACGTTACCAAACCATACTTCACCAGTACATCTCATTTGGGTGGTAGATAAAATTCTAATTGGATCAATCATAGATTTGATCAAAAAGAAATAAGATTCAATATACTTAGCAAAGAAAACCAAGAGCCACAAAAGGTAAGATAAAAACATATCTAAACCTCTCAATTTGGAGAAACTGGCAGTAAAAGTTTGAGATGCCAAATATCTTCTAGATCTTCTATTCATGTAAGACGTGAATAAACCACCTAAGGGCATAACAGCGAAGAAAATCATAGTAGCAAGGGCAATAAAGTATCCAACAATGGACACCACTAAGGCTGCCCTAGAAATAGTAGCCAAACCAGCCCAATAGAATGTAAATACAATTGGAGCAAGATTAACCACAAAAATGATAAGAATAAACACTAATCTCCGACTCAAGTGTTGAGCACCAGGCCATTCTCTTGGAACAAACATCCACTCACAAATGGTAGCAAGGATTTGAATTAAACAAGAAATTGGACCAGCAATGGCAGCAGCAGCCCATCTAGAAGATTGCACTGGTTGATTGTTCAAAGTTTGGAAATAATGAAGAGTATAAAAGGTAGGGGAGTTGAAGGCACAATACATCCAGTAAACACAAAGATGGATAATCCAGATTCTGTTGAAATTAGTCACCAAGTGTAACCAGGTTCTAATTTCTTTATAAGTCTTGAAGAAAACATTCTTCCATTCAACCTCACCCAATCTTAAATATCTTTCTTCTTGAGGAATATCGACCAATCTAGTACCATCTTCAAAGATGATTCTAGAAATACCTTCTGGGTACCAAAATAATTGATTAACATCATCATAACCAACGACTTTATTGTGATCTTTTTCTCTCTTGACAAATCTCCCGTCATAAATTTCATAAACCTGGGATCTGATAAATCTATAGATAGGAGTAATCACTCTATTTAAGTAATCACCTTCAGGAACTGGTTCTTGTCTTTGTTGACATTGAGGAGACAATAAGTAGTCGAAAGCAGTTTTATAAATATAACATAAAGTTTCAGGAGTAAAACGAACTTGATTAGCTTCACCCCATAATAATAAGTATAAAGCAATGTCTCTAACTCTTTCTTCAGGAGTTAAATTGTTCATTTTAGCTTTCCATCTAACTTCAGAAGCCTCTAAGGAATAATCCCCTTCTAATTCATTAGCCAAAGCTTCTAAATCTTGACCGTGATCTTCAACGGCTTGTCTGGCCTTTTTAGACTTCTTTTTAGCCTTTTTGGCCTTTCTACCGATTTTACCCATGTTCAAGTTGGCAAATCCAATAGAATCATCTAAATCTTGTTGACAAGCGAAAAACCATTTTTTATAATTGGCATTATCCCCACCGATATAATCAGCGTGCAAACTCAACAAAGCTTGAGCTGGGGACATTCTGGAAGATCTAGAATCCAATAAAGTCATGAAATAGTCGAACATATTTCTCATGGAATCTCTTTGGAACCCAAATTTGTTGGTCAAATCAATGAAAATATCTTCCACATGTTCAATCTTAATTGGAGCTTGAGGGTCAGCACTCCAAGCAGGATAAGGCAAGTTGGAAGTCATTTGAAACTGAGTTGGATCATATCCATTGGCTCCGTAGATAGGAGTGGAAGCCCCAGAGGATCTTGGTCCCCCATAACTCATTTGAGATGGAGTATATTGAGTACCATATTGATCGTAGCCAGGAGTTCCGGGAGTTTGACCCCCATAACTAAAATCACTGAACGCTTCGGGGTCTTGTTGATAATTTGGTTGTTGTTGAAAATTAGAGTCTTGATACCCATCCATGTCATAAGGTTGTTGCTGATATTGCATGTTGGGATCATAATAGTCTTGCTGATTCACATTATCATAAGGTTGTTGTTGGTAATACCCGTCCTGACCAGCTTGATTCGGATCATAAGCCTGATTCGGATCATATTGCTGGTTGGGATCATAATAGTTATTGTGATTATTATCGTTATACGACATCTTTCCCCAGTTAGTATTGAGCTAGAGCCGGAAACAATCGGGTCTGATGGGTTGGTATTGATCTAACGAATGTAAACAGCTTCTTTCAACCTCCCCCCGATTTCTTTATGGTTGTTGAAGTAAGAAAATTTCTTGACAGAAGAAAGAAAACCGGAAAGTTGAGAAAGAAAAAATCTATAGATAGGTTTTGTAACAACCCAAAATTGTATTCCTCTGAAACAGAAAAAAAAGAGAGAAGCAAATCAAGGCAGGCAGGAAAAAAATCTTTCACTATGAGGAAACTGCGGTAACCTGTAAAAATCGCCCGAATCAGGAATACTGTATTGATTAGAAAGGGGTCGCCCCTAACAAATCCTGTGGATACCAAGGGTTCGTGCGCTATCGTTGCTACGAAAGGTGAAATCAATCACCGATCGAGGCACTCGCAGTCGGAAAAAGAAACTTCCATGTATCACAAAACCTTAACGCACCTGTCCTTTCAAGAAAAAACAAAAGAAAAATAAAAAGAAACCAAATTATATGTCGCGGGCTCGAGCACCAATAGGGACAAAATCTTGGGATATCCCACCAAAGATCAAACATCCTCACTCCCATACACAAGCGATAGCGTGCTTCAGGTAATTACTATATCAAAAGAACGCCATATAATATGACCAAGGGGGTTTAGAGGGATCAATCTCTAGACAAATTAAGTAAATGCTGTGCCATTAGCGTCTACTGAACTTTCTGACAGTGACCTCATATGAATTAGGACTCTGTCAAGCTCAAGCTAAAATAGGATTTAAAAAATATATGCTCTAAGATGATCGATCTATCCTTCCTGAGTCAAACAAAATGCTGTGCAATTCTGGTTGGTTCAATAAAGCCCTTGGTGATAATCCCACAACATGGTTCTTTTATTATGTCTAATGTTTATTCAAAGGAAGGGTTCACGGAAAACTTGGTTCCAGTTACTCTGCGTTTATGTGTGTAGATTTTCACCATTCTGTCTGATTTTCTTTCAAATTTTCTGTTTAACATACATTAGACCAATCGTTACAGTCCGGTGCCGTGATGGCGTCATCAAACTAAATTATACGTACAATTAATAACTACTGATATCAAGTTGTTTCGTATACCACAACAACTTTACTCTAACTATTAGCTAGAAATTATTTCACGATCGAGAGAAAAAAAACAAACGCATATTCGTGTGTGTACCGATACTGTTGCACCTACTGAATTCAGAGGACTTAGTAAGGTAGTTACAGTGGGCTCAGTGCCAACAAGTTAAGAAGAGGACATTAAATCAGAGGGGCCCGGAAGGAATTAATGACTTAGAGTGGTAATATCTACTCAATTGGATTCGTATCGCTTCTGTTTGGACTTTCCGTGAACTTTCTGTTGTCCCAACTGTTTCTGAAGCTCTAGAACTACACTAAAAACAAATCGGTTGTACGCTCGGTCCCCGGATTAAGTGCTGCTAACATAAACCCGATCCTTACAATAGCAGGAACAATTTCACTATCTATTCTACGCCTCATTCACACACACAAATTCTACCACTTTACTACCGGACTCTAATCAATACACGAAAACTTACTAACGCGAATCGACTTTAGTAAGCCTCATCGACATCGCAGTCCCCCTTGTCACAACTCTAATAAGAGGACATACTTGTTCTGCTAAGAATTATCCTAACCACGATTTAGGTGGTAAAGTCGCCCTTTATGATTAAGTTCTTCAAGCTCGGCCAAAATCTATAGCAACAGCACCAGGTTGGATGTTTCTGTATATTACTGATAGAGGCGCAAGAACCAGTTACTATTTATAGGAAAGTAATAGGCAGTTCAGGTGTTAGGAGAGACTTTGAGGAGTGCACGTTCCCGAATGAGACGGGTGTGACATTGTGGTTCCTGAATTTCGTCCGGATTGTCGCGACGCTTTCTTGCAGGTTAGCATTTCCACGTCGCCCCAGTTTGGAAGTCGCGCGACAACACCATTTTCGTGATTATGTGCAGGTTCGGGCTCATTGGTGAAACGACCCAATACGTAAGCTGATGGCTGGCTCTGCTAAATGGTACAAGATTTGATCTCTCACTTATAGGGATGCAATTACGAGAATATGATCGAGAACACGATTCTGCATTACAGTATGACTATTTATGTGTATATACATTCGACTATATTGATCTTTTACCAATTTTATTCGGTCCACCCTAAGCTTCCTAACTCTTTTCTGATTTCTTCTTCTTTATTGATCTTGGAGATTTGAGTATCCTCTAATGCTTCTCCGTAAGCTTGTTTCATTTTCAAGGCTTCAATAGCTCTCAATTTCTTTAATAAAGATCTGATTCTCTTTTCTTCGACCGAAGATACTCCACCTACCACGGATCCCATTTCGAAATTAGACATCTTCTCGGTGGCCTGCTTCACTTGATCTGGGACTCCATTAGTTTCTGGAGTTGGGGTAGCAGGACCCGAATTGTTCTTGTTATCATTAGCGCTGTCGTTTCCGTCCTCTTCGGGAGAATCTTTTTTGGAAGCTTCTCTTTTCTTTCTGTTTTTAGCGGCTGTTTTAGATTCTTTGGCCACAGGTGGTGCTGCTCCCGGTACAGTTTTAACTCTAGATCTTGGGGCGCTACCAATAGTGGAAGCTAATTCTCTTTGATATAATGAAGTTGTTTTGGTCTCTTGGTTACCATTTCTAGCATGTGGTGGTCTATAAGCTCCACTTGGTTTCTTGGTGGCTGAATTGGAGGCTTGTTCCTTCTTCAATAAATAATCCTTAGCCAGCTGTTCCGATTCAGGTATAGCTTCATCTTTGGTAAGATTTGGAAATTGATCTATGGTAGCTGGTCTCCAATTGATGGCTAATAATTCTTGATATTCCTTGCAACAAATCAATTTCCCAGTATAATGCCAAACTTTCCATCCATTATCAACTCTTAACCGGGGAGAAGTGGTGGCAGTCAAAATGTATCTTCCATCGGGTGACCAATTACAAACACTAGTGTTTGCTGCTTCAAAACTTACCACTTTCTTGAATTTATCTTGTCTATCATAGATATCTACGGTACCTTGTAAATTCCCAAATCCAGCCACTAACACATACTTTCCATTAGGAGAATATAAAATTGTGTTTCTGGGTAAAGTCGGCAAAGAGTAAATTAAATTACCTCTGGCATCGAAGAAACTAGTCTCACTAGGCATATATCCGTAACTAACGGCAAATTCTCTAGCGGTTGGCGACCAAGTAATATCATGAATAGGACCATCCTTTTTCAAATCAATTCTTGAATTATAAGACCCAGCAATTCCCAATAAATATAAATTGGTTTCCCCGTAATAGGACTTATTGGAAGTATCGTGATCGGTTGAAGCTAATGCCAATAATGCAGTCCCTAAAGCATTCCAGGTCAATTGACATTTTTCAGCCTTGAAAAAGTTTTTGGAACACACAGCTTGATTGAAATTTGGGATATTGTATACCGATACATTAGCAGGCTTTCCTGACTTCTCGGGTATAAATATGGCAATCGATGGATTTAATCCTGGTGATACCTTAAAACTCTGGTATGGAACATCAGTTTTATACTTGAAGGACGATTGGCTAAGCTGTTCTAATGCGTTGGCGTTAGAAATATCAAAAAATTCAATTTCTTTATTGGTAAAAGTTCCCTTTGCAAAAAATTTTTCATCTGCTGTGAATTGAGGTTTCCAGCCGCTCTGATGTTTGTTCGACCATTCCATTATAATCTTGGTGTTAGCAATATTGAAAATTTTGACATTTTTGTTCCACACCCCACTTTCTCTATCAAGTAATACTGGTTTACACCATAAACACAAATAGGTACCACGAGGAGAGAATTCAATATCAAATACTTCAGACAATTCTATCTTTAACAACAATTTTCCGGCTTCAGCGTTGAATATTACCACCTCGTCCGGTTGTGTATACCCAAAGTACTTCCCGTTGCTCGAGTAAGTGGCAGATCTACATTCTTTTCCTGGTTTTTCAAAAGCTTCCACCTCATTATAGTTTTGTATCAAGTCTATACTTTTCGGTTGACGGCCTATAAAACATGTTAGTAACTTGAGCTTTTAGAATTGTGCCTGGGTCATAATATCGTCGAATTTGCAGCAAAAGCTCTTGGGTTTTACCTCCTATTCTAAAGTATGGAATCCCGGCTGGGTCTCATTAAGGTTGGGTGATTTACCTCAGCCTTGGTCCATCCCTCATTTGCTGAACGTTCATCGGTGAAACATTGATATGTTAAGGCGTATTATCGTCCTGGCCATGTAAAATCGTACATACAAAACAACTGGGTGTTGAATGACATAGTTTCTGTGTGTGTATAGTCTATAGTTATTGGGTTGTCGATTCTGCAGCCTTTATCTTTTCGCTGAGATGAATTGTCACGCACACGCCGCGTTCATCGAGAAACAGAGGGATGATATGTCGTGGAAATGTCCGAGAAATGTCAGATAAATGTCAGATAAATGTCGTGCTGACTATACACTCTAGATTAATTGTTTTGTTCTACTTCACCAAACTTGAAGTGACCGGTATCATTAGCATGTTTGGAAGCTCCAGCCTCCCCCACTAATACCTGATGACAAATGAGACACCGGAGTCGGAACGAAGTGGTGTTGGTTGTATAGTTTTGGGTTTGCAAAAGGCTAACTAACATCTGAGAATATGTTTCAATAAACTCAGCTTTAATGGCATTTAGACCCCACATTGTCTCATCATTGTGCTTATCTGTGTCATTGGTTGATAAATTTTTATTAAGCACTAACAAATCGTAATGAATTCCGGAGTAAATCAAATTAATGAACCGTGAAGGTTTGTTGTCTTCATTTTCAAATACAATATGATTCCCCAGCTCAATGTCAATGCAGTTTATACGGACATTAAGGTAGGCACTTAAAATTCCCAACTCTATGGCTCCGCCCCAGGAATTGGGCTTTTTAATCCAGTCACTATAATCCGAATTGGACTTCCCCAAAACCACTTCACTGTATTTATTTGGATCGCTTTTAATCATTCCGGCGCAAATAGCTCGTAGCTCTTCAACGGATTCCTTTTTCATGGCATAATTGATAGCATTGAACATACACGAATTGTCATCAGGGATGTTTCGAAGTATTAAGTATTGCTGCAATTCGGGTATGTGGATATGAGGAATATCGTCTTTAGGGTCCCTTTTCTTGGGATTTTGCGTTTCAGATGCAGCAGCTATAGTGTCTTTTGTATTATGAGGAGTCAGATCCGTTTCCACTATAAGCTGATCTCCATTCTTAATCTCTTCTTTTATGGGATCCTCATCCAGCAATTGGATAGCCTTAGGAGGAAACCCTTTTTTAATGGCTGTTATTTTCGGGGTCTGAGGAAAAAGGTCTTGATTTTGTTCTAGCTCTTGGATGAAGTCTTGGAATGAAACATCGTCATCTATAGTTAAGACTTTCGTTGTCAGAGGAGATTTAATCTTGAGTCTCATAGTTTGTTGAAATTGTCAGTTTCGCAATTCTTCATTATGCGAATCTTAAGTATTGGATTGTAAGATATACCTTAGCTTTTACAACATCTAACGTGAAAGTATATGTATGTAGAGTTTATGCCATAGAAGAATACAACTATATACCACTATCTACAAGTGCGTCCATTAGAAAGGGTGGAAAAGAGGTACGTCCAATGGAGTTGTTTAATACAATGATAGTTTCTATTCCCTATGCTACACTATAAATCCTATTATTCAGACATGGCATCATTATTTACTGCAGATTCCTCTTGGTTTTCCGGCTGTTGTTGTGATTCAGACAGCTGTTGACCTTCGGGTACTCCTGTTATGATAGAATCAAGACTGGAATTCTTTTGGTTCTTCAATTCTTCAAACTCAGCAGCATGTTCAAGCTTGTAGTTCTCTAACTGCTTATATTTTTCAACCGATTCCATGAACTTGGCCATATTAAGACCACTGGCAGCTTCACTTTCTAAAGGAGTATAAGGTCTCTGTTTCAAATCTTTGACTCTTCTTTTATGGATTTTAGTCTTAGTGTGCCCATCTAAAGTGTTTTGACTTTCAAAGTATTTGGCACATTCGATACAGTAGTATTGGCCCAACCCTGGTTTATTTTCGTCCAACGGCTGGTTCTTCAATTTGCGAATGGATTCTTGCAGGGAAATGTCACCATGGATGAGATCCAAGTCTCTAGTTCTTCTTTTGGTCTTGTACCGCTTGACACTATATCTCCCCATTGTAGGATCTAAAATTTACAGGCGAAATGAGATGAGATGAGCTGAAAAGTCGCATATAAGAAGAATGGACCCAGATGGGGCCAGCTCGTGCGAATTAGGGCGAGGCCGTGCCAATTAGCCAGAATTGGCGCCAACCAGTGAGGACCGTTGTAAACAGTAGCCAAAAATTTTGCTAGGGTTCGCATCACATGAACTGTGACTGCGACGTGCGTTGACCATTCTGCTCACTAATCCTCATACTTTTTGTGACAAAGTGAAAAGATTTTTCTCTCTATAACTAACAAAGTAAATTAGACAGTATGTATAATACGAATAGGAGGACCCATATATCACCAAAGGAACCCATATACAACCCAGCACTGCTTCGAACAATCATATATCCAAAGTATCATGTTTTCCCAAGTTGATTCGTCTGCAGAACGAAAGAATTACCATTGGCGACCGCTTAGTAATTCAACCGGGTACATATATAAAGTCCCCCTCGCCCCCCAAATATTTCCCGTTACTAACAAAATTGTTTAGAAATGGCTAGAAGACCAGCTAGATGTTACAGATACTGTAAGAACAAACCATACCCAAAATCCAGATATAACAGAGCTGTCCCAGACGCTAAAATCAGAATCTACGATTTAGGTAGAAAGAAGGCTTCTGTTGATGAATTCCCATTATGTATTCATTTGGTTTCTAACGAATTAGAACAATTATCTTCCGAAGCTTTAGAAGCTGCTCGTATTTGTGCTAACAAATATATCACTAAAATTTCCGGAAGAGATTCTTTCCATTTAAGAATCAGAGTTCACCCATTCCACGTTTTAAGAATCAACAAAATGTTGTCATGTGCCGGGGCTGATAGATTACAACAAGGTATGAGAAATGCTTGGGGTAAACCTCATGGATTAGCCGCCAGAGTTGATATCGGTCAAGTTATTGCTTCTGCTAGAACCAAAGATTCCAACAAAGAAGTTGTTATTGAAGGTTTAAGAAGAGCTAGATATAAATTCCCTGGTCAACAAAAGATTATTATTTCTAAGAAATGGGGTTTCACTCCTTTAAACAGAGAAGAATATATTGCTAAGAAACAAAATGGTGAAGTTAAGGATGACGGTGCTTACGTTAAATTCTTAACTAAAAAGGGTAACTTAGAAGAAAACTTAAAGCAATTCCCAGAATACCAATACCAAGCTTAGGTATTAGGGAATGTGTATATTAAGATATGAATATATATAATCTTCTTTAACATGTTTTTCTCTTATTTCTCTACGCTACTAGTGCAACCACGAATATCTCTGAACAGTTACTAAAAGCTACTCGTGACTATCAACAACTATTTTACCATCAACTGCTAGCTATCGTATCAGACACCGTCCTATATACTTCAGTTGTATCTCGGGATTAGCTCCGGTGTAACGTGGTAGTCTATGTTGCGCACGACTTTAAGGAACACGCTGGCGTGTCGCATTCTTCACTATAAAACAACGCCAATTTTTCACGAAAAAAATATCAACAGAAACAACCTTACCAACATGTCTTTCAGCCACAAAGAAGATCCAAGCACCTTAGTGTTATTTGATGTCGACGGGACCTTAACCCCAGCCAGATTAACCATCTCTGATGAGATGAGAGACACTTTGAAAAAATTAAGACAAAAGGTCGTTATTGGATTTGTAGGAGGATCCGATTTAAGTAAGCAAGTTGAACAATTAGGAGCTACTTGTTTACAAGATTTCGACTACTGTTTCTCCGAAAACGGATTAACTGCCTACAAATTAGGAGAAGAATTAGCTTCCCAATCTTTTATTGGCTGGTTAGGAGAAGAAAAATACTCCACTTTGGTTAAATTCATCTTGAGATACTTGTCTGAAATTGATATTCCTATTAGAAGAGGAACTTTTATCGAATTCAGAAATGGGATGATTAATGTTTCTCCAATCGGGAGAAATGCAAGCACCAAAGAAAGAACCGAATTTGAGATCTATGACAAACAACACAACGTCAGATCCAAATTGGTTAACGCCTTGAAGGAAAAATTCGCCGACTATGGATTAACTTACTCCATTGGTGGACAAATCTCTTTCGATGTGTTCCCAACTGGATGGGACAAAACCTACTGTTTACAACACGTCGAAAAGGAAGGATTTAAAAACATCCATTTCTTTGGTGATAAATCTTACAAGGGTGGAAATGATTATGAAATCTATGAAGACTCCAGAACCATCGGCCATGCAATCAACAACCCTGGTGAAACTATGAAAGAATTGAAGGAAATCTTCGACTTATAAACTTTTATACCTTGAGTATATTAATAAATTAATTTGAATTTCTATTTACACGTAGTTATTGTCTCTTGTAGTAAATCACTGAACTATTGTCGGTGGCTTCGATCACCTGTTTCACATTAGCGCCATTGATGGTTAAGTTTTCGTTCAACTGCAATTTATTATAAGGATCATTGATCTTCTTGGATAATTTATTCATGACCTTTGGTTTATCTTTGTTAATATCCTTTAAATCCTCGGGTTCAAGGATGTTTGGAATGTTGATAGGTTTAGCACTCTTAACCACCTTACCATTTCCATGTTGTCCATATTCATTGTCACCAAATACCATAACATCTTTACCATCCCCAGCATTAGCCAATGTGATGCAGCTGTGGTTCAACCCACAACTTATGTCCCTAATGTCAATTTGTTCGACCTTGTTGGTACTCTCATTGAATTCCACCAAATTGTCTAAAGTTTTGACCTGGCTAGGGCTGTTGGAGACATGCAAAAACCTATTATTTCCTAACTGTCCCTTTAATCCGTTTCCAAAAGTAATTAAGCCGTTGTTCGATTTGATTAAACTGGTTTCTTCGTTACACAATAACTGCTGGATCTGCACATCAGCATTGGCTCTTGTAAAAGCCTTCAACTGTTCTTTTGTCAAAACTTTTTGTGGTACTGATTGGACATTGTTATTGTAGCTGACACTGATTCCACATTGTCCTGAACTATTGTCACCCCAAGTCCAAATATTGTTATTGGCATCACTGACAATATTATGATATCTGCCACTACTGATATGGGTAAAAGATCTTGGACTCAAAGCCCTTGTATTATTGGTAGAAATAATTTCATTGTTCAAAAGAGCCATTTCAAACACTTGATTAACAGGAACATTTGAACCTTTAACTGGCGAATAAATAGGAACCCCAAATTGTCCTCGATTTTCACCTTCTTTTACTTTAATATTGAATAATCTACCCTTGTTACTCAACATAAGCAAATGATTATCACCGCCACTAAAGTCAGAAATTCTTTCCCCTCTATTCAAGAGTGCCTTCCCGCCATCATTGAAACTAAAAGGCGTATAGTGATACGTCTGTTTAGTTAACCCTAACCAGTTTCTAGTTTTCACAGCCGTAGCACTAGAAGTGTGTCTTGGGATGTATCCGACCTCACCTTTTGTTGTCAATACACAAATTCTGTCGCTGAAGAGTTCACATTTTTCAACCTTAGCAGGTAACCGAACCAACTCTGGTTCCTTCATGGATTTTTCAAAGTGATATAGTTTACCATCGTCGGTGATAACTACCAAATAATCATTCAAGACCTTCACTTGCTTCAAAATTGTATTGTTGAAGAAATCAACTCTTGTAGGTAACTTGCGGTTATTCTGGTTCCCAAAAACGTACAACCCAGTATTAGCCTGAGAATCTAATATACCGTTAATGAACGGAGTATCCAACATCCCCGTTAGCTTGGACTTGAATACCTCCAGCTGTTTAGCATCCTTGTCTCTGGCCCTGATTTTATCATCATCAATTTTGTAACTAGCTTTATTAAACAACGCCATGTACCAATCATAATGAAAGAAAAATTGATGGCAAGATACAATCCCTACGATAGCACCGACTCCGACGAACACAGCTTTCCATCTTTCCCAGTTCTCAGCCTTCTTATTATTCTTCGCCTGCTCTCTCTTGAAGTCTTCGTTAACCTGGTGCAACATTTCTTTATACTCTGGCGACCCATATTCAAATTGCTGCAATCTAGGATCTTTTTCAAGAAGTTCGTTGATGTTTATTAATTCTTCATCTTGATACCTCTGATTAATCTGGGAATGTAATTGATCGGTACGACGGCCAATGCTGGCGCCAGGAGGTTCGTTCAAATCCAAATTTTGAAACTTGTTGTTGAAGTTGTATTCTGTTTTACTCTTATTGAACTCATCGATCGAAGAGTATTTGGACTTGTTAGAGTCGTCCTTGGAACCGTGCTTGGAGTCATTGCTATAAGGTCTAAGTGTGTTCAAGAACCTAGCTGGAACCCCAAGGGATTTCTTAAGGGTTAAGGGTCTAATCATACTACAGCGTTAGTATCACCAGATCCGTCTCAAGAAGTGTCAGAAGATACAGAAAACGCTACACAGGAGGTACGAGGCAAGATATTAACAAAATACTTCTTAATATCTTTTGTTCCTTTTAATCCCAATTAGAACCTTCTATAATAGTATAATGGTATTATAGTACGCTCGTTGGATCGTTTAATCACTTCGATTGATTTCCTTTAATCTCTTAAGTCTCACAGTTTTTACTGCTTCCGCTGCTGCAAACCGCGCGAACCTGGCAAGTTGTCACTAATTATAATCCTATATTCGTTTATAAACGGGTTTATCTTTAGATAATATGTTTAAGCTGGGACTATCGAGGTCGTCCATAGGGACAAGAAATTATTTAGGGGTAAGGATACCCTTTGGAGTCAGAAGCCTTGCGTCTATAACGAAATTCGATACAAAGAAGTTTGTGCAATCTCTACAAACAAATGGAGGATTTAGCCAACAACAAGCGGAGGTGGCAGTTAATATAGTCAATAAGGCCATAAATGATGGGATTTACTCCATTACACGGAATTTGGTCACCAAGGAATCCATGTCTTCTACTGCTTATGAGCAGAAAGTTGATTTTGCCAAATTAAAAGGAGAGCTTCAGACTATGGATAAGTCGGAATTCAATAACTTGAAGAAAGAGCAAGAACAACTAAAGACTGACTTGACCAATTTGAAAAATCGAATTAAAGAGGAAATCACCAAGAATCAAGCTGGAGTTCGGTTAGATTTGAATTTAGAGAAAGGAAGAATGCGGGAAGAAAGCTCGATCCATGAGCTGAAAATCGAAGATACTTCTACTAGAATTGATGAGGAGATTGCCAATGTACAGATGCAGATTAAATCGGTTAAAACACAAGTGATGCAATGGTTGATAGGGGTATCATCCGGTACTTTTGCTTTGTTGTTAGCGTTTGTACGGTTTTTTGGGTAGTACTAGTCTTAGGGACAATACAGGGCTACAACTCTAACTACGTACCAGTTACAACAGAGTAGCCACTAAATAACCATAAATAACGATACAATTGGCGGTACTTGTAGAGGCAGTTCCACACAGTTAATGATGTCGCAAAGTCGCGTTATGTCAACCCGCGACATTGCTCTTGTTTGTTTTTTCACA
Source organism: Yamadazyma spencermartinsiae (assembly GCA_030582355.1). Taxonomy (NCBI): domain Eukaryota; kingdom Fungi; phylum Ascomycota; class Pichiomycetes; order Serinales; family Debaryomycetaceae; genus Yamadazyma; species Yamadazyma spencermartinsiae. Next base: position 243,567 of record JAKTXB010000002.1, on the reverse strand, counting down.
GACGTGAAAAATTACACCTCACTCATAGCACTAATACATGATATGAATTCATTATATAACCATGGGATCAAACAAACCCAATTGATCACAAAAGACTTATCATCTTTCGAGAAAAACGTGTCCACTTCCCCTCTTTCCCTACAAGGATCTATCAGTACGTCCCTAACATCGTTCAAAAAAACCATAAAGGAGTACGGGGACTTAATAAAACAGAACTCCAAAGATCAAAATATCACCAAGCACGAAGCCAGATTGGAAAAGTTCAACCAGGATTTGCACGACTTCAACAAAAAGTTCAATGATTTAAAAGTCCAGCGAGAAGACACTATTCAGGAATCCAATCGACAAGAGTTGATGGGACGTCGTCATGTTCATCAAGCATCCGAAAATCCATACGATCAACATCATGAGCAGCAGCAACAGCAACAGCAAATGTCATATTCCGAAGGGTTGTATAACGAGAGCAACTCGTTGCAAAGAGGTACGCAGCAGTTGGATCAAATCTTGGAAATGGGGCAGCACGCATTTGAGGATATAGTAGAACAAAACGAACTCTTACAAAAATTGGGGTCCAAGTTTGAAGATAGTTTGGTGACCCTTGGTGTTAGTCAAGGAACCATTCGGTCAATTGAGAGAAGAGCAAAACAAGATAAGTGGTTGTTCTGGGGTGGTGTTACTATCATGCTTGTGTGCTTTTGGTACATCCTAAAATTATTCAGGTGATGTATAATTCATAGTCAATATAACAATACTTCTTATTTTCTGCTAAGCATTTTGTATATATAAACCACTTCTCAGTGTCTTGCAAATTTCACCGTATTAAGGTTTACTCCACAAACTTAATCCCACTCCGATACCTAATAGCTAGAAGTATGAACCTCATGTAAATACCTAATCGGGCTTTCAATACAATAGACTCGGGATCTACCCAAAGTGCTTATAACCTCATATGATACAAGACTCGGCTATATTCTCACGGATTTATATGAACCAACAACCAATGTTTGTGTATAATTATACATATATGTGCATATATATGTGCTTATGTATACATACGAATAAATATTTCTCTACATCTATCTATATATGTATGCTTACATCCTATACATTTCTCTAACATCTCTTCAATTTCCCATATTTTTCACTACACAACAGTGAAGTTGTTGCCACAAAACTCATGATCATCGTAAATTACAACCGCTGCTCATGGGTAGTTAACCATATCCTAACTAGGTTATAGCCGGCATATTATTGGCTTCGCCAACCTCGTGCCGTTATACTCCAAACTTCCTTATTAAGTTTGCAACCTTCGGTCAGACCGATTTGGATTGTGTGCAATCTATTACATTTCCTAATTAGGCATTTTTCCTAGATATGTGAAGAATTTACCTATCCTGCATGCGAACGCTCATGATTTGTTTCAGGTTTATGGCCGTCGTATATATACTAGGGGGATGTACCACCTTGGTTCAACCTCTTCATTCAATCATTATTGTAGCTGCTTCATAGTTCTGACTTGATCTGTTGGTTTTTTTTTCTTTCTTCTAAGAGTCTTTTCTTTTGGTTTTTCGGTGACTTTGTCGAGTTTTGTGTTATAGTTTTTTTGCAGCTATTTTTCGCCAGACATATCAGAACTATAGTATCATTCCTTATGAAAATTAATAGACCGTTAGTGGCATCCTTATTAGCCACGGGGATATCCGGTGCTTATGTGGATAACAGTCACTTCAAAAGACATCAAGAATTAGCTGGTTCTAATTCCGTCATTAGTAAGAGAGGACTCCTTGACTCTCTTATGGACAGCTTCATGGACTGGTTTGGAGAAGATTCTAGTGCTGGTGCCAGTCAAGCTTCTCCTGCTCCAGCAACTGCTCCCGCTGCTACTACTTCTGCAGCCCCTTCTCCCGCTACTACTTCCGCTTCTGATTCCTCAGACGACGTTGATTTCTGGGGTTTATTTACCTGGCCAGGGCGTAGAACTAGTACTGGAACTACTACTCCTAGCAGCACTGCACCAGCCAGTGCACCAGCGGGCACTACACCATCTCAACCAACTTTTAGCTCTAGTTCTAGTCCCAGTTCTAGCTCTAGTTCCAGTTCTTATGTTCCTGCTCCAAGCTCTTCCGGTGGTTCTGATAATGGCGGAGGAGGTTCCACTTCGGAAGTTGTCTCCTACGCTGAACGGGGTGGTGGGATTTCTTACTCTCCTTATACCGAAGATGGTCAATGTAAGAGTACTGAGCAAGTCCGTCACGATATGAACGTATTATCCAGTTACGCTATCATCAGATTATATGGAACTGATTGTAATGGATTGGAAAATACTTTGGCTACTATGAGGAATTCTCAAAAATTAATGGCTGGAATGTATAATATAGATGACTACAACGTCCAAAATGACTTGCAAGCCATTAAAAACGCTGTCGATGGGTCTTCAAGAGGTTGGGATGCTATTGATACTATTGCTGTTGGAAATGAGTTGGTGAATTTTGGAAAGGCTACTCCTCAACAAATCACCAACGCTATCCAAACAGCCAAAACCTGGTTGAAGAAAAACGCCCCGGACTTCAGTGGGTCTGTGGTATCTGTGGATACATTGGTTGCCGTTACTAATAATGCTGAATTATGTGATGCTTCCGATTATCTCGCTGTCAATTGTCATCCATTCTGGAGTGGGGCGGTGGCCCCAGAAGATTCTGGTTCTTTCTTACAGAAAAGAATTTCCGACTTAAGAGGTGTTTGTGGAGACAATAAGAGGATCTTAATTACTGAATCTGGATGGCCAACACAGGGTCAAACATTTGGAAGTTGTGTGCCATCTATAGACAACCAATTAAAGGCAATTAAAAGTATTGCCGAAGCTTTAGGAGAAGATGTACTCATGTTTACCACATATAATGACTACTGGAAGCCAGGTGGCGATTATGGAGTGGAAAAATTCTGGGGGATCTATGGTGACCCTGCTGCATAGTCATTCTTTAATAAATTGTTTATATACTTAATACCACATGAATGTATAGTACGAAATGTATGCTAGTTTTAAGAAGTGCGGAATAAGAGTGAGCAAAAATATATTAAATGATATTGTTAAGAAGTAAATGGTAACTTAATCATTCAATATTCCTTAGAAGGAACATTGACAATCTCCGTAATCAAGAATTGGGTTAATGCTAGAATAATGAATTTGGCCACAAAATCCATGACTAAAAACATAATATAGTTGGCCAGTTGGAAGGTCATAATTTCTTGGAATGCTAAATACATGAAGAAGGCGCCATTGGCAATTAAGAAACTGTTTGCCACAAATAATAATGCAAAGAACTTCTTGAAGCTCGTACTAAACAACTTCAAAGTGGCTATAATATGGAAAATTACAAATGCTCCTGTTAAAACTGTGACACCAGCTTTGTAATAAATGAATGTCCACCTTATTTGGATTAACCCCACTAAACAGAGTACCACTGCTGCTAAATTCAAAAAATAAAGCCCATAGTTAAACAAGGTATATTGTAGATCAATTTTATTCAAGAACACTTTTAGGATCCGGTTTAGGTATACCCAGGTGAAGACAGTTCCAAGGATTTCAAAAAACACATTCAAGATAAACCACACGTCTCTCCATGACTTAGCGTAATAAACCAACCCCAAGATAGCAGCCAATATTTGCCAGAAACTGGGATAGAGAAGTAAGATATGAATGTAAAATATCCGATTCTGTTTCAAGTATCGATATGTGGAGAACAAGATATAAATGTTAAGTAAAAGCGTCAAGAAGTAAACCACGATTTCTACGGAATAGATAATTCTCCAATCTACTATGGGGACAGGGATTTGGGAAAGCATTTTATGGTAAGATAAATCCAGGGGTGTGAAGGGTTTAAATAGCTTCCAGTTTTGTCGTCAATGCAATATTCTGAAACAATAGAGTTTCGCCTAGTATGGACTGAGAATGATGAGCACAAGTTCACATCTGCAAGTTACTTGACTTGATCTTTTTTTTTTTTTTTTTTTGCAGCAATTCTCACTGAACGCTAAATCTGTGCAACGCTGAAGAAGTCAGGAAGCTGACTATCCAGCTATTTGAAAGATTATATGTGATAATATGTGATTAAAACGGGTTGGGTTCACCTACCTATATTTTAACACATCTGATCTAGGTCGCTAAATAAGCCTCCCTTAAACCTGTAACAAACAATAATGCAATTCTTGGTGCATTGCAACGATGGCTGGTTCAACTGCCAATTTTCGCAGTCGTTACTAAACGATGATTTGCAAAGATCACACTACTACAAAAATGACCCAAGGGCTTGGACCAAACATGATAGGAATAATATGGTAATAATGTAATACAATAAAGCTCAATAAAAAGATACATTAAACGTAACATCACAAATGAAAAATGTATTTTTGTTGAAATTGGCAGTACAATGCTGATACAGCGAAAGTAGTACATTAGCATAAAAACCAATCTGTCGACACACACGCTGTTACCAACCCTGGTCCACCACCTCTTCTATACAAGTAGCAGCCTAAATTCACTTCCCTCTATACCAACATGCCTAAGTTCACATTACTTTCACCGTCGTATTATATCTGATAAATCTATAGCTGCTAACAATATCGGTCGTGGCACGACCACCTCGAGTCAACCGGCGCGCTTGTTCACAAACACTTCTGTTCATAAACTTACTATTGATTATGGCTGACAGAGAACGCAAAAAGCTAAGCCATAGGTTAAACAACCTCGTAAATGGGATCTTGGAACTCAAGGACTCGACAGGATTCCCCGTATTTGAAACTTTTCAAAGGTTACCTCTTAGGACCGGAACGGATTATTATAAGTTTATTACGTCGCCAATTTCGCTTCATAGCGTAAGACAAAAGGTTAAGAAACAAGCCTATGTTTCGGCTCAAGATTTTATTAAAGACATTGCTCAGATCACATGGAATGCCCGGTTATTCAATCAACGTAGGTCAAAAGTATATAACCATGCATTAATCTTGGATCAGTTTTTGGTAGAAAAGATTCTTCCTAAGTTATCATCTGATAAAACTTTACCTGATCACGCCGAACTATATTATCCTGATTTAGGGCCGTTACCGGCAGATGACGAGGCCACGGGCCTTGGAGACGGTGCTTTAGATTCTGCTGTGTCCGGAACGGGGACACCAGTTCCTTCTGTAATGGCTAATAGAGCTACCCCAGATATTAAAGACGAAGAATATGATGATGGTCAAGACGACGACGAAGACTATGATGATTATCCTTCGTCCAAGAAATATGATATGGCCAGTATGGGAGGGGGGAGATTACATTTAGGTAATTCACCATATTCGACTCCCAACATGAAGCTTTCTCAAGGATCTCAGCAACAACAATTGGAAAGTGGAATAAGACGGGGAAGACCTCCTACTGTAGACAAACCTTATGAGACTAGAATTAAATTAATCTTAAAGAACTTCAAGAAAATAAGAAGAATGGATGAATCTTCCCCTGTGACTCCATTTGAAAGATTACCTGATAAAAACACTGATTATTATCATGTTATTAAAAATCCTATCAGTCTTTTCGAAATTAGGGGGAAGTTGAGAACTAAAAAATACAGGAATGTCGATGAATTTTTGGAGGACTTGAAGTTAATGTTCCTGAATAGTAAGTATTATTATGGCCGTGACCAATATTCTGCAGTTTATCAAGATTGTTTATTATTTGAGCAAGAAGCAGAACAAATTATTGCCACTGAACTACAAAGACTGGATCAAGAATTAATGGATTATGCTGCTCCTGGAGGGGATGGGATAGTAAGATTCCCGTTAGATTCTTTAGATATTAATGGGTATCATTATCGAGTTGGTGATTGGGTATTGATTAATAATCCTAATAATCCAGAAAAGCCTACTGTGGGTCAAATTTTCAGATTATGGTATACCAAGGATGGGACACAATATTTCAATGCTTGTTGGTATTATAGACCAGAACAGACAAGTCATAGATACGATAGATTATTCTTCATTAATGAAGTTTGTAAAACTGGTCAATATAGAGACCACTTGGCCACTGAATTAGTGAGCCCATGTTATGTCATATTTTTGACCAGATATCAAAAAGGAGATTTACCAAAGGGTATAATTCCGGATGGATGTCCTTGGTTCATTTGTGAATTTAGATATAATGAAACCAGTCATATATTTAATAGGATCAGAACCTGGCGAGCCTGTTTACCAGATGAGGTCAGAGACAATCCCGAACCTCCAGTGGTTACCTTGCAAGAACCAAGAAGATTGATTAAATATGAATCTCCCTTAAAATATTTATTGCCTAGTGGATCTGATGTTACCATGCCTATACCTGATGTAACTGAAGGTCCAGCTCCCAATACTCCTCCTTTAGTAGGATCTGTATATTTAAGAGAACCAGAACCAGATGATGATTTAGGACAATATTACACCAGTCCTAATATAACCAGCAGTCCAGAAAACGATGATACCTTAAATAATAGAAAGGCGTATCTTTTCACACCAATATCCCAATCCAAGTATGCTGGCTATCCTCAAGCTGGATTACCTGGTACACCTGTTTCTAGTGGATTAACTGCCACCACCACTGCTGTAGCTCAAAACACTATGGTTACAACTCAAGTTAATCCATCTCATCACTATGGACAAGTAAATCAAGGCTTGCAATCACCACCTCGTGATTATAATGATTCTGATAAATCTTTCCTCGCAGGAATCAACAGGTACAAACAACAATCAGGACCAATACAACCACCTGAGGCTTTATCACCATCAGGTTTCCCTGCTACTTCTAAGTTCAAACAAGATCCTCCAAGAAAGGTCATCACCCCAACTTCAACTAATCTAGCAGGGTATCATACATCTACCTCAGCTTATTCTAGTTTATTACCTGGAGGAACTGTGTCGTATGTTCTCAGTGATAGTGATAATCTTAAAGCTGTTAGTGATGCTCTCAATACCAGAGAACAATCAGAAGACGACAAAACAACAGGCATAGTATGGTATAGGGGTCCACCCATTTCAAGTGTCAATAGATTCATCAGTACTACCGACTTTGATTTGGGCCATTCATCCAAATACTTGAGTTGGAAGTTATCGAATAAGCAGGATTGAAGATTGATGTCTCGCGACATAAAGCGCGACATAAATCTTCATTTCTCATAGCAAAAAACTTTTGCAAATTGAACCCGTAAGTTGTACTAGTAAGCGTTAGACCTTTGACGATTAAAAGGCACTACATCCGTATACCAGTGTATATGAGATGGAGACAGCCCTGAGAGTGTCACATTGTATTGTATAAATTGAAATAAATAGAACGTACTAAGAAATGAGTAAGCAGCTTTTGGAGTTTCAAGAGCACTTAAAAGGCTCCAAACGAATAGTAGCATTGGTTGGTGCCGGGCTCTCGGTAGGATCTGGGTTGCCTACGTTCCGAGGGTCCCAAGGACTCTGGAAGAATTTCAATATGATTGACTTGGCCACTCCCGATGCGTTTTATATTGATCCAGGGTTAGTATGGCAATTTTACTCGTGGAGACGATATAATGCCTTAAGAAGTCATCCCAATAGAGGTCACAAGGCATTGGCCAAATTATCCACCGTGGATAAATTGGATTTCATTACCATCACACAGAATGTGGATGGGTTGCTGATACGAGCTGGCACTCCGAAAGACAAATTATATGAAATCCATGGGTCATTATTTGATCTTAAGTGTACCAGCTTCACTTGCAACTATGTGGATCATGATAATTTCACACATCCATTGGCCGATAGTCTACGAGGTACAGAAGAAGAGTTCGATAGTAATAGAAAGAGACGGTTGGAAGAATCATCTCCTGTGGTTACTCCTGAATCATCTCCTCAATTTAAACCCGTCAAGCAAATTAGTGAAGAAGAATTACCTCGATGTCCCAGCTGTAATGATTTGCTTCGACCGGGTGTTGTGTGGTTTGGTGAGAGTTTATCGTTGAACTTGTTGAATCAAATCGATAATTTTATCGAGCTGGGATCAGTAGACTTGATTTTGGTTGTGGGCACCAGCGGCACAGTTTATCCAGCTAATAGTTATGTGGATCGCGTCAAATTTAAAGGTGGTAAGGTGGCAATCTTCAATACCGACATAGAGCCTCATATATTGGAAGGAAAAGATGAAAATGTGTGGGGATTTCAAGGAGATGCTGCCCAACTATTGCCTATGGCATTGAAGCCAATAATAGGAGATTTATAATGAACCACGACAATAGAGATTAATAGATAACGTATATTTGATAAATGTAAATGTAAATGTAAACGTTGGTGAAAATGCCAATGTCAATGTCAAAGTCAAAGTCAATGTCAACAAGTGAATAAATGAAATGTCTGGTCGGGTAATGTCTATAATAATGTCAATGTTAAAAATCAAAAATATCAAAAGAAAATAAAACAAGTCATAAAAAAATACAAAGGAGAAGCAAAAAACTGGATAAACAAACTTCAACGGTCCATAAAAATCGATCAATGGATGCCATTATTTTCATTATACAAATTGTAGCTAGTGTCATTATCGTCATCGGTATCATTAAAAGAAGATTCAGAAGCAGAATGAGTTGTAGACATGCTATTCTGGGTCACATGTACAAGGGAAGCAAACTGAGTTTGAGTCTGAGTCTGAGAGTTCTGAACTTGAGTATGCAACTGTTCTTCGTGGAAGGAATCATTATGAAGTTCCTGTTGTTTGTTATGTAGTGACAATAATGATTCAAACGACGATACCGATTGGTTGAAGGAAACCTTTCTTTTCTTTGTGGGAGACTCCAAGTCATTGATTGTCATGATGGAACTAGAAGATGCTATAGAAGGAGGCTTATAAAATGGATTTCCCAAATTATTCCGATAACTTTTCTTATAATTAATAGAGCCAGACGTCAAAGAAGGCTTTAATGGAGGTCTTTTGAAGTCCTTTAACCCATCAACTTTGATAGTTTCTGTCGGCCTTAGGGAGGTTTCGGGGTCGGAATTTAATGGCGTGGATCTCTCTGGTTCTTTAAGATCCGATGGCCCTTGTGAAGTTTCAATCAATTTCAACCTTTTATCATCATATATTGAGAATTTGTCCTGTTTTCTTCCACTGTTACTGGAAAACTGTTCGTTATTATCTAATAACGGCGAAGAAAGTGTCAAATTATTGGTCTTTGATGCTATAGAGTTCGACCGGGACGCTAGGGGTCTGAAATCGGCAATTGTGTCCTTCTCTTCTTCGTCATTATCAGATTTATACCCCGAAGAGATGCATTGGTTGCATGACTCAATATATCGAAGGTCGAATTCTTCAAGAGAATCTGCCAAATGGATATTCATCCTCTGTACAATACCACCTATTTGAAGCCGATCTGAATCAAGGTGAGTTAAGTGCGATGGCTACTATTCAAACAAGTAGATCAAAATCCTTGAGTGATACACCAATTTCCAACTTTCAACAAATGAATTAGTTCCTTCTTTAGGATAAGGATGCTTTGATCACGACTGGGGGATGTTTCAACAATTTTAACAAGAACAAACGAATCAATCCGAGGAGCAATGAAAAAAAAAAAACTGGTTAGTTCCTCTTATTTTTACCTAAAACAATTCTACAGCTTGAGAATTTGAAATTCTACTATTCAGGAAAATAAAGGGCCCAATTATAATTAAGCTCAGGCTGATGTCTCAAGTTACAGGGGAAAGACAAGAATGGTAGTTTCACTATACAGGGGGAGTATGGTTCAATTACTTGATTGAATTGAAATTTCCACCCGGTTGTAGAAGGGGGCTAGGTCGAGTTTCGTTTCGGTATAGAAACTACTAGGGAAACCAGATCTAGATCTTAGTACTACAATAAAGTAGTAGAGATACAACAAAGAAACAAAAAACAAAAAACAAAAAATTCAAAATCAAGGGTGGCTCTACTAGATATATATATTGGCGGTTTTTTATTTCACAAAATGGGCCAATCTTGTGTGGCAGTTTGTGCTAAAAGAAACCTTAAATTACTGAAATTCAGATAACAATTATTTCGTATGTAAGGTTCTGCGACGAGAGACATTTTACGCCCTACGCCCTCCAACCCTTCGGAAATCCACAATTTTTTTTCCTTTTTGTTAACCAAAACTCCGACACGCAGGTAGTGCTCATAGTAGCAGTAAAAATGTCGAAGGGGCCAGTGCTCATCAAAGAAACTAGGTAAGGGATGTAATATGTGGGTGAGGTTAAACCTTGGCCCATCTTGGAAGTTTCATTGTAGGTTGTTAGGAATGTTGTGGAATGAATCCCCACATCGCATATCATCAATTTATAATTGAGACGACATTGGCAAGTGTCTGGTAGTGCAACTCAAGCCACAAACCTATGGTTTAGGGTCCAGGTCTAGCCCTTTCCTTCATTACTATAAGTGGAACAGTAATAGCCTACCAAATGAACATAACCATAATCCAATGGTACCAGTGTATAGATCAATTCAGACACCGGGGAACGAATTAATCTCAATTAGGAAGGTTGTCGCAAAAAAGTTCTGTCGTAGAACGCAAAACTTACGACATGGAACCAGAACACTAACAAATTGGCGGCACAAAGTGCAACTTGTTAAAGACATGGGTACCGATTGTTTTAATATATTCATACATATTAACCATATACAGTAACCTTTCACAAGCCGTCCCAGGATATAATCACATTACAATAATCCCCTCCAAAATAAGCTTCTCTGACACATAAACTCTCAAATGTGTGTCTGGCTTGTAATATAGCAAAGACTATTGCCCTGGTATCATAACTCTATAATCGTATAATCGTTAAAAATAAAGTATTCACATTCCATGTCGCTCTGGTGGTTGAAGGGACATTGTTTGCCTGTACCTACAGGGTATCACCAAACCAAGTCAGACCACTGGGCCGCATAGGAGCGACCTATTCTAGAATTAGAGGTCAAGGCGTGGATGTCGTACATCGATTATAACAGGAATAGGGGTCAACTACGAGGCATAATTGTGTGTAAGAGAACTTCAATTCGCTGATATTCTATTAATTTATTATATGCACAAATATACGCTTAACAATCTAGAAAATATTTATGATATCAAGATAAAATATTACTATTGAGAGGAGCACACCTGAGCTTACATATAAGTAACTAGTGCTGTGCACAGAGGTGACCGGAAGTAATCCCCGAATAATCGGGGATCTTGTCACCGTAAATCTTAGAGCTCAATTAATATTAGGAGGAAGAGGCTATTTGAAGTGCTATGGATGAACATTGAATATGATACGACGTGGATGTCTCATAAACCACTGAAGATCTCGAACAATACAATACTGCAATTCTGTAACTCACATAACTCACTGATGCATGAGAAGTTTACAAATGCCTTCATTGGCGTTCCGAAAACATTCTACAACCCTTTCGCAGTAGTATTTAATCCCCTCTACATGGACTACGACAATTTACCTCATCGGTACCCACTCTACCTCATCGGTGCCCGGCCTCCTAGGTTATACCTTAGGACGCGCACCCGGGGCCCGGAGCGTGGCTCGCTCAGCTTCGGACAATAACCAACCATTTTTCAACCACAGTGCGAATTGGTGACATGCACGGAGTTTTTTAATTGGCTTATAGTCAGACCAGTTTGTCGCTACCAAAAGATTTTATATCGCTGATTGTTTGGTGCTACACAACATGTTTAAAAGTCAGTTCAAGTTTGCCAACTCGGCTAGATTAGGGCAGTTTGTCAGATATAACTCCAAGAAAGCATATGACGTGGTAGTTATTGGAGGAGGTCCCGGAGGATATGTGGCCGCTATTAAGGCTGCTCAACTCGGATTAAACACTGCTTGTATCGAGAAAAGAGGGTCCTTAGGAGGTACATGTCTTAACGTTGGGTGTATTCCATCCAAATCCTTGTTGAACAACTCTCATTTATTCCATACCCTTCAACATGAAGGTAAAAGCAGAGGGATTGATGTTACTGGAGAACTCAAAGTTAACATGGAAAATTTGCAAAAGGCAAAGAAGAAATCTGTTGACGGGTTAACCGGAGGTGTTGAAATGTTATTCAAAAAGAACAAAGTTGATTATTTGAAGGGGGAAGGATCGTTTGTTGATGAGTATAACTTAAATGTGAAGCCAATTGATGGATCTGCTGACTACCAAGTTGAAGCTAAGAACATTATTGTTGCCACTGGTTCTGAAGTTACTCCATTCCCAGGAATTGAAATTGATGAAGAAAGAATTGTTAGTTCCACTGGAATTTTGGAATTATCGGAAGTTCCAAAGAAATTGTCCATTATTGGAGGAGGTATCATTGGTTTAGAAATGGCATCTGTATGGTCCAGATTAGGAGCAGAAGTTACTGTTATTGAATTCCAAAATGCCATTGGTGCCGGAATGGATGATGAAGTTGCTAAACAAGCTCAAAAAATCTTAGCTAAACAAGGTCTTAAATTCAAATTAGGAACTAAAGTTACTTCTGCTGTTAGAGAAGGTGAAACCGTTAAAATTGAAGTTGAAAATGTCAAATCTGGTGAAAAAGAAAACTTGGAATCCGATGTTTTATTAGTGGCTATTGGTAGAAGACCACATACCACTGGTTTAAATGCTGAAGCCGTTGGGTTAGAAGCTGATAATAAGGGTAGATTAGTCATTGATTCTGAATACAGAACTAACCATAAACACATCTTTGTTATTGGTGATGTTACTTTTGGTCCTATGTTAGCTCATAAAGCTGAAGAAGAAGGAATTGCCGCTGCTGAAATTATTAAGACTGGACACGGACATGTTAATTACGGAAACATCCCATCAGTTATGTACACTCATCCCGAAGTTGCATGGACCGGTGCTAATGAACAACAATTAAAAGAACAAGGTATTAAATACAAAGTTGGAAAATTCCCATTTTTGGCCAATTCCAGAGCTAAGACCAACATGGATACCGATGGGTTCGTTAAATTTATTGCTGATGCTGAAACCCAAAGAGTTTTAGGAGTTCACATCATTGGTCCAGCTGCTGGTGAATTGATTGCTGAAGCTGGGTTAGCTATTGAATATGGTGCTTCTACTGAAGATGTAGCTAGAACTTGTCATGCTCACCCAACTCTTACTGAAGCTGTTAAAGAGGCCGCCCTTTCCACCTTTGGTAAAGCCGTTAACTTTTAGTCATGTAGTTAATCATCATTATATACACTTTCTACAATATACATGGTCTATAGAAACATATCAGCCTGTTCAAAGGCATCGTGAGAGACACAGTCAACGGTTCTACTTTGATTGCCAGTTTCGATAGCAATGTATCACCACAGTTATATATTAAATCCTATGCGAAGATTCGCCTAATACTACATTTGTTACATCAATACTTCACAATCACATACACCGCGTGAATGATACCAGGAATATACCCCAAAATCGTCAAGATAATATTGATAAATAAGGACGAACTACACCCTCTTTCTAAGAACACCCCTAATGGGGGTAAGATAATAGCAAAAATAAGTTTAAAGATATCTGAACAAGTAACAGCCATGCTTTGAATTCAATTGATGTCTACCAAAAAAAATTAGGTAATTCTGGGGTGTTTATATAGTCGCTGGGGGTGCTGAAATAGAGTATGAAATTTATTGCTGAGCCGCACCAATTCAGGGACATCAGCAATAACAACAATAGTGTGCTATATGTTTTCGGAAGTCATGACTTCAGAACCCTCAAAAATCTCGTCTATTGCAGAGCCGATATTATGCTTGGTTGAGAAATTTTTATTTTTAGATTTTCGGATACCAAATTTGCTTTTAATGACCCGAAATGGCGTTGCAGTTGTCAAGGTGTCAAGTCCGTAGGATCAAATTATCGAGTCATTGCTAAATTTCCTAATAAACTTTGTAAAACATGGGGGCTTTGGGGCTGTTGCAATATCAGCCGCAGTCAAATGCCATATGATCTCTCGCTTATTGCTTAGCCTCTGAATGAGGTGGTGTTGATGGAATGCTATTTATATTCATCAATTCTTAGGCTCAATGCGTTGTAGAGACGTTTGTGTGTTGTATTGGTAACGACAGTAGTTCGTCATTTATTATGTGTTCTCTAAGTTCTCTTGCGGAACAAAATGACAGACCTAAGCTGTACTGACGTTAACTGAGGCCACAGTTAATTTCAGACCGCGACCAGTTTTTTCCGAATAAATTTTTACTACGAGATTAGACACACTGAGTCACCGATATAAACCTTTAACGTAACATCATGGCTGATTTACAAGTGAAAATCTTGAAGGTTGTGGATAAGTACAACGGGGTTGATAATACCTTGGACTGCCCCGAGTTAAAAGACATCGATGCCAATAGTCTTCATTCTAATTTGACATCTTTGTGGTCTAAAGAATTGATCAATTTTTCCAAAATTGAAATTGAAAAATGGGATTTGACCAAAGAAGCCGAAGACTTTGTGAGTAATGGGTCTCATGAAATGAGGTTATTGGATGCAGTTATTAAATCGGTTGATGGGCTAAAGATTTCTGACGTCAATGACAAATTGGGTCCTATTGGAAAATTGGGCCAAGGTAAAGCTTTTAAAAATGGATGGATTTCTAAGAATGATGATAAATTGGTGTCTAAAGTAAGTGACATACCACAAGACATTGCTGTAGAACAGTTAAAGACCATTAAATCTACCGGGACTTTATCTGATAAAAAGGAATTGACGGAATTGAAAAAGAGAAAATTAATTACTTTAAATAAGATTGTTGGATATAAAATCACCAAAACCGATAAGTTTTCAGTGGAAATTGTGAATTTAGAAACTGATGTTACTAGTGATATGATAATTAATGGTAATTGGAAAGACTTGAAATTCAAACCATATAATTTCAATTCTGAAGGGGTTTACCCTCAAAGTGGGGCTTTACATCCATTAAATAAAGTCAGAGAAGAATTTAGACAAATTTTCTTTTCCATGGGGTTTGTTGAAATGCCATCCAACCAATACGTAGACACGGGATTCTGGAACTTCGATACTTTATTTGTCCCTCAACAACATCCAGCCAGAGATTTACAAGATACATTTTACTTAAAGGATCCTAAAACTGGTTCTCTACCTGAAGATAAAGAATACTTGGCCAACATCAAACAAGTTCATCAAGATGGGAAATATGGATCGGTTGGTTATAGATATCCATGGAGAGAAGAGGAAACTTTGAGAATGGTGTTGAGAACCCACACCACCGCCATATCCTCTTATATGTTAAAAGAATTGGCTAAAAACCCCAGACCTTGTAGATACTTTTCCATTGATAGAGTTTTCAGAAATGAAGCGGTTGATGCCACTCATTTAGCAGAGTTCCATCAAGTTGAAGGGGTAATGGCTGGTTACAACATTACCTTAGGTGATTTAATTGGATTCATGGAAGACTTTTTCGGTAAAATGGGAGTCACCGGCTTAAGATTTAAAGCTGCTTACAACCCTTATACTGAACCTTCCATGGAAATCTTCGCCTATCATAAAATCTTGAAGAAATGGGTTGAAATTGGTAACTCAGGAATGTTCAGACCTGAGATGTTGGAATCCATGGGATTACCTAAGAATTTGAGAGTGTTAGGTTGGGGATTATCTTTAGAAAGACCTACCATGATTAAATATAATGTTTCTAATATTAGAGAATTATTGGGTCATAAGGTGTCGTTAGACTTCATTGAGACAAACCCTGCTGCCAGATTAGACGAGCTTTTAGTATAAACTTATATAATCCTTCATAATACACATAATGAGATTTTAGTATAGCACCTTTACTATAGCACCTTTCACTAAAACACCGTGTAACTGAGTTAGTTCTTGTCCCACACAAGCTGTCTGACCAGCTCTCGTAACTGGCCAGAGTTGGAGCCTTTACTGGAGCCTTCACTATGGTAAGATTGGTAAGATCGCGCTGCGAATTAGCGGCCATACTTTTCACCTTCTTAGCTACAAATACTCAAATAGCCATGGACCAAATCAAATCTGAGCCAGACTATTCTATGGACATTGGGTCTACGCCTCCTAATAGTGATGCCCCTAACATGAGCCTGGGAATTCCAGAAACTGATCCAGCGTCTCAACCTCAATCGGAAATCGACCATGAAATGGAAGCAGGGAATACAAACGACAACCACGCCGATATCAAAGAAGAATCAGAAGATGATCCAGAGGAAGATGACGGCGACACTAAGAAGAAAGGTGGTAAAGAGGATGGGGAAGAATTTGTATGTAAATGGTTACACTGTGAACAAGCACAACATAATAACTTGCCGTCGTTGGTAAGACATTTGAACGAAAACCATTTGAGCCAAGCATACGGATTAAGTACGAACGGAAGTCTTAAATATTCATGTCTCTGGGATCTGTGCTCACGGTTCGGGGTCGAACAACCATCTCGGTTTGCGTTAATATCACACTGCCGGACCCATACAGGAGAGAAGCCGTATTTTTGTCCAATTCCTGAATGTGAAAAGCACTTTACCAGGTCAGACGCTTTAGCTAAGCATGTTAAAGGTGTCCATGATTTGCATGTGTTGCGAGACGCTGTGTCTCTAAACAGAGACAGAGTGAAAAAGGGTCGAATGGAAGCCAATTTCTACGATCAAGAGAATGCTGATGAAATGGAGTACTTATCAATAATCGAACAAGATTATGAATATAGAATTCCCTGGTGGTTTTCGGGAGAGTTTTTGAACGTGTTGGATGATAAGTCGCATGATTTACCATCCCTCTACAGAATTCCGTTGTCGACTAAACAATACAAAATAGCAGTTGCCAGATATAAATCTTATGGGATGCTGGAAAGTGTATCAACCCCCCAAACCTCAGAATCCCACTCAACCCAATTGTTGAATAAATCCATAGACATTTACAAAGCTCAATCATCACTTCAACAACCTGATGAATTGGACAGTATTCAAGGAATTGAGGCTTTAAGGCAGTACCACGCTACTTTGCTAGCTAGGCTAAGTACTAGTAGTAGAGTGAACAAGATAGTAACCAAGAATCTAAAAGAATTGGTCAAAGAGAAAAGAAAACTATGGTTGATTAATCAGGTATTGTTGGATGGAAACGCTGAATTAAGTGCTCCTCGACCAGAAAATGATCCTGATGATGAGGAAGATAATATTAGTCTTGATAAGTATGACGATGAGTTGTTTAATAGTATAAAGAGCTTTGACAGTTAGCGGTGGTACCGAATAGTACCACTCTGCATCAGTCTAGCGCGGCTTCCGTGCCACTACCGTGCCAGGTCGTCGCATACTATTCGCGGTCATCTCATCGCAGAATTTTTTATGTATTATAATAAATCATCTCTTCGAATCCACTTGTAACCAAATGGCTCCACACAAATCTCAAGAGACCATTCCCGAAGTGTCCGAGACAGAAATAATGTCCACCACTGAATCGATTACTTCGGATACTCTAGTTTCAAATGCTTATCAAGATATGTCCTTGGACGGATTATTCCAGCAATTGAAACAAGAACAAGCCACACAACAAGGCAATGAGGAACCTACCGACGAGTTTTCTAAGTTGAAAAAAAGGGTGGATCAATTACCCAAGATACAAGGAGATTTAAAACCACAAGAGCTACAGAAACCCGGCAATTCTGATGTGGTGAAGATTAATGATCCTATAGTAGTGAAAGCTAAAAAAGATCCCAAGGCGGCTGATAGCGGCAGTAAATGGTTTAATATGAAACAACCAGAACTTACAGATAGCATCAAAAGAGACATTGCTATTATAAAGCAAAGAAGTGCATTGGATCCTAAGAGACATTATAAAAAGGAAAAGTGGGATACTCCTAAATACTTTCAAATGGGAACTATAATAGAAGGAAATACCGAGTTCTATTCAGCTAGAATGAATAGAAAAGATAGAGGAAAGACAATTGCCGATGAAATATTACATGATAACGATTCCCAAAAATACTTCAAGAGAAAGTACACTGAAGTTCAAGCACAGAAAACAAGTGGAGGGAAGAAATATTACAAGGATATTAAGAATAAACGGAAGAAGTTTTAATTCATCAGATGTTGAAGGATGATGTCATGATGAAGAAAAGCTGTCTATAATGAATAAAGGTCTGACCTTCTAACGAAACTTATAACTAGTGAATTGTATAATAAGAAAAGAAATCAATATATAAGAGAAACACATTTACTCATAACGACGTACATCAAAACTATATCATATATACTGAAGGATATTATTCTTCTAAGCCAGCTCTTTTGAATACATCCAGTCTTACCCCGTCCCATAATCTCTTTTTATCTTCTTTTGAAAGTTTAGCCTTTTTGTCTTCAAGTTTTAGTTGCTTCTTAATTTCATCAGATTTGATTTTGTATTCATAAGCAGTAGTAGCTGCTGCTGCCAAGTTGATCAAATAGTTTCGTATAGCTATTTCTTTGTATTGAAACTTTAATACCGTTTGGTTATCAGCCGATATTATAGGAACAGTTTTATTATTGGATTTATTAGGAGAATTAATCTGCAATAACCTTGATTGTTTAACACTGATTTCTGCTACTGATTTCTTAAAGTTGGAATCCAAGTTATGTTCCTGGTAGATATTCGATCCATACAAACTGTAAATCAACTCTTTATCAGAAATATTTGGCAGTATTAATACGATCTGACAACTTTGAGCCAAGTCCCCTACTAATAACGGCAAGGAGTTAGAGGAATAGCTGAAATCTGGGATGGACGAAACCATGGGCAATTGTGTTAACATTAATTTACACCTAGTGACATTCAAGTTCCAATCCAACAAGGATTCAGGAGTATTTTGGTAATTCAAATCCGATCCTAAGGAGATTTTATATAATGCATCTTCGTCATCCTGTGGGGGTATTAGCCCTTGATTCACTTTCATAAGATTTTGATCCCGGAAATAGTTTTCATGGAGTTGAATATCGTTGACAAGTTGTTCAATAGTGGTGGAAACAGGTTCGCTATCTTCGGGAATAGTAACAGTAGAACTCGAATATAATGAAGGCGCCGACCGAGCTGTCCGTTTGCTGAATATACTGGAATTCAGAGATCTGTACAGTTGTTGTGTATGGACTTGTTTATACTGTTGATAGGAAGGGGCTGATCGTATTGTGGCCCCACTAGAAGCCACCGACGCCAGAGGCAACTGTTGATAAATTACCGATCTAGCGCTGTCCTTAAAATGAGACGGTGGCGTAGAATGAGACTGTCCATTACTTCTAACATACCCAAACATGTTTGCCAGTAATTATTCAATCAATAATAATAGTTGGGCCTATGTTTTGTAAGGTGATTCTGGAAAAATTTTTAATGGTGCGTCTCTCCTATTCCTGGAAAAAGTTTTCTGAATTATTCCGTAAATCTTCGGAAAAAAAAAAGGTGGGGGGAGTGAAATGGGGAGGGCACCACGCCGGAGGCAGATAAATAAGGTTACGGGTACTGCCAGTAGCGAATCAGCAATGCTAAGAAGTGTGTTTGTAGCACAGTTGAGAAGCCAGATAGTAAAGGTTATGGCGGGATATGCGCTATAGTAGAGACTCAACACAAGATCTATTTTGGAGGCTCTGAATTGTGTCAGCCACTGAGTAAGAGGGGCAGGTTGGAGAATGTCGTGTGCAGATATATAGTGCATGGAGGAAAATCCGTGATTATGTAGTGCGTTGCTTCACAGCGTCCTGCGGTGTTCTTGTGATGATTTGTCCTGCGGTGTTAGTGGGGATTTTAGCCTTGTATGGTTTTTGCGGAGTTATCGCTGGTTCTGTCTCGTTAATGTCTCCTTATCATCATTTGTATCCACACTCAAACACAACATCTGAACATCCAATACTTTTTATATTTCATAGGTATTGGAAATCCCATTCGTTGAACTGCACCTCATCTACTTTCTATTCTTTCGGACTATCTCTCTGTGGAGCTCCGGTCTATCTCCACTCTCTCACTTCGCTCCCAAACATTTCCAAGCTTGCAGCTTCGTTCACTATCACTCTTCATCATGGCTTCTCGGTCTGGACACGCCCTTCTCTTCTCACTCTCTTTAAATGAATCTTCAAAAACATTTATTTACCACTCAAATGTCTGAGTTAACGTCAGAGGACTTTGGATTTCACCTCGCCTCCCAAGGAACGGGAATCAAGGTATTTGATAGCTCATTTCTGTTTGATGAATCAAATCCTAACGTTAATTTGTTCGCCATAGGCAACAAATCAAATACGTATACAATTTCCAACGGTTCTGTGGTGAAGTTTGGCAGTTTAAGCCTGTTGAATAATGACAATATAGAAGATGCTCAGGAATTCTCTGTAGCTGATCCCGTGTTCCAAGTCGCCTATAACTTTGACCAGTCAAAAGTTTATATAGTAGCGGATCATTCTATAAAATATATTGATGTGAAGGCATCAACAATTCATGATATAAATATTCCAGCCTCCGATTTAAGTGGTTTGTACCCGTCTCCCGTGAAAGATGAGTATACTTACATCTCCAGAAACCAAGTTTTTGTTGATTCCACACTGATTTGCCCTGGAAATCAGTTGTGTTGGAGTGTGGATGGTCAATGCCTTTATGTAGCAGAGAACAACTGTATTAACCAGTTTTCCCTTAATTCCAAACACGTAAGTAACACGTTCAAACTTCCTGAAATAGAGGAGGTATCAGAGCCCGAAGCCGACTTGCATATTGTTAATTTGTTTAATCTAAAAGAACAATTATTTGTATCTTGTTCATTTGAAGATGACGGAGATGTTAACTATCGAACTTTCCTTCTAGATCTCAGTTCTCAAGAGTTCACCGAAATAGATATAGCGGTACCGTTCGCTGAGGTGGAAAGACAAAATTATTATTATTATCAAGCATTACCAAACTGGATCCAAAACAAAACCTTGAATTTCATAACTGCTGGCTTATCTACAGATATCGGAACTATAATGACACATAATGATGAGGTGAATATTCTTATGCCAGCAGACGACTCTTTAGCTGCTACCTTCCCTTTAAATGAAGAGGATCTTGATTTATCCCCCATTGGCTTGGCTATTGATTTATCGCATGCTGAGACTGAAGCAACTGATCTTTCTGCTTCTTTGGCTCTGGCTAAAGGTCTTCCGAAGATTTGGGTTTTTACGCATGAGTTTACTTTGCAATCCTGGTGGGTGTTTGACGTTGCTTCTGTGAAGAACAATGAAGTATCTCTACAAAGGGCATTGGATAGTATGAGTGTCCAGAGTCAACCTACTGCCAGCGAGAGTGAAAATGAAGTTGTAAAATCGAAACTGGCATTTGGTTCCAGTAGTAAGCCGACATTTGGTTTCACCGGAGATAAGCCTGCTGATTCAAAGGAGCTTGAAAAATCTAAAGATACCAAACCCGCTTTTGGTGGTTCTGGATTCGGGTCACTGCTGTTTGGGTCACAACCGGGAGCTGGAGGATTTGGCTCTACTGGTTTCGGAAATCTTACTTCCAAATCGCAATCCAGCGCTTTTGGTTCGACTGGTTTCCAAACAAGTGGGTTCAAATCAAAGGCCTCCACTGATACTATAAGTAGCGGTGGAAGTGGGTTCGCCAAATTTAGTGATAACAAGTCACCGTTTGGAAACCTTAAAAATGAAAATGTGTTTGGAGACAAAAGCTCCAATTCAGGGGGAATATTTAGTGACCAAAAGCCATCGCCTTTTGCTTCGAAAAATGATAATAAAGCTTCTCCTTTTTCTTCTCAGGAGAATAGGCCATCTCCCTTTGGTTCAAGCGACGCTAAACCTTCTATTTTTGGGTCAAGCGACGCTAAGCCGTCCCCGTTTGGTTCAAGCGACGCTAAACCATCTCCGTTTAGTTCGAATAATGATAATAAACCTTCCCTATTCGGTTCAAGTGATACCAAGGCATCTTCTTCTTTTGGTTCAATTAACGAGAAGTCGTCTGCTTTTGGTTCGAGTGACAAAAAGACTCCTTTTGGATCCAACAACGGTTTGGGTTTTGAATCCAAGAAGAATGACATCCTCTCCAGCGTTTCGAGTCAGCCTCAACCTAACTCCGGATTTAGCAGCACTGAGGCTAAACCAGAATCACCACAACAAGCTCCAGGCATATTCTCCAAACCCGCTAACTGTTCATTTGATAATCAGAGTAAGAAGGAAGACGAGGAATTTAAGAATACTGGGAACTTTGCATTTGGTGTCAATGGAGCACGGGCCCCAAACTCAAAAGAAAAACCCAAGAACTTGTACTCTTTTGAGGCACCATCTTCAATATTTTCATCCAACAATAGTTCAACTGAAAATATCCAATCATTCGATCAAAGTGCTAACCGCTTTCAGCAGAGCAAAGTCATGGAGCCGAGTCCGTTCGCCAGGTTTGCCTCTCCAGCTGTAGAGTCTGAGAATGCTTCCGAGACTGTTGATTCTGAAGACTATAAAGAAGGTGAGCTACAGTCTGAAGAGGACGACGAATTTGGAGACGAAGATGAAGGTGAAGGTGAAGGTGAAGGCGAAAGTGATGATGACAGTGAAGTGGCCGATGAAGACAGCGTTGAAGATGAAGAAGAAGATGATGATGATGATGATGGTGATGATGGTGATGACGTCGAAGATTCTAGCGGTACTCCAGATGATTATAATCCATGGGAGCAAGTCAAATCTTCAGTTAAGGGACCAGAATCTGAACCAGTCACAGAGAGGGTTGAATCACTCGAAAAGCGTCCTTATAAGGAACCCAAATTCCATTATTTTGACGGGCTCAATAAACCGGTTGCTAGAGCACAGGATCCAGCTACACAAAAAATAACAGAGATCATAAATGAAATCAATGGACATATCACTGTGTTCCAACAAGACCAACTTGCTTTTGACGCGTTCATCAAACAAAACTCCCAAACCGGCAGTTTGCAGAGAATGCTTGAAGACCCTAGCACCCTGAGACTTGGGCTTGTGAATGAATTCAAACAATTATTACTGGAGAAAGGTGTCGATGTGCTGGCTAAACGTGAAACTCTTAAAAGCATAATGACCGAAGTAGAACAAATCGAGAAGAGAGGAAAGGAAAACCAGGTTCTTAGATATCAAATTGAAAGATCGTTGATGGACTTGAAGTATTATAGTCATCTGATTGACGATAAAGAATCGATTTACAAACATTACCCATTAGATTATAAGAATCAACTTCTACAAAAGTCATTGAGGCAGAAGCTCAACGAAGTCACCAAGCTTAAGGACGAAATAATCAAAGCGATGATCCCATTAAAAGCTCAAATCGATTT
Source organism: Yamadazyma spencermartinsiae (assembly GCA_030582355.1). NCBI lineage: Eukaryota > Fungi > Ascomycota > Pichiomycetes > Serinales > Debaryomycetaceae > Yamadazyma > Yamadazyma spencermartinsiae. Next base: position 220,300 of record JAKTXB010000002.1, on the reverse strand, counting down.
CGACGAATCAACTACAGACCATCTTAAACAGGTGTTGTATCACATCAATGAATTTATCTATGACAAAACTCAACAGGTGCAAGCATTCCAAGACCAATTGCAATCACAAAAGAAGTTATCCCACTCTACCGAGCTTATGAGCCAGGAAATGAACAAGTTAGACTTACAGTCTCCTTCTGGTAGAAGAACAGCCATAAGAAACACAAAAGAGTTGCATGTCCCTCACAAGGTGAATTTCGTGAGCTTGACTGTGCTTGAGCCGGTAACGCGATAAATCATATAAAATACAATTTTTAATAAATAATATTCAGTTAACCAAGGTTATGACGTGTTTGGTCCTCTCATGATCAATAGAGAATGTGAGATCAATACAGAATGTAGGCAAGAAAGGGATCAGAAGGAGAGTGTAGATCAAAGGCCGTGTAGCTCAAAGACCAGGTAGATCAAAAACCATGTAGATCATAAACCATGTAGATCAAAAAGTGTATGAAAGCCAAAAGAGTTGTACGACCAATAAGAGTACATAACTTGACACTATCTAGAAACCTCTGATCAAATTACTTCCTGAAACATTAGACGAGACTCAAACAAAAACATCGCGGTTTGCGTCGTTACACACACATTGACAACGGCTGAGTCGTGAACTATAGCATTACTTGGAACAAGGCACCATTGTATTTTGGCCCATTCGGGTGTTGTAAGTGAGTGGGAGGTTAAGGCGCTCTTTAAAAGGTTTGATTTTTCAATTGCGTTACTGTCTCAATTAAGGTTTGTAATTAGCACCGGATTGTAAACAAGTTTATTTATATATTTATATATTATATTCATACCTGTTTTATATTACAGTCACACCAATAGGCACATGTCAGAATATATAGGTTCACAGGTGAACGTTCCTGGAACCCGGGGGAAAGCTATCTTACGATACCAAGGATCAATTCATGGTAAGACGGGGATGTTTGCCGGGCTAGAATTATTGGGTCCTATAGCTTTAACCCGGGGAAAAAATAATGGGGATGTTGAAGGATTCAAATACTTCCAAGTCCAGAGCCCCATGTCTGGACTATTTCTTCCTTTTGAGAGACTTCGGTCTGTAAACCCAAATATCGAGTTTACTCGAGATATGATTACCGAAGTCAATAAAGATTTTCATAATGATAGTTTGAATGAGGATATTTTGCACGATAATTCTTTTGATGGCACCAATATCCCCAGACCCTATTCGGCTGATGTCGCTAGTAAGCAACCGGTAACTGGGTCTCTAGTTGGTCCATTATCTGGATCCCTATCTGTTGCCAAACGACAAACCCAATCCAGCGCAAATGTTAACACCCTCACAAATGAAAGATACAACAACCTCAATTCCATGCCTAATGATAGATCTAGAACATCGTCTATTAGTTCTTATACTAGAAGCCCTATCCTAAACAGCAATTATCGGAGTTATTCGCTTAACCTTGATCCAAAATATAGTCCTGTAGGGAACCGATATAGTAATGGTCTGAATTCATTTTTAGAGCAAGAACTATACGACTTAAGAAGTAAATATGAACGAAGTGAACGTGACATGATAGAAAAAATGGCTATTTTGAATGAACTTCGGGAAACCGTGCAAGAATTACAGCCCATTTTGAAGCAGTACGAGACTGAGCTAACGGACAAAGATAAAAAAATAGCTAAAATAAGAAATGAATTTGAATCCGCTCGAGAAGACTGGAGACAAAATTTGGATATCATGGTCAATACTTATGAAGCCAATGAAAACTTCTATGAATCCAAGATCAAGGAGTTGCAATTGAAAGTTGCGGAACAAACTTCAAACTCAGAAAGTAAGGATTTCGAATCTTTGACCGAAAAATACAATGAGTTGGTGCATACTAAAGAAGAGTTGGAAGTTAGCATGAGTAAGAAAGTGGAAGCTCTAGAAGCACAGATATTAAACGACAATCCTAAAGAACTAAACAAGAAGATTTTAGAACAACAGCATGAAATTGATTCATTATCGAAAGAGCTAATGGAAATCCACAAATTCCCAAATGATAATGCATCTCATCAGAGTGATACTATATCCAGGTTGCAGAATGACCTTGAAGCCATGGTACATTTTAAGGAAATGGCCGCTACTTTGCAAGAGGAGAACAATCAATTGAAAGGTCAATTAGAGCGTAGGCACTCATTTGAAAAGTTAGAAGATAAAAATGCTGAGTTGACCAAGCTTCAAGATATTATTAATGATCTTAAAGACCAGTTAACTGGTAAGGAAAAAGAAGTTACTCAGTTGGAAGATGACCTAGATAACAAAGTGAAACAATTGAATAGTAAAGGACCAGATGTAACCAACCAAGCTGAAAAGGCTTTGAATGAATTGAAAGAAGATATGTTCTACAAAGATGAAGAAATCAAGGCTTTGCAGCAACAACTTAATAAGTCTAATGAAACTATTGCATCCCAGAAACAGAGAATTAAAGCGTTGGAAAATAGTAAGACCTCATCAGATAATGACGGCGATGTCAACACTAGCGCAGTAGAAGCTAAAGGAAAGATTGAACAACTAGAACAAGAGCTAGCAACATTAAGACATTCCAAACAAGAACCGCTAGATAGTAGTAAAGCATCCCCGACCGCTGACCAATTGGAAGAGAAGGATCGGATAATTCAAGAGCTAGAACGAAAATTGCATGAATCTCTAGCTAGTGAAATGGATTCATTGAATATCAACGATGCGTCAGCTATCAACGAGATGACTTTCACAAGAGAAATTGAGCAATTACGTCATGAGTTGGAAGCACGTCCAACCATTGAAGAATTGACAGAGCTTCAAGATAATATAGATGAGATGTTAAGATTGCATAATAACGAGATTTTCTTCAAAGATGAAGAGATCCAGAGAATGGTGCTTGAAAATTCCAAACTTCAAGTAAGACTAGAAAGAGCATTAGAGGGAACAATGATCACTAATAAACTCAGCGAAGATAACAGCCATGAAAATATATCAATCAATTCGGAATTGCCAGTATATAAACCGGATGTCAAGTTAGATCCTAGTGCTGGCAAGGAGAACTGGTGTGGGTTATGTGAAAGAGATGGTCATAGTAGTTTGAATTGTCCATACGAGAACGACATCTTTTAGTGATCCCCGAATCTAGACAGTAATGAATAGCGAACGATATAAATAGTAATGTGTAATTTAAGAATAAACCTGAACGACACCCACCAGCGGAACCAATGCAAATCGGCGGCGCGCGACCCGCGCCATCAACAACTTTTCCAATTTGTTTTGGAAACCTCTAGATCACGACATATATCTAGCACGGGCTATTCACATTAAACAGGTGCTCCTTACGTCAATTGACCTTTCCTACTGGGTGAGCCTGTTAATTTAGTTGTAACTAGCTCTTAAATTTTGGTAAGTGCGATGTCTGAATCATACCGGGCCTCCGATTCTCCGCTGAATCACGTAGGCCAAGACCGCATTGATGATCCAGAAAACATCGACGCTGTGACTGATGATATGAGAAGTTTGCAATTTAACAAAGATCCCGATTCCCTGGCTCATCAGGTTACTTCATCTGGACCGGAATATCCTTCGTCAGCGCTGCACACGGAACCACTGGACGTTGTACCCCATGGTTTCCAAGCTGATTCTGATCTAGTCACCAAGCATGATGAGGCTCCCCTGGACGTTCCAGAACCAACTGCTGAATTGGCAGTACGAGAGCATATCACTTCTAGTGCTCCGACACTGGGTGCCCCACAATTAACTACAGATGAAGCAGACTTCTTCACTCAGTTACTGCAGAACCATACGCCAGTTCCTGAAGTGGTGCCTTCTTCTGAAGCAAACAGCATTCATTGGGAAGCTCCATCAAATCCAGAAGCAGAGCCTGCAAAAAGTGAGCCACCAGAAGTTGCGGCTCAGGACCAATTTGAAAAGCTTGCTCAAGAAAAGTTCGACTGGGATATGCCTGTTGATCAAGACAGCGTAACAGGAGAGCATACGTCTCCTGTTATTTCTGCTCCTCAAATGCAACATGAGGAAGTGCATATTGATAAAAGAGAACTTGATGCTGCACCAGATGATGCCTTTTTTGATAACTTGGGACAATCCGAAGAGCCAAAGAGTGAACAAGATGATTTTTTCAGCAATTTGAATGCAGGGCCTGAACCTCAGGATGCTGGTGAAGCTTTTTTCGATAATATTGGAAAGACCGATCCTGCAGTGGCACCTCAAGAGAAAGTTATTGAACGAAACATAGAAACTGAAGAACCTAAGTTTGAACAGCCAAATACTGAAGAGGCAAACGCTGCATCAAATGTTCCTGATCCTAGCAACAAGTTGGATTCTGTCTTTGAGGATGACAACTTTTTGGAAGAGAAGCTCGAAGGAGTATCTATAGATAACACAGAGCCTGTGGTGGCCGAACAGCCTGTGGCGGCCGAGAAGCCTGTGGAAACTAAAAAAGATTTTGCTTTCCTTGAAGATGACGATCTTTTGATGGATGATGATTTACTTGACGATACTCCGGCTGTTCAGCAGCCACCTGCTACCATTCAACAACCGGCAAGTGGTGCTCATAGTGCCACTGCTCCATCTTCCAATTATTATAGAAATGACTCTTCTAAGCCTAATGTCACTCAAGAAGACTTTTCAAAGAATTTAGAGAAGGCAAAGAAGAAAAACGATGCCTATGATTTTCCTTCAGACATGATAAGTCACAAGATACGGCCAACTCCTAGAACATCCAACAGATATGCTCCTTCTGCTCAACCAGCTGCAGTATCATCATGGGGCGAAAGTCATACGAATGTTGCAGCTCCTCCAAATTCCTCTGGACTTCCCCCTCCTAAATCAACTGGAAGTGGATCTTCAACACCAGCTCCTCCAAGTAAACCACAATCGTCGACTTCTAGCAAATCCTTTTTCGAAGATTTACCAATAAAACCACAAAGTCAACAGCCCAAACCTGCAAGAGCCGGGAATTATGCTCCCACGAGATCTTCCAACAATTCTCCAAATATGCCTCGACAATCTCCACAGCTTGTGAAACAACCAGTAAATCCTTATGCTAGACCTAACCAGCCACAAGCATTGCCAGGTTTACAACAAGCTCAGGCCCCAATGGGTGCTGCTCCTATGGGGAATGCTCCTATGGGAAATGCTCCTCCTCCTATGGGAAGTCTTGGACAGTCAAAGAACCAACTTGGTGTGGCTGCTCAACAGTCCAATCAACCATTCCCCGGTATGAACCCCAATGCTGCTATGACTCCAGGAAGAAAAGTTTCTAACCCTTCCCCGGGAATGCTAAACACCAATTTGGCCAAAACCACCAGTGGATCTCAAACCAGTCCGTATGTTCCCAATTCTGGTCCCTATGCACCTAGTAATCATAATAGAGCTCATTCTAGAACGAATTCATTAATAGGAGGAAAAGGGAAGGAGATTAATCCGTATGCTCCAGCTTTAGCCACTGTACCCCAGCCTCAAGCTTCTCCTGCTAATAATAATGGTGTTGCTCCTGCTGGAGTCATTCCTCCTCCGGGTACCAATCATGGTCCTCAGCATTCTGGGCACGTCACAAATCCCGTACCAGGCCCTCATGGTCAGCCTAGACCAAGAGGGGTGTCTAATCCTAAAACAGGGCTTTACGGAAGAGCCCGTGCCCAGTCATTATCAAAGGTCCAAAACCCGGCTGCGTTACTTCAAAGACAGTTTCCAATATTCCATTGGAATAATTCTGATTCCGTTAGTGTTTTAATACCCGCTGGTGTAAGTAGTAATTTTCAAACTGGTGTAGGGGCAATTCATGTTAGGGAATCCTCGACTCTTTTTAGAGATAGACAGATATTCACTGAATTCCCTGGACCTTTACCGAAGGGAAAGAGTAAGAAGAAGGAGATAGAGAAATGGCTAGAAAGTAATATTCAATTCTTAAGTCTGTTTAACAATCCAGCCAAAGACAATGAGATTTTATTGAATCATATACTTTTATCGCTTGTTAAATATGATGGAGATGTTAAGTCAAAGGCTTTCATTCAAGAAGCATGTACGGCGTTGAATCCTACTGCTAATCACAACTTGCCAGTTCCAGAAGTATTGCCTTCTTCGGGTGTTTCCCCTAATGCGTTCAAACTTGATCAATCTGGCGTTAATTATATTTTTCTGTTGATTCAAGTTGGGAATATTGAGGAAGCCTTGAAGTTTACTGTATCAAAAGGGGATTGGGCTTTAGGGTTAATATTGGCTGCTTCCATTGATCAAGACAGGTTCCATAAATTAATTTCCGATTTTGCCAGAGTCTCATATCCTTTCCAGAAATCTAATAATAAGGTCCATCATATGATGCCCATGGTATTGAAAATCATTTCTGGTAGCGGTAGGAGTGCCATCCAAGACTTTTTGAATGTTCCATCTGAAAGTGAATGGTTCTCCGTTCACTGGAGGGAATTGGTAGCCGTAGTATTAGCCAATGCTAACGCGGCCGCTTATGAATTTTTCTGGGAGTTCGGGAAGTATTTAAAAAGTATAGGGAATGTGGAAGGTTCAGAAATATGCTTTGTGTTGACAGGGGCTCCTTTAACCCCTCCTTCTGGTAATGATAGTTTCTCCTACGTTGGGTCTTTCAGTACGTCTTACATGTACTCGGAATTGTATGAGTATGTTCTTCAATTGGCACCAAACCCTAGTCCTATGGCTTTGAATGGGTTTCCTCACTTGTTACCTCTTAAATTCAAGCATGCAGAAGTATTGGCCGATTATGGGGCCGGCGTGGAAGCCCAAAGATACTGTAACTACATTGGTCAGACTTTAAGGAACACTGGTAAAAACGCCTACTTTAACACTGATGCATTTACAGAGTTCCAGAGGTTACTCGTTAGGATTTCCGATGCTGAAACCAACGAGTCTGGATGGTTTGGTAGTAAGATTAGTAAGGTCAACCTCGATAAGATGTGGGGACATTTGGATAAATTTATCGGCGGTGACGAGCCAGCCAAGACTGGTGAGAATGGTGTATTTAGTAAGTTTAGTCCTTCTGTGTCTAGGGTCGGATCTGTTTTAGACTTCACGGCCCCTACTCAATTCAACCAAACTCTGCCCCAAATAAGAAATGATGGGAAAGATCCTAATGATTTTTATAATAACTCCAGACAGCATGGCAACAGCCGGTTTTCCCCTTCCATTCCTCAAGCTGTTCCAAGACAAAACAGTCATCCTCAGGTTAAGACTCCAATGAACGACAATCTCGACGGTAATTCCTTGTTCAGCTCGTCCCCTGCTCTACCACCAGCCCATCAGGGATTCAATCCCTATGGTCAATCAAATTCCAGATATGCTCCTTCTAATGCTTCGTCACTGAATCTTGCCCAAGCTCATGAATCTCAAGCGGTTCCTCCTAGTTTATCTGCTAATGTTCCGCCTGCTGCTATTCCTCCTCCACTAAACCGAAGTGCTAGTAAATACGCCCCAGGTGGAACTACCCAGAGACAACCTGCTAGGGCACCTTACCAAAATAATAATGCAGCCGTGTCTAATCTGTCGTTAGGGTCACAAAGCATTCAACAATCCGCTGGTACTGTTCCTGCTGTTCCAGGTTCTGGCGCTAATCGGACGGCGATTCCAAGTTCTGGGCCTGGTACTTCAAATGCAGCTGCTGCTTCAGGTAAAAGAGCTTCTGTTTCTAGCCTTATTTCTAACGAGAATTTTATAAATCCTGACACTATTAGAAATCACGCCCATTCTCCGTCCATCCAAAGTGACATCAGTTTAGATTATCCTCTGGAATTCAAAGCCGAAGAAAGAGAGTCTGACAACAAAAAGCCTCATCCAAGTGCTAGTACAATCAGTGAATCACCAGAGAATAGACTCAAAGCTTCACAATCTGAGTTGCGACCTCCGGCCGCTGCCGAATTTAATCCTTCAATAAAGAACCACGATGAAGACGATATGGGTCCTGATCCTAAGGAGACACCTTCAAAGCCGGCCCCAATCCCTGGTCCTCATTCTTCCACTTCTGAGCTGTCTGGGGGACCTCCTCCGGGCCCAACAGCGGGACCACCTCGGGCGGGGTCCTCTAAGCCTTCTGGTCGTAGAGCAAATCCTTATGCACCTGGATCTAATACCAGAAAGCCTCTGAGCAATAAATACGGGCCTCCATCCAATACCAAAATGCAACAAAATAAACCATTTGTCGCTCCTGAATTGGACACGAATGAAATGTTTTCGTATGGAGGTTACAGAGGAGCCAAATCAGGAGAGACTAGTGAACAGGCTCAGCAACGCTTAGATCCACCTATGGCAATTTCCAATCAACCTAATTCATCTGGTCAGCCGTTATTCCGGCCCACCAATATTGATGAAAGCTTCGATGCTGATGAAGACTCGGAGCTTGCCACTCCTAAACCAAAAGTACCTTTAACGTTGAATGATAAGTCCCCTAAAAATAAAGAGTCGATGTTTAGTCCATATCAATCTGATTCATTGAGAAGGCCATCGGCTTTTGGAATTGACAGTACCTTCAACGAATTCCCCATTCCAGGATCTCCAGATTTAACCACAAGAGCCAATTCCGTCATTGGAGGAATGGGCGGAGGCGGGCTCTTCTCCTCCAGATTGTCCCAATCCCAACAGTCAGCTATGTATCAGCAATACGAGGTTCAAGATGACACCGTTGATGACTATGTTCCGGCTGTAGATGAAGAAGACGAAGATTCAGATGATGAGGGGGCTACGAAAAAGAGAAAACGTGAAGAAGAACGGAAGAAGAATGCTGGTGCTAGAAACAGAAATGCTCAAGCAAACAAGGGACCTGGAACTCCAAGTAGAAGATGGTTATCATGGCTCAATCGAAACAACGAAGATGGACCTAAACCTATCCGAGCCAAATTGGGTGAGCAAAATAAGTTTGTTTACAGTCAAGAACATAAAAGATGGATTAACACCGAGATTCCTATTGAAGAACAGTTGAAATCCAATGCCCCACCTCCGCCTCCTAAAATGAAACGAGATGTCACTCCAGCAAGACCACCAGCCGGCGCAGGGGGACCAGCCCCTAATAGGGGCCCGCCATCTGGCCATATTGGGTCCTCCTCTCCTAGTGCTTCCAAAGCATTGAGCGCAGCTCCTTCAGCTCCTTCGGGTCCTCCCGGCCCCTCTGCCCCCCCTGGTCCGATCCCTCCAGTTTCAGGTCCTTCAGGTCCAGGTTCTTCAGGTCCCGGTATAAGCTCTCCGTCGTTGAATTCTCCCGGACTTTCCACCACTGACGGTGATGCTGGTGTTGAGAGTGCTCCACCCAAACCTGCAAATTCGGGTCCACCTAAACCGGCTAATCTTGCCAACGCAGGTTTGGATGACTTATTATCCTTAGGTGGAGGATCTAGTGTTGCTAGTGGACGAAGAGGTAAAAAAGGTGGCCGTCGTGGATACGTAAATGTCTTAGAACAAAAGTAAAAGTTATATACATATTAAAAGAATCTTATATTGAATTTTGTTAGTCATTTCCTCTTGTCATTATATAGTAACTGGGCTTTACCACCCTTCCACTCCTCAAGGTTTTGTCGGTGGGAGAGTTGCTTGCTAGTTCATAGCCCAATTTGTTGTACCACCTATAAGCGGCCTCATTCTGAGAGAAAACCGTCAAACTACTTCCTTTGCAAGAGAGCAATTGATCCGTTGAAGAGTCCAAGTTCTTAGAAAGGTTGTGGAAACAACTTATTAACGTCGTTCCCAACTTGGCATGTTGAAACCCTGGATTTACATGGATTTCATAGAGATAGAGTTTCTTGATTCCATCTTCCAAAACTAACATAAACGACACAAACCCAACAATTTGCCCGCCAGCCTCATACCATACGAATACTAATCCCGTTTCTTGCATTTCCATAAGTTTTCCTGACTTCCATTGAGGACCTACAATCACAGAATAAAGACTGCCAATAGTAGTGTCTAGTAAATCAACTAGCGGTTGTAGACGATTCCAACCGAGTTCATGTCCAGCGGAATACTGGAGCTTGGAAATAGCACCTCCAGGAACTTGCAATTCTGCTGGAAATACCTGCGGGACATAAGAAGTTATGTCAGAGGCTACCTGAGCCATAAGGTTCGTGTTAGTCTCATCAAACTCCATACTTCAATTTGTAGAGCATCACCAAAATCGCGACTCACCAAATGTCATTTTCCGTGCCACATCTAAGTCATAGTGAAGATATAAGTTAACAGCTTAAGGACATTGGATTTACTGATTGAGTGTTCTGGATATAACGGGCTTGTGGAATGGCGCGAGACGCAAGTAACACCGATGGGTTGAAATATGAAGCACCCATAAAAAAGATCAATGAGAATCAGAAACAGCGCATCAGGCAGTTATATTATCCGCTACAAGAACAAATGGGCCGGAAACAGGAGCGCCTACTGGGGTTTCCGAATCATATGGAGCCAAATAGCAGTATGGATAAGAAGAACAAGTTTAATCGAGTGAATGAAGTAAGGCAGAGACATCGGATGGAAACTATACATATCAAACGACAGAGACTTGATGAACTCCAGAAAACAAGAGATTTTCAAAAGAGTCACCAAGCGGAATCCGATCAATTGGCGGTTGACATAGACCAGTTATTAGATGAGGAAAAAGAGTTGGAAATGGTACGACAGCATGAAGCAGAATTGGCCGAGATTGAGCAATATGAGAGAGAGCTAGAGGAGTATTTTAATGAGATGGAGATCAAGTAAACCTCGCACAAAGTGTAGCGAGATTAAATTTAACGTAGCGACGAAAACAGGACCACAACTAATAGGTGTTGACTATATTTGTAGCGTCTGGAGTTAGGATTTATCTCCAAAAAAAATTGTATAGAACACTACGTATATGAGTGATGATAAAACACACAAGATAGAATATACATACGACAAAGGGACAGTCCGTGGTAACATACGAGATATTATGAAGTTTCGCGTCCTATAATAACTACGAATACTATTAGAACACTAAACCACTAAACCACTTCCTAATTTACCCCCTTCAGCCAAATCAAGCTTCGCAACTCACAAGCAGACCACATCCCATATCACCAATAACAACCGAAATCGTCTGACACAGGCTAAGAAATTCGGTACTATAGAGTAGGGGAACAGACAGGTAATAGACAGGTATTAGACAGGCAATAGACAGGTATACTGAACACAGGTAGTAAGGTGAAACTCCTATCTCCCGGATAATTCATTTCTACTTTGTTCGTCCTGCAGACTCTTATTTTTGGACGCGTTCGTTTGTTTTTCGGCCCTATTTCGTATCCACGACCCTACCGAATCAGGATCAATCTCTTACCTTTTGGTTTTGTACCTTGAGGTTGTCGCGAGCGCTGAGCACAAAATCAACGCCTGTTGGATCCTTGTAATTTCATTTGTATTGGAAAGAAGTTCCTAATACTATCACTCATTTTTTGAATATTGGTGAATTTATTTTGTTGTCGGTGTTACCTGTGTAGCTGGACCTTAAGTCATTCGTTAAATTGTTATTCCCATTCCAGCTGGTTCTCCGAACTCATTTTGTTGTCTTTGCTGTTGTTTTTTACGTTGTTTTTTTTCCGCTATGGATTTATTGCATACCACCATCCGTGTCTTTGCTAGACAAGATGATGAATGTGATGGTGATAAGAAAGATTCGGCAGAGTGTCAGAGGCCCGTGTCGCAAGATTCATTGACTATTGGGTTGGCCGTAGGGTTACCAGCAGCCGCTGTGATAATGGTGTTGGGGGTTTTTCTCTTTAGGAATTATCGAAAAAACAAAAAGGAGGATATGGAGCGTGATCCTGATTTTGATGAAAACGGGGAGGCTACGGCTTTACCTGATTTCCCCAGCCTGTTTGGTCCCAAGAGATTCGAAATGGAAGACCCATTTGATAATAGGAATAGCATTAGATACCCCCCTCCGCAAAACAATTCCCGCAAAGATGATGGTACTCAATCGTCCACGGCTTCTCTATTCCATAATGGTAAAGGAGAGAAATACGTGGAAAGTTTTGTGTTACCTTATCAACATCAAACCGGATCAAAAGTTTCTTTGGATGAATATGCTCGACAATTAGGAGAGTATGGTAATGCTTATGGAGGAACCCCTAGGAGTTCGGCTTATATTGCTCCTAATGGTAACCATGGCTTTGGTACTAGAAATTCTAGTTTGTCCAATATCAATTATGTCCCTGAGAAGAGACTGTCGGTGTCTCCACAAAAATCGAACTTGAAATATGAACAAACCCAAAAGTATGAAAATATTCCTAACCATTCATTTACTGAAATTCAAGATAGCACGATTGTTAGTCAAGATGAAGAGGACATTACTGCAAATAGTGGTCGCCGTAGTATTGACCAAACAGATGATATTGAAGAAGTATCTAATGATTCTGCTTCATTTAAAGAGGTTCCTAAATTTGAAATCAATTATGAAAATGAATCTGATTTAAAGGTTAATAATACTTATAACAGTAAACGAGTATCCTCCGAAGTGGATCAACCTCCCGTTTCAGTAGCTCAACCAGATTTAAACGAATCGACGGATACTTTTAATACCACCAATGAATTTATTCCTGGTATTAATACTGATGAGGACCCACTTCCAAAGCCTTCTACGGACATGAATGAAACGCGTGGTACCAACAATTCTTCTCCCTTTAATGATGATGCTCAAATCGATCACTCAGAGTCGATAAAAGGAGCACCAACTATTACACAATCAGCCGCTCATACTACAGAAGATGATCATATTGACGGTGATTTCGATTTCTCCAATGAAAGTGGGAACTTAAGTGCAGCCAACACTGTAAATAATGAACAAGAATTTGAACATAATACTGCTAATACGTCTGCCACCAATTTAGATGTCAACAAACATTCTGAGCAACAACAAGAAGAATTGAATGACGAAAAGTTTTTAAACGTTAATGAAGCACCTCAAGGAGGAAGAAAGTCACCAAGAATCTCAGCTTTCAACTTGTTGAAGAATGATAGTGATGAAGAAGATGCCAATGAAGAGTACGATGAAGATAAACCTATTCCACATGATAAGTTAAGCCCTGAACAAGAAGAAGAGTTAAAAAGAATGAAATCGGTATATAAATTATACTTTGATAGAGACAATTCTATCAAGAGAAAAGAATCAGTTAAAGGGTCCAACACTGAAGATTATGAAGCTAACTATGAATTCAAGGCTGATCCAGACCAACCTTTACCACAAGTCGATATGGACCAATACTTAAAAATTAACAAAAATCTTCAATCCGATACCGATTACAGCAAGAGACTAACCACTACCTCATCAATTTATACCGACAATGGAGGTGATCTCTACACTCATCAACAAGAATACAATAATTATTTACAAGATCAAAACTTTCAACAATTTTATCGAGAGCATGTTCAAAATTTACCACCATTGCAAAGTTTGCCCCATCCATCCGACATAAGGCAATCTACCATCCAAACTTACACTGATTATCAACCAAGGTCTAAAAATACCGCTACCTCACCCCCAATGAAACAGCCCTTCAATCCAATTGAAAATACCAATGTTTGGTCTCCCAAAATGAGCAACTCAGGAACATTCCAAAGCAGCGATAGTCTTAACCAATACAATGGACACAACGGACAAGTATCACCATCAATACCATCAGCGTCACAAATGGCTAGATCTTCGGTAGTAATGTTGAATCCGGTAACAGAAATCACCAAACAAAGAAAATTCAAACCAGCTGGCTCTTTACCAAGCTCCCATACCAATAATCACATCTATGCATCTAACTATACTCAACAACCTATGTATAATCAAATGCCACCCCAAGGACAACAGATGTATGCGAATCAACAAAATTCCAGATCTGGGGATTTGATACCGGGAGGTAAAGGAGATGTTAGAAGAATGATGAATGGTAGCTTTTAAAAGGTCTTTTTTTTTTACTGTTTGTGTTTGGTGATAGATTGTACGATATTATTTATAACATTTATAAGAAGTATTACAAAATTCAAAATTTACTAATGTACATTAACTTCTATGGAGACATATAAATTTTCTATGGCACTTCTCTACGTCAACTCATAATCATCAATCTTATTCTTATATTTGAGCAAGTTCCTCTTGATCTTGGAAGTATCAACCCAAGTGAGATAATCTTCCAAATTTCTGGTTACCAAAAACGCTGGATCAGTAATGACATTAGGGCCCACTCTCACATGACCTTGTTCCACAAAAGTGATGGCATCTTTCAAAGTTTCAGCCATTTTTAACCGACACATCACCACGCCTATTCTTCTTCTACAAATAGCACTTACAGTAACTTTATTCTCAAGGTCGGATATTTTGGATTTCGTAGCCAAAATCCCTATAGAATACAATTTTTCCAACAATAACTGTTCGTGGTTGATTCTGAAAGGATCGGTGGGCGATAATAAAGATAGTTTATTCGCCAACTTTCGGATGTCTCCACAGATTCTATTATATTTGTGATAGTCCTCTCGGTTCTGAATATGATACATTCTCATGACCTGAGTATCTCTGTGGCCCTGATCTTGTTTCCAGTCGAGGAAATCAACTTTCTTCAATAGCTTTTTCTCGTGATACTTCAAGTCTCTAACCATTTTGCTCAATACTTCTAACTGGGGTGAAAAATAAAGGCTACTACTTCTCTTACGATGAGCATCTCTTTTTTTTGATTTTCGCGGAACCACTTTTGGTGAAGTCGCAAAACCGACACAAAAAACCGTTGGATAAATTTTTCACTCCAGCAAAATGTTCCACCTGTGGAGATCTATGGTTAGGCTGACAACCAGAATAGGTCCTCAATGTAACAGGCTATTTAGCACCAGTAATATCCAGCTTTCCAATATTGGAAAACAGCCAATAAGAATTTCTGCAGGAACAGAATGTTCCACCGATAAAATCCCACTTGAGTTCTGTAAGAAATTTACCAAAAGAAAAGATACCATCAGCTTGGACCAACAAGTCATAATCAAAGGTCCTAAGGGTGTATTAAAAGTGGCATTACCTAGTTTTGTCAAGATTGGTCAAGAAGAAGGAGCCATCTCCGTCACAGTTGAAGACCCTACAGACAGAATCCAACGATCCATGTGGGGGACTTCTAGAGCATTAATACAAAATCATGTTATTGGGACCACGGAAGGTCATTTAGCCATTGTCAGGTTCGTAGGAACCGGTTATAGAGCCATAGTAGAAGACGATGACAAAGGAAATAAAATAGTATCTCTTAAGTTAGGATTCCCATACACACCTAAATTGAAGATACCCGAAGGGTTGGCTGTTAGTTCACCTAATCCAGCCCGGTTGTTGATTGAGGGTCTTGATAAGCAGCAAGTGAAATTGTTTGCTGCCAGGATTAGAGAGTTTAGAAAACCAGAAAGATATAAAGGGAAAGGGATTTTCGTGGATGGAGAAACTGTCAAGCTTAAGGAGAAGAAGATCAAGTAGTAATGCGGATATATTCTTGTGTATAGTCAATAGAACGTTTAGTTATTCACCGTTAGATTTTAGAAGTTGTCCTTTCTAAAATCTTTTCTATATATATTAGAGGGTAGTTACCACAAGGGTTACAACTTGGTGGTATCCATTATATATTCTAAAGCAGTTCTCGTAGTATCAGATTTGACTTCTACTGTTAGTGTTTCGCGCTGAAAATTTTTATCAAATTATACTACGATGTACGGTCCCAGCATGAAAGGGATCATTAACTCAGCTAGGTCTTTACATTTCAAGCGTGGAGCCGCCCAACTTACATCGATTCATGCTGTTCCTTCACTTAAAACCACTCCTCCGGAGATTAATCACTCATTAGCGGCTTCTAATGAACGGAAATCATTATTAGCCAGACCCGGTTTATTAGGAATCAAAAGAGGTATGATCACCTGGTTCACGGAAAAGGGAGAACAACATGCAGCCACCGTGGTGGAAATTGATTCTTGTGAAGTGATAGCTCATAAAACTGTTGAATCAGATGGATACTGGTCTGTATTGTTGGGCCAAATCGATAAGCTCAAGAATATCAGCGAAAAGAACTTAAGGAAATTTGAACAAGCAGGTGTATCGCCTAAAGCCCATACCGCTGAATTTAGAATCAGAGATGAATCGGGGTTAGTACCTATTGGAACTGAATTGAGAGCCGATTATTTTGCTCCGGGTCAACTAGTAGATATAATCGGTGTTACAAAAGGGAAGGGATTTGCCGGGCCCATGAAAAGACACGGATTTGCTGGTTTACCGGCTACACACGGGGTCTCCTTAGCACATAGATCACATGGGGCTATGGGAGGTAATCAAACTCCAGGGAGAGTTTTGCCAGGAAAGAAAATGGCTGGGAGAATGGGTGGCAGAAACTGTACGGTTTTCAACAATGAAATTTTATATAGTAATGGAGATGAAGGAATATTGATAATAAAGGGTCAAATTCCTGGGCCCAACAAGTCGTATGTGAAAATCAGAGATGCTGTAAAGCTTTATGGGAAATCATTATTAAGATTAAAGCAAGATTAGCTGTAAATAGAATAATAATAGAAACGTTATGTAACACATAACCATAGTAAATATAGTACTGAAGCAAACAACAACGAAGAGGGTGTATTTGTTCTGTTCAAACAGATTGATACATCAAGATGTAACGTTCGAGTATTCATTGAAAGGTGCTCTTTTTATTTGAGTGGGTTGGCCCCAACCCAATCAATTAAAAAAAGATTCAAAGTCATTTGATAGTCAAAATAACTTTGATGGGTGCCAAAAATTGCGAATACACCATTAGCAAAGACAACTCCCGGATGTTTCTGGTAAAAGGCAAGAAACATGTACGTATGAAGTTGATCTTCTGGTGATTAAAGAAAAGTTTTCAGTTCCAAACATCTTCGGCTTTTAAGAGTGAGAAATAGTCGTGTATATACCATATTCACTAGATGACAATAGTCAATGTGGATAGAATGAAATAAATAAATGTAATAAAATTAAAAAATATAAAGTATTTATCTATGTACAATTATTTTGTTCTTGTAGTGATAGAATTGGTCAAGAATTCTAAAGCGCTTCTGGCATCAGATTCCGGTAATTCTCTCAAGTTTCTCAAGGCTTCATCTCGATACGCAATGGCCATTTGTCTGGTTTTCTCTAACCCATCACATTCAATAACCTGCTGTCTAGCCAATTCCACGTCACCTGGTTGGTCAAACTTTCTGGCGATTAAGTCGCCGATTTCAGGTCTTTCCTTCCAGGCAAACAAAATAGGAGCCGTAGCCAACCCCAATTTCAAATCGGCTTGACTGGGTTTCCCAAAAGCAGTATCACTGGAAGTGTAATCCAACATATCATCAACGATTTGGAAACATAACCCCAAGTTTCTTCCAAATTCATAACAATTTTCAATGATATGATCTTGAGAACCGCTTAATACAGCTGCTGCTCTTGACAGCTTGGACATTAAGGAAGCTGTCTTTAAATAGGTTTTGTGTAAATAATACTCAAAAGCAGCATTTACATTCGTTATATGGTCCACATCCACTGGTTTATTGACGGAGTATTCATGCTGCTGCGTGGGTACTTTGTTGGAAGCTTCCGGAATGGTTTTTGTTTCTCCATCATTCTCTATGGAGTTGGTAGATTCCTGATCAATCACGGTATTTTTCAATTGCATAAATTCCCCTTCTACCAAATTAGCAATAGTAGTAGATAATAACTCAATTACTTCAGGGTTTCTTAACCTGGCAATAGCTACAGAAGCTCTACCCAATAAGAAGTCACCGGCCAAAATGGCCATTTTATTGGTGAAAGCAATATTTCCACTGGGTCTTCCTCTTCTAGAATCGGAAATATCAATGACATCGTCATGTAAGAGGGTGGCGGTATGAATCATTTCCACGATTTCCGCCAACCGTCTTTGTTTGGGCAAGATCCCATTAATAGCACTGAATTGAGGTAAATCATCCATGGGCTTCGATAACGGATCCAAGATCACTTTAGGATTCATTCCATATAAAATTTTCAACGGAGAAATTGAATCATCGACCGATTTCCCTGCTACTGATGTTGAAGTAGGGGTCCCGCTGTATGCTTGCTGAGTGGAGACATCTTCCGTATCAATTTTTATTCTGTTTCTTTGCTCAATGGGTATTTTCAGTAAAGATTTGGATAATAATAGCACAATTAATGGCCGAACATTCTTCCCCTCTGCTTCGAAGTAGTATGAGGAAACCCGGTTTAATATAGGATGGCCAGATCCAATCAACCCAGAGATCGATTTAGCCAAATTGGACATCTCATGACTAACTATGGAGAACGGGTCTTCAAATAATTTGGAATTTCTCGGTTGGACCAATTTTTCAGCTGCTTCCACAGCCGTCTTAAAAGAACTTTCTTGGGCTCCAGAACCTCCCAGCCCGTTAGAATACCATCTGAGTCTGGTACCGCTCAATATTATAGGATTTTTCTTCAATAGTTGTCTGTATATCATAATGGTTGTGTAACTGTGGGCAATGATCTTTTGTTGGCTTAACTTAGTGTCGTGAGACTACTTAAACTAGTTAACTACTATTACAAGATTTCCGGCCAATTATCCGTTCTATTAGTTAATGTATCTATAGTTGCCGGAATCTATATTTCTATGCTTGTAGCCGAATATGGGAGTATATTAACTTATATATACTTGTATAACCTTGTGAGGTGTGGTACTATTCGGAAGAAATAGGTATGAATTTTTCATGGTTTTTTTGTGAGACTTTTTCCGATGACATAAGGTTGCGTTTGCACACTATCTAAATTCTACACACTATCTAAATTCTAAACACTATCTAGATTCTACACTATTCTGGACTCTAAGTAAATATCTTTATAGTCAGATCGTCCCAAGGCTCACAGTTGCAATATTTGGTTTATTGGTACAATTTCCTCTGGTCTGGATTCATGTTCTGTAAGAATACCTTTGGCGGAGTTAAGGTTCCAAGGTTTCTAACGGCATGAAGATTTAAGAAGGTCAAGCCAAAAAGATAACTAGCATTGACCCAGCCGAACCCTTCGGTAGCCACACCTTTGAAGTCAGATCCTTGGTTTCCGTATTCTGCATCCACTCTATGGGGGGAAGCTCCTTCTACCACGTTGTATTTCTCTACCACCACTCCGTTATAGTCCGAAAACGCTTTGGTCATTAAATATAACCACCTGTACACCAATCTTCTGGTAGTGCCTTCGTAGCCATAATTGCAAAATCCAATCCAGGCTAATATTTGTTGAGGAGCCCATCCATAAGGATAGTCCCATTGTCTTGAAGGTCTGTTTAAATTGACGGCTCCTCTGGATTTTTCAGTCCCGGCTACGAGCCCCCCAAATTCTTCAAACTTCGGAACCGAATTTATAACCAATTTGGATGCTTGGTGTTCAGAGGCTACCTTGGACCATAATGGCCAAAATGCGGTGGCTGACTCGTACCCTGTCTGTTTGTGATTTTTGATATCATAGTCATAGAAAATCGAATCTTCTTCACACCATAGGTATTTGGAGATGTTGATTCTTCTCGCTTCTGCAAGCTTCAACCATTTGGCATTGGATTCTATCGTTCCATCGTCCATCTCCAATTTGTTTTGGAAGAACGTTTCCAAAATAAAGGCAATGTCCACTTCATACTTATACAACAAGGAATTCAAATCGACAGTGGCCAATTGGGCACATTTCCCCTCTAATCTATAGGAAGTATCATGTCCACTTTCCCTAACGGCTCTATCATGAACAAAATATTCATCCAAATCAGGTTCTTTAATCTGATCAGAGTTATATAATTCAATGAATTTCTCATGAGTAACCTTGTATTTTTCAACATAAGGTTTAAGTACCTCAATGAAATGAGACGATTCAGTCTCGGGTGGTACCCCTAAACCATCAGGATGGTAGCATGACAATCCAGTTTCCTCATCGTATCTAGGTTTAGCTGTCCAAATTGTTGAATATTCTTTGATGGCGGCTTTAACGGCCCTTTTCAAGAACTCCATGGACTCAAGTAATGCTTCGGGTTTAACCTCCATCAATTTGTTGAAAACCCTTAGAGCCATGTCAGTCAAAAATGGTGGCTGAGATCTTCCTAAATAATAGGATCTATTGGCATTCAAGATTTTCCCGTAATGAGTAATCTCGTAGATGAAGTTTTCTGTCATTCCCTTGGCCAATTCCAAATTGGTTTGGTTTTCTGGAGTCACGTTCATCAATAACCCTAATGTTTCCATATAAGAGTCCCAACCATACAACTCATTAAATCTCCCTCCAGGAACGACATAAGGTTCACTAATCAAATTTTCAGGGTCTTCAGGGTTGGGCCAAGTTTGTAGCGCTAATAAACCAGGCTTTTTGTTAATAGACCTGATATATTTGGCATCGATTTTTTCCGGCAAATATTGAACGTCTAAACTGATGTCAGGGTTGTCGGTTTTAATAGAGGTGAAGTATTTGTACTGATCGGGCCGGTTATGTGGAATATAAATTCTATGGGTCTCTTTATTGACAACCTTTTCCCCTTTTTCATTAGTGTAATCTTCGGTGATCTTTGTGTCCCTCGACATTTCCACAATATTATCCTTAGTTAATTTTCTAGTTAATTTCGGCCAGAACTGAGTGTTGATCAAGCGCTTCATTCTTAACACTGGGTTCTCATTTAACCGTTGTTCGTCTAAAACTAACTGCTTTTTACCGAGTCTTTTGGCAATTGTCAATTCTTGAAGTAAATTTGATAGCATGTAAGTTCCTCTAATATCAGATTGTTTAAACCCATTGGAATTAGCTGTTCCCAATTTCAAAACCTTAGGACCAGAATCTTCAATGGTAATTTGAAAATTGTGGTCTGTGTCCTCATTTGATAACAACTGCTCTAAGGTCTCATCGATATCCTGAATAAAGAACTTCCTAGGCTTTAACGATGCTCCGTCATCCCAAGAACTCCTTCTTAAATGTAGCTTGGACAATTTAGAATTGATATCGTCCAAGTTAGTCACGTTGGTAAGGTCCAGGGTGGAGCTAGGTTCCTGATCGTAGATAGGTACAATTGAAGGTCTCTTTTGGTGCCCAAGGCCACCCGGACCAACAGCAGCTGGAATCGTAGTAGGAGATATTGGCCGAGGAATATTCAGATTAGGGACGCCCGGCTGGGGAGTTGCCGAGTTGGAATTGTTAGGTGATGGAGTGTTTTCATTCGATTTTTCGTTAATGGCGTCGTTGCTAAAAGAAAACTTCGATTTAGAAGCAGAATCAAATACAGAGAAGGTTCTTACTCGGTTGAATTTGGTGTTGGCATTATTGTAGTAAGTCTCGGGGACTTCGAACGGATCGTCTTCTGAGGACGTGCTGTCAGATCTGTAAGACTTTGCCATACTTCGATTGATGTTCTTAATTAAAACAAGTGAACAAAAAACAAGAAACAAAAACAAATTACAACTAACTATTCTCCACACATGATCACATCGGACTTTTTGTGTGCGGTTCAAAACGTAGTTTTTGCGAGCGATATTCTTCCGGTACTCTTTCCAGAGCGAAGCTTACAGAAGCTACGAGAAGTTAAGGAAACTAAGAGAAACAAGGAGGATGGGAAGGAAAGAACTAGAAGAATAGGTTTCGATCAATTGCAGAGTATAGAAGAGTGATATATATATAGTAGTAGTTGTAGTGTAGAGGGTAGAGTTTTTTATAGAGTGTCTAGCTTACTATATGTTATTGTTATTTAGCAGCCATTGCTACCAGCCTATGACCGACCAGCGATTGTAAGACCCCACTGTTGATTTTGACCGGGCCACGACCAGATCCCTTTGAAGCTGCATTCTTATGCCAACTTCAATGGGTGATTACCGTTGATTCAGGGTCAATTGAGTCAAGCCGATTGAGTCAGGCCGATTGAGTCGAGGTCGTGGCCCTCTAGATCCCTTCACTGAATAAGGGAGTCACAGGATCTCATCCTGTGAAAATTCTCGGGCACTTTAGGAACAAACTTCCATTTATCCAGAACTCTCATGTCTTGTCACCGTTGCTCCGGTATTGGCCCTAGGCTGGATAGAATGGATCATATCCGGGGGATAACTGAACCTGTCAACCATAGTAGCACCGGGGTGCAATTGTGAAGCAAATAAATTCTCTATTTTGAGGCCACATAATTATTTTGGGCGCCTTTTTTGGTACTTCTGGACTTAAGGACCCCCTCTCCCCTCAGTGATCTGACACCGCCAAATCATTAATTGTAAGGTCTAATGTCTATACTCTACAAAAATCCATACATACAACCCTATAAGCACATAAACCTCTGGACCAACAGCAAAGCCCACTACTTCTTGCCATAACTGGTTTGTCTACCACATGCTTTGTGCTGACGGCTAATAAACTCCTGTACGTGCCCCGCACATTCTCTGGGGTAGAACCTTTGGCACCAACAGAAAACTATAAAAGGGGATTAATATCTCTACTGAGAATTGGCGGGTATATTTTTACGGATATATTTTTTTAAGCATGAAAGTTACTGTTTGTGGAGCCGCTGGAGGTATCGGTCAACCTCTTTCATTATTATTGAAATTGAACAATAAGATTTCTGAATTGTCTCTTTTTGATGTTGTTAATGTTCCAGGGGTTGGAGCTGATTTAAGTCATATTTGTTCTGCTTCTTCTACCAAATCATTCTTACCAAGTTCCAAGGAAGATAAAACTGCCTTGGCCGAATCTTTAAAAGGGTCTAACTTGGTTATTATTCCTGCTGGGGTTCCAAGAAAACCTGGAATGACCAGAGATGATTTATTCAATATTAATGCTTCCATTGTTAGAGATTTAACTCAAGGAATTGCTGAAAATGCTCCTGATGCATTCGTGTTGATTATTTCTAACCCAGTCAACTCTACTGTTCCAATTGTGGCTGAAACCTTAAAGAAAAACGGGGTTTATAATCCAAAGAAATTATTTGGGGTTACTACTTTAGATATTGTTAGAGCTAACACTTTTATTAGTGATGTAACCAAAGACACGAAACCTACTGATTTCAATGTCAATGTCATCGGTGGACATTCCGGTGAAACCATTGTGCCATTATACTCCCTTGGTAATACTAGTTCTTACTACAATAAATTATCTGATGAAGAAAAGGCCAAATTAATTCATAGAGTTCAATTTGGTGGGGACGAAGTGGTTCAAGCTAAAAACGGTGCAGGTTCTGCAACTTTGTCTATGGCTTATGCTGGATATAAATTAGCCGAATCTCTTTTGAAAGCTATTGATGAACCTGGTGTAGTTGAATGTACCTACTTAAACTTAGATGATTCTATTCCTGGGGCCAAGGAAGCTAAGAAATTGGTTAACAACTTGGACTTCTTCTCTTTACCAGTTGAATTGAGTAAAGACGGGATTAAAGAAGTTAAATATGATGTGTTGAATCAAGTTGATGCCTCTGAAAAGAAGTTATTATCGGTTGCCATTGATCAATTGTCTAAGAACATCGAAAAGGGGGTTAAATTCATCACCAACTAAACTATATAGTATAGGAACAAAAATACAGTTAACTCCAGACTTTTATATCTCTATAAGCTTCTTAAATCTACGTGCCTCTGTACGTGAAGTAGAACATGGGCCGTGCACGCCCACCCCTCTTCTCTTTCGCACTCACCAGGAGATTCATCCACCAATATATTACTTCCAATAAAGCTGGAATTACCCCCCAAGTATCCCGGTTTCTATCACTCTACAACCAAATACATCCGTAACTATCGTAAAGCTCCTAACCCTGCAGTGATTCGGACTTATAGATTCTTCTAGACGTTTTAACTAACCATTCACAACTTTCCTCCCGAAACTGTGGTTTGTGTGTGTGTCCCTGTTGTTTTTCTTTACACGCACTCGCAAATAAACTGGTAACAAATTAGTATTTTTGTTTTTAGTAAGACGCCATGGAAGCCATTTTAGATCTATCCACGGAGTTGGATATCGGCTTGTTCGACCAAATAGTCGATACGTTCTACAAAGGATCAGGAGCCGACCAGAAAAGGGCTCAACAGGTTTTGAATGAATTTCAAGATAATCCTGATAGTTGGAAAAAATCCGATCAAATTTTGTCTAGTTCTAAAAACAGTCAGGCCAAGTATATAGCCTTGAGCTGTTTGGATAAATTGATTTTATATAGATGGAAGTTGATTCCAGAAAACGAACGGATCGGAATTCGGAACTTCATTGTCAATATGATTGTGTCTTTGTGTGATACTGAAGATGTGTTCGAGAACGAGAAAGCGTTAATTAATAAAATTGATTTGACTTTGGTGCAAATTTTGAAACAAGAATGGCCCCATAATTGGCCTGAATTCATTCCGGAGATCATTATGAGCTCCAGATCAAGCTTTAATGTGTGTGAAAATAATATGATAATCTTGAAGTTGTTGAATGAGGAGGTGTTTGATTATAGTCAAGACCAATTGACCCAAGCCAAAATCAAGACCTTAAAATTAGGAATGAAGGCCGAATTCGAAGAAATCTTCAAGTTATGTTATGAAATCTTGGATAAAACTACCAAACCCTCTTTGATTATTTCCACTTTGAATTGTTTGTTGAAGTATATCCATTGGATTCCTAGAAATTATATTTTTGAAACCGATTTATTGAAACTTTTGTCCAAAAAGTTTTTAAATCCTATTAACACTCGATCTATTAGTTTGAAATGCTTGATTGAAATCAGTTCTTTAAATGCTTCAAATTATGAAAAAAACTGTTTAGAATTTTTTAAAGATTCCTTAGAAGAAGTTTATCAAATTGTCCCACCAGAAACAAATTTGAAGAAATCCTATAACAATGCCAACACCAACGACCAAAGTTTTTTACAAGATTTGGCGATGTTTTTATGTACATTCTTAGCCAATAATCTATTGTTATTGGAACAAATCGAAGAATATTCTGAACTTTTGAATAGTGCTTTATACTATTTGATTGAATTATCTAGAATCGAAGAACGGGAATTATTTAAAACCTGTTTGGATTACTGGTCTCAATTTGTCAGAGAATTGTATGAGGAGATTCAAAACTTGCCTCAACAAGAATTAAGTCCATTAATGCAATTAAATTATTCCAATAGTTTAAGGTCTAGTGGCTCAAATGGTATTGGTGGAGGTGGTGCTCCTGATCCTGCTATCTTGGCTAAATTTCCTTTAAGACAACACAGATACTCGAGAATTTTATCAAAATTGAGATTGGTTATCATTGAAAATATGGTCAGACCTGAAGAAGTGTTGATTGTTGAAAACGATGAAGGGGAAATCGTCAGAGAATTTGTTAAAGAAAGTGATACCATTCAATTATATAAGAGCATGAGAGAGGCTTTAGTGTTCTTAACTCATTTAGATGTTGTTGATACTGAGCAAATTATGAGTGAAAAGTTAGCGAGACAAATTGATGAAAGTGAATGGTCATGGCAAAACATTAATACCTTGTGTTGGGCCATCGGTTCTATATCCGGTACAATGAATGAAGACATGGAAAAACGTTTCTTAGTCTCTGTCATTAAGGATTTGTTATCCTTAACTGAAATGAAAAGAGGTAAAGATAATAAGGCAGTGGTGGCTTCGAATATCATGTATATAGTGGGTCAATATCCAAGGTTCTTGAAAGCCCACTGGAAATTTTTAAAAGTGGTGGTTAATAAATTATTTGAATTTATGCACGAAACCCATGAAGGGGTTCAAGATATGGCCTGTGATACTTTTATAAAGATCACTCAAAAGTGTAAGAAACATTTTGTGGCCATTCAACCACAAGAGCAAGAACCATTTATCAATGAAATTATTAGAAACATCCAACAAATCACCGAAGATTTGCAACCACAACAAGTTCATACATTCTATGAAGCTTGCGGAGTCATCGTTAGTGCTCAAAACATCAAGGAGTCCAGAGATAAATTATTGAACGATTTAATGGCTTTGCCTAATATGGCTTGGAATGCCATTGTTCAGCAAGCTGGCAAAGATCCAGAGTTATTAACCAACACCGAAACTGTTAAGATCATTGCCAATATCATCAAGACTAACGTGGCTGTTTGTAAAGCCTTAGGTCCAGGATTCTACTCGCAATTGGGATTGATGTATGTTGATATGTTATCATTGTATAAAGCTGTCAGTACCATGATATCCGATTCCATAGAAAAAGATGGAATAATTGCTACCAAAACCCCCAAGGTTAGAGGATTAAGAACCATCAAAAAGGAAATCTTGAAAATGGTGGAAACGTATATTAACAAAGCTGACAACTTGGAAGAAATCGTCAGAGATTTATCTCAACCATTGTTTGGAGCTGTTTTGGAAGACTATCAAAATAACGTGCCAGATGCTAGAGACGCAGAAGTATTAAATTGTATGACCGCTTTAGTCTCTAAAGTAGGACATATGATTCCTGAAGGGGTGGTGTTAATTTTACAACATATCTTTGAGTGTACTTTGGATATGATTAAAAATGACTTTGTGGAATATCCAGAACATAGAGTAGAGTTTTATAAATTACTTAAAGAGATCAATGCTAAGTCATTCCAAGGGTTATTAAAATTATCCGGTGATGCGTTCCAAAGTTTGATCAATGCTGCCTTGTGGGCTTTTAAACATAACAATAGAGATGTCGAGGAAAGTGGATTATCATTGACATTAGAGTTGATTGAAAATGTCGAAAAACTAGGCGATACCCCTTTCACTAAAGCATTCTATGAAAACTTTTATTTCCAAATTTTGTCGGATACGTTCTATGTCATTACCCAACCAGACCATAAATCAGGGTTTAATTATCAAGCTCAATTGTTGGCTCAATTGATTCACCTTGTGGAAGACGGGGTAATTAAAGCTCCTTTGTACACTCCAGATCAAGCCGCTGAAGGAACGTCTAATTCGGAATTCTTGAAGCAGTATTTAGGTAACTTATTGTCTTCGGCTTTTGAGAACTTACAAAAGGAACAATTATTTAATTTCCTACACGTTTTAACCACCGTGTACAAGGATTTAAATAAATTCAAAGCTACCTTAAGAGATTTCTTAGTCCAAATCAAACAATTTGGGGGAGATCCAACCGATTACCTATTTGCTGAAGATAAAGAATTAGAAAAGCAAGAACAAACGAGATTACAAAGAGAAAAGGATCTACAAATCGGTGGATTAATCAAGCCTTCAGAAATGGATGATTAGAATCTTTTCCTTAGCCCCCAGCATTTGATCTTTTTATTAACTATTTACATTAGATCAACGTAGAAAGAAACTCTTCTTTTTCTATTTTACAATAATATATAATCTGTACTAGTGTTACTTATGGTCGCGTGCGGTGCCGTAAACAACCTAATCGGGAAGTCTACTGTTCTCATTCTCACTTTTTTTTTCTTTTGGCCATCAAGAGGCAGACGAAACATCAAAACTTACACACAGCAAAAACATGTCAGCCGAAGAAACTAAACCTAAGGTCGAAGAGAAAGACACCAAGGTCGAGGAATCGACCCAAAAGCCTCCTAGCTCCAATGTATTTTCCATGTTTGGTGCTAAGAAGGATAAGAAAGAGGATGACAAGGAAGATGTGAAAGAGTCTAAGAAAGATGAAGAATCCAAGGATAAAAAGGAAGATGATGATGAAAATGCCGAAGAAGAAGAAGTTGACGTACATTTCGAGCCATTAGTGCAATTAGAAAAAGTCGACGTCAAGACCAACGAAGAAGATGAAGAAGTATTATATAAAGTAAGGGCCAAATTATTTAGATTCCATGGAGATTCTAAAGAGTGGAAAGAAAGAGGTACTGGGGATGTCAAATTCTTAAAGCATAAACAAACTAACAAGGTTAGATTAGTGATGAGAAGAGACAAGACCTTAAAGATCTGTGCCAATCATTTGATTGCTCCTGACTGTGAATTGAAACCAAATATTGGATCCGACAGATCTTGGGTTTATAATGTGACTGCCGATATCTCTGAAGGAGAACCCGAGGCTCAAACCTTGGCTATCAGATTCGGTAACAAAGAAAATGCTGATAAGTTCAAAGAAGCTTTTGAAGACGCTAAAGCCACCAACAAGAAATAAAGTGAACATAAATAGCAGAAGATAAATAGCCTATAATATATATTCAAGAAACGGTAGTTTCAAGAATAAGTTGATAAAAATGCATCTGTATGGAGGCTGGACCTGGATTGTAACGTCAATTGAACTAAACAGAGAACCAGTATCGAAACAGTAAGTATCGTTCGACACGTAGATCCATCTCGCGAAACCCGGCCCCACGCTACCACCATTGGCCCTAGTAGCTCCACCATTGGACCCAGTGCGGGCCAAACACGTGGTGAGATGCGAATGCCTCTTAACCTAAAGACATATAGAAACCACAACCTCCAAATCTTGTATTAATTAATATTACACCGGTTTCAAAGTAAATGAAGTTCGGGAAGTATCTTGCTTCAAGGCAATTGGAATTACCCGAGTACTCGGGTCATTTCATCAACTATAAAGCCTTAAAGAAGTTGATTAAGCAATTGGCTATTCCTTCTAATGAAACTGGTGATAATAAGCCACTATCTCAAGCAGATATCCAGAATACCTTGAAGGAGAATAATGCCTCGTTTTTCTTTAAAGTGGAAAGAGAATTGGAGAAAGTCAATTCGTTCTATTTGGAAAAGCAAGCCAATTTGGCCGTTAACTTAGACTTATTGTTGGTTCAAAGAGATGAGTTATTCACCAACGTTAAAAGGCTCATAGATGAAGATAAATCCATAGATTCTGATAGATTAAATTCGAACTTTAAGAACTCCATCACTTACTTAAACTTATACCAAAATTTCAAAAAAATTCACCAGGATTTGTTACGGTTGCAACAGTTTATCCTATTAAATGAAACTGGGTTTCTGAAGGTCGTAAAGAAATGGGACAAAAGGTCAAAGTCTCATACCAAAGAACTCTTCATCCTGACAGCTGTGAACGTGCAGCCAGTGTTTCACAAACACGATATTAATGAACTAAGCGATTTGGTTACATCGTCCTTATTTGATCTTGAGTCTATAATAGATGGAGATTTAACTCCTATAAAAAACTTCACTCCCAAAAAGATTAACGATACTAATAATCACGAGCTAGACGATTACTTATCTAGATCTGAAGCTGATCCTTCGATGTTGGACCGTTCAGGGTTTAATATGAGAAATGGCTCGTTGTCCAACCTAACTGGAGACGGTGCAATGTTCAACCTGCAAGATCAAAACACTGAAATAGACGAATTGTATACCAGTTTTGTTAACATAGCCACGTTAAAAGACCCCGATACGGAGTTGTTAACTAGGTGGATGAATAAGGTTAATAATTCCTCTAAATTGTTTGTGGGAGACGATACTTCCAAAGAGTTCCAAGACCTTGTAAGACTAAAGTTTTCCAGAGTGTTCCTTTTGGCCATCACTAATTTGAAAATCCCCGACAGTTCATTGGAGCCATTTGCCGACTTGATAAACTTCAACATTGATATTTCCGTAAGGAAAGATAACTTTAACAACAACAAGAATATTCTTCATGAATGTTGTTCAATACCGTCGTCATCTACACAAGAGAACAATGTTATTATAAATAATGGGGTGAAGGTAGTAAGCTCCACAGATTTGATCAACCATTCGAGGATTTTTATAGTTCAAAGAGCCCTTGAGACTTTGAATGATAATGATTTACATCAATTATTGATCTCCAAAGATTTTAATGGAAGAAACTGTTTACACTACGCTTCCCAGCATAACAGAGTAGATTTATTGAATATAGTCCTTCCCAGATTCCCTAAATCACACTTGGATGATTTGGATAATGAATCTATGTCTCCGTTGTTATTAGGTATCAAGCACGAAAATTTTGAAGTCATTAGGAAATTGGTAGAAGCCGGTTCTAATATATACCCTGAGACCAATGATGAGAAATTACAGTACTTGCCAATTAACTATGCTTGCAAGATTGGTGATTATGATACCGTCAAATACTTATTGTCTACCAGTGCCTCTCATTCCAAATTTGTGAATAATGAAGATGTGGAAGGTTTACTGCCGTTACACGTAGTAGCTAGGTGTGGTCACCACCAGTTGATTAGGTTGTTGGTCGAGAATGGTAGTGACATTAACCAAATTGATAGTTTGAATAAGTGGTCTCCGTTATTCTATGCCTCGCTGGAGGGTAACTTAAGGTCTGCTCAAGAATTACTTGGATATGGTGCTAAAGTAGATGTTGTCGATGAAGATGGGTATAACGTGTTGTATTATTGTGTGGTAGAAGGGCATATTTCGTTGTTGAATGAGCTCTTGAAATATTACGCTGACATCGTGGGAGTTGACAAAGCTCAATTGGCTAAAACCCTCAATAATGATGTCCGTACCCGTAAGAAGCCGAAACCAGCAATTAACACTTCAGAAAACACCGATTCTTCAATGGCAATATTGAATATTGAAGACGACTCTGAAGATAACAGTGAAGATGCAGCAGAGAAGAATACAGAAATCCCAGATTTACAATTGCCTCCTCCAATCCTACCTTTAAGACGTTATGGTCATAACTTCTTGGAGCAGACAGTGCTTATTGAATTGGTATTTCCAAATAACGCCAGTTTTATCAATTTATTCAATTCAAACACGGACTTGAAGCCTGGTAGAATTACGTTATCGTCCAACATCTCTGATGTTATTCCTAGAAATATTATGCTTCCTTCGGATGATGAAACCCGGGTCAGTAACTGTAACTTCCAAACTGACGTGGACTCCTTGAGTAGCTTTAGAATTGATTTTGAAATATTTCCCAAATTTGGTACGAGATTAATCGCCAAAACCACGGCCCTATCGTTCGCCCAAATAGATACATCTTCCCCCGAAATCAATTCCATTAGATTGCCTTTGTTCGATTTAAGATTGAGAAATATTGGGGAAATTAAATTCAATTGCCAGGTGATCTTTCCTTTTGCTGGGGTTTTATTAGAAGCATCTAAGTTTGATACTTATTGGAAGTCTTCCACTAACCTTGTAAGTAAGAATGTTTCTCAGGGAAATGCTCCATCACGGTCCCCAAGTAGCTACTTATCCCCATCCAATCTAGCATCTGCCCTTGGAGAAAATCATGTTGTAGGAGGAACTAGTATGTCTTCTACCAATGAATTGATTTCAGGTAGTTCTTCTTCCACCTTCGTCACGGCCACATCCTTGTCTGGACAATACCTTAGAGTCAAGGTATGTCTTCTTAATGACGGTACTCCAGTTGTTTGTCCCCATTGGGCCATATCCATTACTGATAACATCGACTTGTACTTGCCCAACTTATCCTTGGATCAATTAACTTCTATAACTGGAAATCTCTTTGATTATGACAAGGTTTTACAGGACCTTTCGGAAATGACCTTAAAAGATATTCCTATGATCAAAAAATTGCTCCAGATCATATATCTTCCCTTAGATTTAATTTTGCTGATCGTTGATAAAAGAATCAATTTGAATATTGAAATTATCTTCCCCTCAGAGTATGAGATCAGAAATTTACCATTTGTGGCCAACGTGTCTCTGACCTTAAACACATTTATTGACTTGACATTAAATGATATCTTCAACCATTTAAGAACCCTGAGATCCATCTCCAGGCCAAATCAATCCATAATCTTCTTATCGTCTAACTCGTTAATTTGTAAAATCTTGAATTGGAAGCAACCTAATTTCCCAGTGTTCTTGGTAATGAATGGAATAGCATACAATTCTACCACCAGTAAATTTGAGTGCCGGTCTACCAATGGTCTTTTAATTGTTGATGGTGAAGACGGAGAAGATTCTGGTGATAGCAGTGATGACGTTGAAGTGCACGAGAGGAACAGTAATCCAGACAAACTAATAGAAAATGATCAAGAAAGGGCCTCAAGATCAATCAAGGATGCTGTGAACTTTGCTGTTCATAATAATTTGATAGGTCTTATCACATCGATTCATTTATTGAGGTTGGTGCCTAAGTTAATTCCCTTAATCAGATCCAGAGGTTTGGTATTGGTGGCCGAAAATGATTCCGAACAGGATGACCAAGGTATTTACTCCAATAAAGAATTGGATACTTACACCAAGACTGAAATCAACGGATTGAGATTTGACGATGTGCTTACCTTCAAAGAAGATATCACCATGTGATAAATCGACTATATATTGTATATATAAATGCATGCAGTTTACTGTTACAAAGTCCTTTTTACCTTCTTTTTCTAGGCGGCGGAGGTGGTGGTCCAGGTCTATTGGTCAGAGGTGAGACCGGTTCAGGGGTAATAGCAGACCTTTGAAATGGGGGAGAACTGTTGGAGGTGGGCGGAAGCGAGTAAGCCATCCTCTGGAACAGAGGTGAGGCACTCAGTGGTGTCCTGGTTTGAGGAAAAGGTGGTGGTGGTGGCGGTTTCTTCTTTAAAGCTTTCTTCAATAATGCTGATTCATTTGGAGTGGAGTTAGATACCCGTTGCTGAGCTGTTGATGAAGTAGTACTTGTTTTCCCCAGATGAGGATTCGAAGCACCCGTTTCAGATCGTTCCTGTTTATCCAAGTACTCGTGAGGCAAATCAAGGATATTTGATTGTCGTCTCTGTAATTTGGAACCACCATGCATATTCAACTTATTGAAGTTGCTGAGAAATACATTATTATTATTGTCCAATACCGTGTCTTCCAAAGATTCATTATGTCCTGCATTGTGTTTTGTAGTGTTCAAATGATAATCGTTTCTATTAGATGCTCTTACGGACGCCACTCTAGTAAAAGAGTTAGCTATGGAATCCATTGATGGGCTGCGACTATCGTAACCGGGCCGGGCATTGCCATTGGAAATGGAGCTGAGCGAGGAGGAAGACGAGTTTGATTGAAATTGGTTTAAGTTCGATTTCTTTTTCTCTTTTAACCATGATACAGACATGCACCTTTTAGCAAGTTCAGAAATCTGCTGTAATTGCTTTGAACTGGTGGATGACATCTCCAAGTTATCTTCATTCATTGAGGAGACGTTCAGAATTATATGGCTCAACATGTAAATAATATCATCCTTCTTGTACCCCTCTTTCAACTCACATAATTGGGAAAACATCATCATTGGGTACATGACCTTTAAGTAGGTCACAACCAAAATCCTATTCTCAGCTTCCGACGGTTGCATGTACTCAATGTTATTTAACTCTCGAACAAATATATCCACCAAGATCTTCAAATCATTTAGATAATACAATTTGGAGGTATATGAAGAAGTGAATATCAAATACAAAAACTTCAAGATTAAAATCTTGATAATTTGGGATTCTTCTCTATTGATATGAAATACCAATAAATTCATAAATCGTGACAATCGAGAGTTCACAGACTCGGAACTGTCTTCTGGCGTTTTCTCCATAAGACTATCAAAGATTTTATTTCGTTTATCAGGACTACTATAAGATTTCATCAAATATTGCTCGTTGAGCAACAAGAGTAGCTTAAATTCTTCGTATGCTATCAATTTCTCTTCATTCTGCCACTCTGAATCATTAATGTCATATTCATGGAAGGAGTTATTCTCCAAAAGATCTTTTATCAATGTAGTGATCAAGGTTCCCTGTGAAACCAAGTTATCAAACTCAGTATCGGATAGTAGTTCCACATGATAAAGGTACTCAAATATAATATCACAGCTGAATTTTAACAAAATAAAAGAAGTGTTAGTGTGCTCTATATGGCTGACAATGAAATCAGCAAGTATCGTCACAAAGTTGTAGTTCTTTAACGTCATAAATAATCCTTCATTGTCAATGCAATCATTAAAGTTACTTAAATCCCTTTCATCGTCTTCTTCAGTATTCTTCAACTTCAATAACAAGAACATAAATATACATAGAAACTCTTTCATTACTTTGTCATTTTCGGAAGAACAGGCATCACCAGTTTGAGCTTCGTACGATTTGATACTGGTGAACACTTTAAAGAGTCCAAACATCTTCCCCAAACAAAGCTGATAGTTCTTAATAAATAAGTTCAGGGTGATAAGTTTCATGGCGTAGACGGATAATTGGTGATAATCACTTTCATTGGATCGGAGTCCGATTATATCAACGGTATTTTTTATATAAGTGGAGAGATTTTGATTGCATTCGTCACTATCACTATTTATCAAGCAAAGGTGCAATTCTTCAGCCAAAATATTCTCTATGGAGGGGAAACTGGTTTCAGTGTCATCAAGACTGGACTCTGCAGTTGGTTGATTATTAACATGGGGGAAACTTGTATTTATCATCTACTTTAAACGGTTGCTGTTTGGAGTGTTCCTTCTTGTGTTCTCAAAACTGCTCGTTATCATCAGAACTTGGCCATGGCCGAAGTGCGCGGACCGATTTATGAATATACGGCTGATTAGCTAAAATCTATAAATGTATTGTATCTCTATATAAAACCTGTTACGACCCCACAGTCTTGATATAAACGTCAGTTCCCCATCCCTGATAAGTCTGGACTGTCAACAGCCCCTTAACACCGGACCCCTCTTCATCTTCAAGAGTGTGAGGGATAGTATCATTGAATATCTCTATATAGTTTTTCAGTAAAGGTAAACCGTACCCCATACCTGCCACTGTGTTACCGGTACCTGGTGGTTGATTTAAGGTTTTATAGGCATCGCCTTCAGAAGATTCAAACGTCGAAAAGGAATAATCAAACATATGTTTAAGGTTTTGTTGATCTATACCTTTACCCTTATCTCTGATACGAATCTCTAAGAATAATGGAGATTGTGATACTGACACAGTCACTTGAACGGGATCGGTGACTTTATTCTCTATGTGGGCTCTAAAGGAGTTCTTGAACAATTCTGTGAGCATGTAATCAAGATGATAATCGATATAGGGAAATATGACGGTGTCAGATTTGCCGGAGCTTGAGGATAAATCTGGTTCCAGCCTGCTCCAATAATTATTGACATAAAGATTATTATCGATTTTGACTTCAACAGATTGATCATACTTCATGAGAAAGAGATCATTAACCAACTCGGCATTCCTCTTGATAATTGCATAGATATCCAATTCTCGTATAACTCCATTGTATTTGCCTCCCTTTACGTAATTATTGTCTTTCAAAGCATTAGATAATTGGATATGTTGATGAGCTATCAAACGCATACTGATCCGTTCTTTTAGGTGGGCATCAAGGAATGTTTTGATCTCTTTAGGAGAAATAAGATGAAGCACCTCATTAAACCCTTTACTTAGACCTGGAAGTGTATCCATATGGATATCTAGGAATTCTCCTAATACAGAATCCACAAACTCATAATTGTCTTGCAAGGTTATAGGGGGATGCAATGATGCCATGATTAATGATGACATGGTTTTCAAGTAGCTGTTATATGATTCGGAAATGGACGGATTTAAAACTACAAGATATGGTAAATTTCGAAACTGTTTTAGCCTTTTGGCGTTGTAAGCCAACAAAAACTCCACAGTTTCTTGTGCATTCTGGAGAATGAACGTAGGGGATAATTTCTCTGACTGATCGTATAGCTTTTGAATAGAAAACTTGGATAACGGCTTTTGGGCGTAATAATAAATGTGTCGTTCGAGAGAAGACCTTATCTTATATTCTCTTAAAAATGCTTCCTGTTGATCCTTGGTGGAAAGATATCGGGCAGAAAAGTTAAAACTTCCATAGCTGGCATTTCTGGGGAGTCTTTTGGTTCCATACAACGGTACTTTGTTGCCTAATAGTTTGGCATTACGAATACTGGAGAGAACAGACATGGTATTTTGGTGCAGTTTCATCCACCCTAAGCCACCGCGAACTTGGCTCCACTCCATCGCATCAGCTCGTGCGACTTTAGCTCTCTCCGCGCTCGTACGATTTCCATTACTGCAACTATATTCTCACCATTATTTAAGTAGCCTTCGTTCTATTCTGTTTTCATAGCACACAATTCGTCTTTTGACAGCTTGATGACGCTTCTGAAGGAAATATGCCCGCTTTGCGATCCCAGGCTGGCACCAGGTGGCCGACCTGACGGGTCCTGGGTTCAATGCGATGGGTGCGGCCTGTGGTACCATTCTCTGTGTCTAAAGCTTTCCAAAGCAGATATTAACGATATTATTGCGTTCCATTGTACACTGTGTGAGAAGACAAAGGGTCCTTCAGAGTACAGACGGCGTCTGAAACGGTCTCGGGCTAACATTGATTACGTGGCCTTGAATGATGGCGATGTATTTGCAGTAGACAAGTCTGTGCACCCTCACGTAACCAAATTCATTGAATTTGATGTGGATGCAAATTTATTGGATAAACACAAAAATGTGCATATTGACGTATTGGAGGAATTGACATACGAACATGCTACTACCACCAATTTGAAGAAGCCTGTGTTGGTTCCGGAGGCGAGACTAGACCTGGTGGGAATGCGGCTACCGGCTGCAAAAGAGTCTATAACTATTGACTATATTCTTGATCAGGTGGGCGAAACCACCCCCGTTGAGGTTATGGATGTATTGTCACAGCAAGGAGTCTCTCCCGGTTGGAAAATGAAGCAATGGAGGGATTACTTTGTCACTGATGAAAGTTCTAGAGATAGAATACGAAACGTGATTTCGTTAGAAATTAGTCAAGTAGACGGATTGGGAAAACAATTTAAAAGACCAACCATGGTAGAACAACTTGACTTGATTGATAAAGTGTGGAACGAGACTTTAGAACGGCCACAAGTCACTACATACTGTTTAATGTCTGTCAATGGCTCATTTACTGATTTTCATATTGATTTTGGTGGAACTTCTGTATATTATACTGTCTGCACAGGAGCCAAAACATTTCTAATGATTCCTCCTACCAAAAAGAATCTTGAATTATACACATCGTGGTGTTTGGAGCCAGATCAAAATTATATGTGGTTTCCGGAGTATCTGAAACCAATCAGAGGAAAACTGAGTACTCCAGAAGGAGGCTTCAAGGTCACTTTAAAGCCTGGAGATGTATTTATTATACCTAGTGGATGGATACATGCGGTGTATACTCCTAATGACTCTATTGTTATTGGAGGTAACTTCTTGACCATAATGAATATGAAGACTCAGTTAGATATCTATGCTATTGAAAAGGCAACTCATGTCCCGATGAAATTCAGGCATCCTCAGTTCAATAAGGTACTCTGGTTAGCTAGTTGGTACTACATGAACCATGAATCGGAGTTTTATAAGGATTTAGGTTCCAACAATTTCCTTCCATCACAAAGTAAAGAATTGCTGGTAAAAAAAGAAGACGTTGAAGACACCTCAGAAGAGACGGTTTCGGGAGCCAGAGAACTCCTAACTTCTCTTTACCAACACTTACTCAACCATTACGAATTAAGCAAAACGAATCAAACTGCCAAAAAAGCTATTCCTGCCTTCCTTCTCAAACAGGGAGTTCCTGAATATCTTGAATCACTACTTAAATGGTCCCACAAGTTTTGACTGTGGTGCTATTAACTTAACGAACGTACCGCAAATTTCAGTTCTTATTATGTATTGATTAAATATATATGATTAATCTACAATTGTAAAGTTTCACCTTTTTCTCTGGCAGCTTCACCGTATTTCTTGATTCTAATGGCTTGAATAGCAATGAATCCTGAAGTGTCTTCTGGAGAGAATCCAGTTAATTCGTCCATAGATGATTCAGTGGCATCGTATAATTTTTCGGTGTCTGAAGATCTACCCAATACGGTCAAATTTCCTTTGTAACAAGAAGCTCTGACCACGCCATTAACAGTCTTTTGAGATGGTGCAATCATCTCTCTAACATATTCCCCTTCCGGAGTGAAATACATCCCATTATAAAGGATCTTAGCGTAACTTGGAGTCACAAATTGATCTCTCAAGGCACGAACTTCTCTGTCCAAAGTTAAACCTTCAATATCAACATGGGTGGATCTTAAGATGGTCAATCCTGGGGTTTCATAACACCCTCTAGATTTTATACCAATAAATCTGTTTTCAACGATATCGATTCTACCAATCCCGTTTCTTCTGGCAAGAGCATTGGCTTCGAGGAACAATTCCACTGGATCGGTAATAGTCTTTTTACCGTTATCCAATACCAATTTAACTGGTAATCCCTTTTCAAATACCACGGAGAAATTTTCTGGGGTATCAGGAGCATCAGTTGGGTCAGTGGTTAATTTCCACATATCTTTTGGAGGAGTGGTATCAGGGTCTTCCAAGATCCCGGCCTCGAAGGAAATATGGGCCAAGTTTTCATCAGTAGACCAAGGTTTAGATTTAGTTTGTGTAACAGGAATATTCTTCTGAGCGGCATACTCCAATAAATCGTTTCTACCAGCAAATCTATTAAAAAATTCTGGATCTCTCCAAGGAGCAATAACTTTAACATCTGGTTTTAATGCGTAGAAAGATAATTCAAATCTAACTTGATCATTACCTTTACCAGTACAACCATGGGACACGGCAAAGCATCCATTCTCTTCAGCCACTTGGATTTGGGCTTGAGCAATAACTGGTCTAGCTAAAGAAGTTCCTAACAAGTAGACGTTTTCATAAACTGCGTTAGCTTGAATAGCGGGGAAACAAACATCCTTAACAAATTGACTTCTAACATCCACACAAACAAATTTGGTGGCACCAATGGCTAAAGCTTTCTTTTCAGCTGCCTCAAAGTCTTCTTCTTGACCAATATTGGCTAAGAATGCAATAACTTCATAACCTTCTTCTAACAACCAAGCTAAGATCACAGAGGTATCTAAACCTCCTGAATATGCTAAACAAACCTTTCCTTTTGACATTGTCTTTTTTGTACAAAAAATATGAACAACTGAAATTTTTTTTCAGGCAGTACTAGCCTTTTTATAAGTCCCCGATAACGAAGCGCGCTTAATTTGTGGGTTACCCGATTGGGAGTGAGTCATAGGTGGAAAATTTTTCATTGGCTCAGACCCATAATGTGTCATCAATACTTGGAAGTAGTAATTGGATGTGTGAAAACCGGACGGCGACTATGTGAAGAGCAAGAGTGAGCATTTGAAGGAAGGAATTTGTTGTTGATATGTTAAGTATGAGAGAGTATTACATGAATCCAACTTACTGTACGGGCCCGCGTTAGGGCTTGCTCCGTACTGTTTCGCCCTATGCCGCACCATCTCGCACCATCCATCTCGCACCATCCATCCCGTCTCCAAAGGTCTCGTACCGTGTCCGCACCGTCTTGACCCGTCTCCGTCCCTCTGTGAGATGACTCCGTCCAGGTGAGATGACTCAAAGTCACCGCTCCTTAATCTCCTATTTTTAATTAGAGCCAGATTAGGTTACACAGACACTTTAGATTGCCTAAACTATTAACCAACCATATTTTTCAGTCCTTCTGTTTTGTTTTTGCAGTCTTGCCATTGCAAAATTTGCAACTTTCAAACCGGCAAGTTACAATCTTACATTTTGCATTCCTGCATCTTTCAACCATAACATTTCGGTCTGCGAAAATTGAATCATCTGGTAATTGGTAACATATTCACATCGTAAAAACCCTGTCAGTGGGATAAGCTTCCCCAGCCCTCGTATGAAATAAAGATAATAAAGATCACTGGATTGTTAATTGATTATCTATTAATTCCATGCCCCAAACACACATTTTTGACAATCATCCGTCGTTCGAAAATGAAACTGTGCCGGAGTCCGCTTCTTCAGACGTCACCCAAAACACAGGAGGGTCAACGATTCTGAGCATGAAACAAGAAGATACCCCTAACAGTGTAAGCAGGGAGTCTTCAATTAAGCTGACGGAAGAATCATGGGCCTTTGAAAATAAGAAGGAACAATCACAGTCAGACTCCAAGAGGACATCACTGGGCACGAAAAGACTTGGTGTCACGCATGCCATCCGAAAGAAACTTGATTTCTTTGATGAAAGAAGATGGAAACGATTCTCTGCTAGAAGACTCGAGTTGATAGACACTTTAGACTTGAGTTCCAAGAAAGCATCGGAGCAGGACTACGAGATCACTCGTGTAGCAGAAGCATTAAGAATTGAATTTGAATATCCTCTGGAATTCTTCGAGGATTTCGATCGATTGGTAAGAGCCGCCATTCAAAGTGTAAGACGAAATAGAAAACGGTCATCTAAGACAAAAAGATCTCCTGATAAATTTAGTATCAAGCTCCAAAAAATTAAGGATGGCTCATTCAAGCCCACAAAATGGGGATCTTCTGAAGGTAGCGTGGCCGATGATAACGAAGATTTCGAAGATCACGAAAAGACTGAAAAATTTGTATCTGAGATTGCCAGATTTACGTCTGATTCTCAAGACGACCATATGGAGTATTCTAAGTCAAAGAAGCTAACAGATTATGATATATCAAGAGCTGCCATCGATTCCATGGTTCAGCCTAGAATTGGCAAACCCAAACCCTTCAACAAGTATGCATTACCTGAGTTACCCTCGTTTGAAAAATTGAACGTTCTCTCATCTTACGGCGATGCCTCTGCAGTCAAATCCAGATTATTGAATTTTATTGAACGTTCTAAGAGTTGTGAGGAAGCAACATCTAGACAAACTTTAAATCTTGAATTTTTGGGGAAGGGAGTAATCATGGGATGTGTCGGCTTTGTCTTCGAAAAATCTTTTGCTAGCGCAAATAGAAAATCTTTGGATTATCTAAGGACCAAGATCACTCAGGACTACTATTTGGCGGAGTTTTATCGGGATTTGGACGGGTATTCTTCAAAGAACAGTCAATTGAATGATGAAACTGCGGTCACAACTCTTTATGCTCTTTTGGGTGCTTGTATCAAGGACTTTGGATTCGAAACAATCATGATCCCTTTGTGTGAATTGTTTTACTTGGCTATCATTAAAGAGTATCCGTTGATGGCCCAAAACTCGATACCATTCCGAAGTTCCGATTATTTGAGTGGTACTAATGTGAACGAATCTGACCATAATAAATCAGATTCATTTGTACAGTTGAATTCTCTAGCGGCTGTGGCAACCGACATTAGACAACAAGAGCAAAGATCTATGATTCTGCCTAATCATTCCCAAGCCGATTCTCCTGTAACTAATAGATCACATAATGTCTCTCGGAATTCCAATCCTACAACATCAGGTGCTGGTAAAAAGGCGGTTTGCTTAAGATTTCTATCTTCTACCTTGAATTTCAGCTTCCCACTTACAAATTCTGCTACACCTAAATTGCATGAGCTTCTTGAAAACGCCAGATCTGCATTCCATTTATCAAGCTATAATGATAGCCAAGTATTGGGTTTGCGAAACATGAAGGATGGATTTATTGTCAAATCTGACATCGATTTAGAGAACATATTCCTCAAGGAAGATTCTATAGAGTTAGAGGTGTTTACACAAAATTCTCAGGCTGTGTCAATATCTGAAATCACATCGATGGTGGTTCCTAATCATTATAGAGATGATCCCCAAAAGATCATATTACCACCGCCAATCCCAGTGGCTCCCAATAGACTAAATCAGCTACAATCTGATCATATATCTTTGCCGGCAAAGAATATCAAGTTTCTTTCGAATATGGATGATTCGCCTTCACCGAACCCTCCAGGACCTCCTGCTCCGGTGTTACCTAAATTTCAACCGCTTCTATGAATCGATTGTGTATATATGTACTTTATGTAAACTTATAGTTAATTATTCTTAGTATTTTTGACTCCATTTTTCTGACGTATAAATTTGAAACATTTCTGTAATTCTATTATTTTGCATTTTGCAGTAATTGTGCGAACCGTGTTCTACTATACTCGCTAAATTACTATCACCATATTCGCTATGGAAGTAGAATCTAATAGGACCCTTGATGGTCATATGACTGTTAATGATATTCTTACAGTCCCCCAGTCAGATGAACAAATGCAGAATGACCTTAAAGAAATTGAACAACTGGAACAGCGCATGAATCAGACATTAAAGAGTAGACCTCCATTAGTGCCTCCCTTAAACTTCTCGTTAGTAGAAGATCGAATTTATAGATCTGGATTCCCAATAAATGTGAACTATCCGTTCTTGGAACAATTAAAGTTGAAAACCATCATTTATCTAGGAGATTTGGGGCAGGTGAAGGAGAAGAAGAGCAAAGACTCAGATAAAGAAAGTAAGGAAAAGAAAGATAAGAAAGCAAGCAAGGAAGATAAAGATAAGAAAGGAAGTAAAGAAGAAATCTGGAATGAATACAATGAGTGGATCTCCGGTACTAATATTAAATTCCATCACTTGCTCATGGAATCATCCCAGGAACCGTTTATATCTCGGGCAGAACACGAACAAGCTAAAGAATCTTTAAGAACTGCATTACAATTGATGTTGGATAAGAATAATTTTCCTATGTTGATTCATTCAAACAAAGGAAAACATAGAATAGGAGTATTAGTGGGACTTATGAGAAAGATTTTCCAGGGATGGTGTATGAGTGGAATTTTTGAAGAATATGAAAAGTTTGCCTTGGGGAAATCAGAATTCGATTTGGAATTTATAGAGTTGTGGCAGCCTGAGCTTTGGGTAAAGAAAGACAGCCGACCCGAGTTTCTACGTGTATAGGAAAGCTCATGCTCTTACTGGTTTTTCTGCATATCTGCTAATGTCTTTACGCATATACATATATATATATATATATTTACCCCCGGTTTTTCATCTCTCTGAGCTTGGTCATCACGTCATCGGGATTGGATTCACCAGTGGCTGCTTGAACCACTGGATCTAAAACCATCATGAATGGATTAAACTTTAATTCATCACCAATGGTGAACATTCCAGTGGTTTTTTCATTCTCGCTAACAAATTTGGACAAGTTTTTGATGGCCAAATTATCCAAGATCCTACTAGAAAACTTCACATTAGATTTAGTATATTCATGCCCTGGGTATACGTGGGTATCCGCTGGTAACTTGGCGAGAACCCCATTCAAAGATTTATTCATTTCAGCACCAGTACCTTCGAAAAATCTTCCACATCCACTGATAAATAACGTATCCCCTGTGAACACTGCTCTCTTATTGGTACTTTTATCATCTGCATAATAGCAGATAGAGTCTTGGGTGTGACAAGGGGTGTGCAACGCTGTTATAGATAAGTTTTCCCCCAATTGAATTATTTCATTATGGCTAGGAGTATAACTAACCAAAGGTGAGTCTTTCCCCGCAATGACAGGCAATTGAGGATACTTCTGGTGGAACGTGGAATTCCCGTCAGAATGGTCATAATGGTGGTGTGTATTAACAATGGCCTTCAAGTTGAAGTCCACCTTATTGGATTTGATATAATCAAATACTTCATCGGGTTGTGCTGGATCAATTATCCAAGCATCTCTTGAAGGAGTGTCAACTAAAAGGTAACAATAGTTGTCTCCTGTTCCCCATCTCATAGGAATTGATTCTATATGCATCTTTCTGGTCAATGTAATTTGGGCGCTTTTGATAAGCAGTCGATAAGAAGCAAAGATCATCTTTGCGCTTCAAAATTGCGAATGGGTGCGAATTCTCTGCGATATTAACGTTGCAAAGTATTAAGATTTAGACTGTTTAATCTATGTATCCGTATAGAAGGATAGCTAACCAGTAAACCTATTATGCCAGTATTCTACTTGTGGGGCTGAATAAGTGCATGTTTTAACTTTATATCTATAATTCTTGCTGTCTATATCTCTCTCTTGATCCCTTTAGAGCCGTATTGAAACACAACATCTCATTAGACTATAGGGGTCCTATTTACATTACCATTTCTTGGTTTCCATTCCTTCTGGTGGTGATGGCTCAAAGGTCTTGCTTTGGGCATCGTTCCAATCGGTCGTCAATACCGTACCATTGGATTCTGTGAATGATTTCATCATCGCCCTTCTGGTATCTTCATCTGTATCTTTGTATAACTTGGCAAAAAATTCATTTTCGTCGCCATTATGTTCGTCTTCGTCGTCTTCAACGTTAAAATTAGCCCAATTAATGGTCTTTTTGGCTGACGAAGGATAATTCAAGCTCTGTTCAGTCATGTCGGTGTTAGCTTTAGCTTGACCTTCAAGACTGGGCCATTTACCTTTATCTTTCTTCACCAATGTAATTTCAATCTTGGTAGATTTTACAGAATGATTGGATTCCAGAGGATTTATGTCTGCATATAATGGTTCGAGATTATAATTATATTCTGATCCAGCGCCATTGGGGAATGATACACTAATAAATCTGTCGTGATATTCGATTTTCAAAGTTTCTGGGTCCACTTTTTTGGCATAGATGGTTATTATCACCTCTTCGTTCGTCTGGTACCAGTCATCTCTTATTTTCACCTTCAATGGTGCTTGTTTGTTAATCACATCAATATTAGTGGAGTTTGTATTATCAGCTCCTTTGGTACCCTTTTTCAGAAGTTCAGCCTTTGCTGTTTCCGATTCCAAACCCTTCTCTTCTGTACTCAGAGATTCTTCAACATAGTTTGGATCTTTTTTCACATCGGATTCCGCC
This sequence comes from Yamadazyma spencermartinsiae, assembly GCA_030582355.1. Taxonomy (NCBI): domain Eukaryota; kingdom Fungi; phylum Ascomycota; class Pichiomycetes; order Serinales; family Debaryomycetaceae; genus Yamadazyma; species Yamadazyma spencermartinsiae. Next base: position 175,842 of record JAKTXB010000002.1, on the reverse strand, counting down.
TTTAGAATCCAGGTGGCAAGAGAGGTCTCTGTGCACCCATAGTTGTCAGCTTTCTTAAGATTAGTCAATGCCAACTTGTACGATTTCTCGCTGTAGTACACGATTCCCAATCGGAAATAGCATTCAGCTATCGCTTGTCTTTTGCCCCTTTCTTGTGCCAACGTAAATGCTTCGGAGATATCTGCCTTAGCCCGATCATAGTTCTTAAATCGCTGATAACTTACGGCTCTTTGAAGATAGGCTCGAAACGCCTTGGGGTTTTCTTTGATTGCACTGGTATACGACTCTATAGCTCCTAAGTAGTCCCGTTCTTCCAATTGCTTATCGCCTTGTGATATAAACTTTTCAATCGCCATAGTATGGTATTGTTAATGATTCAATCGATGCTCAGATCGAAGTCGCGATCATTGACAAATTTTTGAGTTTCTGTGGGACGCTCTGTGTATGAGTGGCTATTGTATATTAGCAGATTTATACGGCCTCTATAGATATTTATCGCTTTGTAGTCTTATTCCTACTATAAAAAGGTAGTTGTTAAATCACGTGCCAAAAATTGGTATACAGCTCTAAAATTATAGTATTTGGTGTCAGCTTATGTCTATTGCAACGTCTATCTTGTGCAAACACACTAAACCGCTCTAACTGGTTTACCATATTTTCTGGAATAATGTCAAAGTGGTCTGACCCTTCTTCCTTCTCTCCACGTTTGGGAGACAAATCCAAAGGAGTGTCATAGTTGCATAAAGAATAAGGAACGCAGGTAATACCACAAATGGACCTAATCTTTCTGACAATACCCCTATAATAAATGGGAATAGTGCTCCACCAGAAGATCCAAATGCTGTAACTATAGTCAATGACACCACTTGAATCTTCCGAGGCAATAAGTCTGCACTTAAGGTAACCATTAATGGGAAATTTGGTCCTATGAAAATACCTGCTATTGAGACAACCACTCCCGCTGCCAACACTTGTGGTAGAGACCAGGTTATGGCCACTAAAATAATTGAAATAATTGATACAGAGAGAATTCCTCTCCTAACCCCCACGTATTTATGGATTGGTCTTGTAAGTACAAGACGTCCAATCGTCAATCCTCCCCAGAATCCTGATGCAACGTAACCAACGCTACTGGGTCCTCCTCTATAATCTAATAAGAAAGTAACTATCCACCCTGCAAGGGAAACTTCTGACCCTTGATAAAATAAAAGAAAGAATGCCAAAATCCATGTGGTTGGTGTTTTAACGGCAGCTAATGCTACAGAATCATCCTGTTCTTTGTTTAGATGATTAATAAGTCTTCTGGGAGATACATCATTGCTCATGTCTTGTAATCCAATACCTTGTTCTTCTATAGGGGTTACGGTTCCTGATTGGTTCCTGCTATGAAGCAAAGCTTCTTCTTCAGTATCAAAGTCCCATGGAGCTAAATCTTCATCAGCGCCTTTGAATGCAAACACAAGCAGAATAGTGCTAATTGCCATCATAGCTAATAGAACCAAATAGAAGTAGTGCCATGGGATTCCTGACGTAACCATAGCTGTGGCCATTAATGGGGAAAGCGTAGCTCCCCCTCCGTAAGATGCATGACAAAAGGATAAATACTTGGACAGTTTGTCTAATCTGGCCAAAAATACATTAGCTTGAGCTGACACAGTCGCCAACCCAATTCCTCCAAAGAAAAATGCAACCACAATAGCAGGAAACTTAGTTCCACTCAGAGTGATTGAATACATCAAAAGTGAACAACAGGTCCCCATAACCAACGATTTCTTCTTCCCAAACCAAATTTGGATCTTGTGGGACATACAAGCGACGAAAATAAATCCAGCTGCATTGGACATCCAAATCAATGATACCAACGTATAAGTTAATCCGTATTGTTCTTCGATATAAGGTAAAAGAGACCCAGGTGCAGCATCGGAGAACCCTGAAACCACTTCCCAATAAAATAGAGCACAGATTCTATAAATGTTCAATGGGGGGTTTCTAGATGTCATGATATTCTTTTCTGGTCTAGTTTGGTTGGGCAATTCTGCTTGGCTACTGTTGACGTTGACCAAATGGGTGACATTTAAATTTGAATCTCTATATCCTAGCCGAGGACGTGGAGGTCTCTCAACAGAAACATTGTCAAATATGTTTCTGGAAGTGGATTCTGACCTACGAGGTCCAATTTCAACACTACCCCGAATTGAAGAATCAGAGCTACTTCTTCCCTGGTCGTAAGATGAATCATTGGTGTCGGACTCACCACTAGAGTCCCTTCTGGTAACAAAGGAGATTCTCGTTTGGTCCTGGACTTTCACTGAGCTTTCGGACATGTTGGTCTAATCAATTTATCACTAACCCATTTACTTATGGACTCTTAACGAAAAATTGTAATTTATTCACATCAGCGACTAACGGTTTTTTTGTAGTGTTGCGTTTTTGCGGCCATCTGCAAAAAAGACCGAGAAAGGGAGTGGGGGAGCGTTAATTACGGTGTATGGCGGCGACAGATTGCAAGTGTAGGAAGAGCACAGAGAGAGCTATGAAGACAACTATGAGGTAACCAGTTCCCTCTATAGTATATTTATCTATATTGCCCTTTTTGGAGGTGTTCATTGAACCCTGTGGGGCAAGAGATTGGCATTGTCAGGAATACCACAAACTGGGGAACAATTTTTTCAGGACACCAGCGAGTTAATCCGTTTTTGATGATTTGGGGGAAGGGGAAAGAAGTGCGGCAAGTAGTTCGGAATGCCTTAAGTCCGAAGATGCAGTTGCGAGTGTAGAACAATAAGAGGGGGAGAGCAACAATGACCTATATATAGAACATGTATAACGTTGGGGCAGGTATATAGAGCCAAATTGGCTCTGGTAGCACTGACACTATTAAGAGGGATTCATATTACAAGATTGGCGGTATTGACAGTGTTGGCTTTCGCACTAGCTACGCAGGGCTCCGCACGAAGTCTACTTAGTTTCGTACTAATTTGCTGAGTTTTGGCTGCAAATAGAATTCAATTTAGATAAAGGTTAAAGAAACTGTTTAATGTGAGAATTGTTATATTGTATCTATAATATATAAAAACAGTATAAATATTTGTCCTATTAACTCCAACTGCTCTGTCTCTGTTCACCATAGCTTCTCGAATAATGTCAAATTGGGACCTTTCTTCTTTCTCTCTACGTTAGGAAGACAGATCCAAAGAAATGTCATGGTAGAATAAAGAATAAGGAACGCTGGTAATACAACAAATGGCCCCAACTTTTGGGATATTAATCCTACAAGAAACGGAAATAATGCTCCACCAGAAGAACCAAAAGCTGTGACTATAGTCAAAGACACAACTTGAATTTTCCGAGGCAATAAATCGGCACTTATAGTGATTGTTAATGGATAGTTGGGCCCAATGAAAACGCCCGCAATCGATATAATGACTCCTGCTGCCAACACATTAGGAATCGCCCATGTCAAACCGACCAACACGATAGAAATAATACATACCGCAAAAACTCCTCTTCTAATCCCGACGTATTTATGGATTGGTCTTGTAAGTACAAGACGTCCAATCGTCAATCCTCCCCAGAATCCTGATGCAACGTAACCAACGCTACTTGGTCCTCCTCTATAATCTAATAAGAAAGTAACTATCCACCCTGCAAGAGAAACTTCGGATCCTTGATAGAATAATATAAAAAAGGCCAAGAGCCATGTGGTGGGTGTTTTAACGGCGGCCAATGCTACAGAATCAGTCTGGTCACTTTTTTGGGGTTTGGATATTCTGGATGTGGGAGGTGCTATAACAGCTTGATTTAAATCTTCTAATCCAATACCATGTTCATCCACAGGGGTAACATTTCCAGACTTTTTACGACTATGAAGTAAAGCTTCTTCTTCATTATCATAATCCCAAGGAGCTAAGTCTTCATCGGCACCTTTGAAAGCAAATAGAATAGAAATACTGTTAACAATCATCATCCCCAATAAAATCAAATAGAAATAGTGCCATGGGATTCCAGAAGTCACCATAGTTGTACCCAATAAAGGGGCAATAGTGGCGCCCCCTCCGTAAGATGCATGACAAAAGGATAAATACTTGGACAGTTTATCTAATCTGGCCAAAAATACATTAGCTTGAGCTAAAACTGTAGCCAAGCCAACTCCTCCAAAGAAAAAGCCCACCACAATAGCTGGAAATTTGGTCCCACTCAGGACAATAGCGTACATTAACACTGAACAAACAGTTCCAATCACCATCGATTTCTTCTTCCCAAACCAAATTTGGATCTTGTGGGACATACAAGCAACAAGAATAAACCCCATTGCATTAGCCATCCAAATCAATGATACCAACGTATAAGTTAATCCGTACTGTTCTTCAATATAAGGCAAGAGAGACCCAGGAGTGGCATCAGAAAACCCGGCAGTAACCTGCCAAAAGAAGATAGCAACAATTCGATAAATATTTAACGGAGGATTTCTCGATGTCATAATATTCTTTTCTGGCTTAGTTTGATTGGGTAATTCTGTTTGACTTGTATTTAAATTAACCAAACTACTAACATTAATGTTAGAATCTCTAAATCCTAACCGAGGACGTGGAGGTCTCTCCACTGATACACTTTCAAATACATCTGTGGATGCATTTTGGAGTATATGGGTGCTGGTAGCTCCTTCGAGGCTCCGGGGAACTGAAGAGTCGGTGCTACTTCTATCTGGGTCACTATTTAAATGGAAAGAAGCATCGAAATCATTACTAGAATCCCGTCGGGTAACAAAGGAGATTCTAGTTTGGTCCTGGTGCTTTACTGGATTTTCTGTCATATCAATTGGTTTACTACTCAACCTAGTAATAAGCGCCTAACCATTTAAACGAATTGCCCATAAAATATTTCAACTGGCGAGACATGAAATATTTATAGTGCATGGAGTTTTGCGGCAATTGAGCGAGGCTTATTAATAGAAACACTTGAGGAGTAGAAATACTGGGAGAAAACCCTTCTCCTTAGAGTAAGCAGAGATATACGTTCCAGTGACTATATATCACTGTCACCCACAGTGTTTAAAACCATATAGCAGACACGGGTAATGATATTAGTCATCCAAGGCAGCTAAACCACAATCCATAGTAAATCCAAAAACTGGGGAAAATGAGATACGGAGAGAAATTGTATGGGGTCGGTAGGTTGTTCGGAAACGCAAAAACTGATAAGTCAAGAATTGCGAGGAGTAGTGAATGTGCAATTAGACCAACTGTAGAGAATATAATATATAATATAGAATGTTTCATTACAAAATAGACAATACTAATATACAACAATAATGCTAAGATTTACCGGCGGATTGCACCAAATCGAGGAATTTTTCCTTGGACATTTCATTGAAAAGTTCCTGTTTCTTCACCTGTCCCACTTTTTCTTTACTTAAATCCTGATTGGATCTCACTTGAGTAGACAAAACGGCGTTGAAAAGTCTAACCACACCTTTTTGAGCAATCTTCTTAAGTTTCTTTTCATTCTCAAGTACTTGTCTAACATTGGCATCTTCTCCTGAAGGTAACAAGTTTTTAACTCTATGCTTATCATGAAGTTGCTTTCTTTCCGACAACAATTCTCGTTTGGCTTTCATTTCTAATTTGTCAGAATCTAGTTGCTTTTGGACTACTTTATTTCTTGCCATAATGGGGGCTTTTCTTTTGTAGGCTTTTAATTTAGATCCCATGATGCTATCAAAGGCATTGGAGAATGCTTGTGATCCGTCTTCATCAACCTTTCTCTTTTTCTTTTTAGGGATTTGGTCTTCTTCTAAGTCCTCTGAGTCTTCTTCTGAGTCTTCTTCTGAATCTTGGTCCTCCTCTGATGTCACATCTTCCTCATCTCCCATCTCGGCCTCCACTTCTCCTATATCCTCATCCAGATCCCCATTTTCATCCATTTCCTCTTCTCCTTCTGAAATTTCTTCATCCCCCACTTCAGGTATGCTTTCCTCCGGCGTCTTCTCCTTTATGTGAACACGCTTCTGCTCGTTCACGCTCTTCTTGCCCATTCTATTACTATCACTTAGAATCTGAAAAATTTCAATTCTGAGATGAGGTTATCGCGGCGCGTGTGCAGGAACGTCGTTGTTTGTTTTTGCGACCAGATCTCAATAAATATACAACATATATAAACCTATTTAACACTGCAACAGACCTTTAGATAATGGGGGAGGAGAAAAAGCTGGTGATGGGACCTAGATCCGATCTGCTGTTGAATCTGGAGGAACCCAGCTCGCCTAATAAGAGACGGAAGTTGGATCTAATGCGTAAAGTAGACCCCAAAAATGATATTTACCATAAGAGTTATATTCCGGGTCGGTATACAAAAGTAGATAACTTACACCGGTTGAGGAGGTCTGCCGACCAGAAAGAAGACGAAATCAATGGCTGTCATACCATGATCATGACATTGAAGACAAAAAAGCATAATGTTGAATTTGAAAACTATAAGTTGGAGGACCAATACTTCAAACTAAAACAAGAGCTTACTTTGGTAGATGAACAAATTGACGAATTGAAATATCATGAAGAGCAGTCACTCAAAGAAATAGAATCCAAGGCCGAGTTGTCCACCAAACAATTGAAGTTAGATCACAACACCAAATTGCATCAGGAGAAAGAATCTATCAGTAAACAGATTGAAGCATTGATTGGCGATATCCAGCGAAAGCATATAAGTCAACGGGATTCTTTATCAAAGGAATGTGACCATCTAAAGTCCAGAATTTCCCTGCAGAAAAGTGAAACTGAAAATAGTTTGATAGCAGTCAAAGAAGACCATAGAAAGAAATTGATACAATTAGAACAAAATATCGATGAAACGTTGGGCCAGTTATCTGATGATTTAGATCAAATTGATAAAGACCTGGTGGCTAAGCAAAATATCATTAATGAGACTCATAAAACGAAAATGTTGCCGTTGCAAAAGGAAAGTGACCAATTGAAATGTGAGCTTGACTCCATGAAAAACAAATTCAAGGGTAAAGAAATGGAGATAGATTCTTTGACGGAGAAGGCATCCATATTGTCTTCCAAAATATCAAACACAGAGACGTCTATCACAGAAAAGACTAATAAAATTAACCAGAAACTGGAGGCTATAATGGCCATGAAGGAACAGCTACTTAAACTGGAGTTCGAGAGAAGGTATTTACACAATAAATTACAGGAATTGAAAGGAAACATAAGGGTGTTTTGTCGTATAAGGCCCCCATCTGAAAACACTTCCTCTGACAGTTTGGCTCAAATATCTTATCCTTGTGACGATAATGACATCAATGAGGTCATGAGTTCTCAAAAGATTACAATTTCTAAAGACTCCGATCTTACAGGACCACAAGGACAACTGCAACAACGGAGCAAGAATTCTTACTCATTTGAATTCGATAAAGTGTTTAGCCCATATCATAAAAACGCTGATATTTTTCAGGAAATCTCCCAATTGGTCCAATCGGTGTTGGATGGGTATAATGTATGTGTGTTTGCTTATGGGCAAACTGGTTCTGGTAAAACATGGACCATGTCGCATCCTACAGATGGAATGATCCCCTTGACTATTAATAAAATCTTTGATGATATTGAAGATTTGAAAGAAAGTGGTTGGGAATACGAGGTGGAGGGTCAATTCTTGGAAATATATAATGAGAATATTCATGATTTATTAAACCATAGGCCACTGGCTGGAGTAAAATATGAAATAAAACATGATGATAATGACAATAGAACCACTATATCCAATATGAGTTCTATCAAATTGACCTCGACCGAACAAGCTATTTCCACTTTCAACAAGTCGTCTTCGAACAGATCTACTGCTTCGACAAAATCCAACGAAAGATCTTCCAGATCCCATTCTATTTTTATAATCAAAACCAAAGGTAATAACCATAAGACTGGGAAATCTTGTGAAGGTTATTTAAACTTGGTAGACTTGGCTGGTTCCGAAAGATTAAACAACTCGCAAGCAAAGGGAGATAGATTGAAGGAAACACAACATATTAATAAATCTTTATCTAGTCTAGGAGATGTGATTTACTCTCTTGGACAAGCATCCAAATCATCTAGTGGCAACCATCATATTCCTTATAGAAATTCCAAATTGACTTATCTATTGAAACACAGTCTTGGTGGTGACTCAAAAACCCTAATGTTTGTGAATATCTCTCCATATTTAGATAATTTTGGAGAATCCCTAAATTCATTCAGGTTTGCTACTAAAGTCAATAATACGAAGCAACGACTCATTAAGAAATAAGCCGAATTATTGGATATATCTATTTACAATCTATAATACATATTTTGATACTCATTTCACGAGAGTCTTGCTACCTTCAACAAGTATATTGTTCTCTGGCATATAATCGTCCGATCTTTGCAAAAGATTCTTGGATAATATAGTATTCCACTTCTCTTCGTACTCCTTTTGGGCCCAATCTGCAATTTTATCTTGGTCAGCTGAAGATAAGCACAAATTATACATTGCAACTAATGTGTCTTCCTTGACCTCGAGTCCGTAATCGTCCATTTCTTTGGTTAATTCAATGGCATCCTCGGGTAATCCGTGATAGACATGAGCAATCAAGTATTGTTTAAAGATGTCATAATTAGGCAAGATTCCAATACTTGACAAATTGTTCCAAAAGGCCCGAACATAGTTGATGTCAGCGTAAGTGTAGGTTTTGATCATAATCTGGACAGTCTCTTCATTAATCCCTTCAACTCCTTTGATTTGTTGTAGAGGAGATAATGATAAGAATATATCCCTAGCTTTGGGCACGTCCTGCAAATTTGAATAAGCATTTAAAAGAGCGTTAACCAACTCAATATCTTGTCTTGGAAGGGAAACGTCCATTTTCAAGCGTTCGTGGATTTCCTCCACTCCTTCTTCATACAATTTGTCACCAAACTCCCTAAACAAGTATACATACATTTCTTTCAGTGGTGGCAAGTAGTTATGGTTACCATGAGTCTCATACAACCTGTTAATTTGTCTGAATATAATTAATGCAGCGTTCAAACGATTTTTGTCACAGAAAAATTTCATGGCCAGCAAATAAGACTCAAAAGGAACATAGAAATACTTGTGAAGTTCTCCATATAATACCCAGTTGGTCTCATGAGTTTCTTCGTTGGTATAGCTTACCACAAATTCATGGAGAGTATCAAATAATTGTCTGTAAGCGAACGCAAAACTTTCATTAGTAGGGAGTTTTAGCGGGGAGTCTTTGTCTATGGAAGGCAATTCTCTCTTTAATAATTCAATACAATCTCCAACGCACTCATCAGCCAACATTCGTTTGGCCAACGCAGTGATAGCGTAAACATTAGCGGTATCATTTACCATTTGCTGTTTTACGACTGTGAAAAGATTAAACAATTCACCTATATCGTCAATCTCTTCACTACTGAGAACTATGAAGTCATTCAAGGTTCTGAGATTTTGGGGATTGGACTCCTGTTGGTCAGACCACTGAGCTAGGTTGACGCAACTTTCATTAAATATTTGAAGGGCCATTGCTTGGTCTTTATCTTTAATAGCTTTATCCATTCTCATTCTGTAAGATGATATCGGCATTTCCAAGCCTTCACCTTTAAAAAATTGGGTTATCTTTTCTGTAAAAGGTCCATTGGCTGATGCCCTGTTACCCACAACAAAGATTTGCAACATCCTTAAATATAGTACGGCCAAATCCAAATCTTCCACTTCGTTTGCAAGTTCCATTTGAAGTAAACGAATCACCTCCTTCGCCAATTCCTCTTCACTGAGCGCTTCTATGAAGTGGAGTTTGCTTTGAATGACCCGCTCTCTCAGATAGAACATAGAATTGGACAGTATTGAATTCATTAAGGAGTCTAACAACAGGCTATAGTTATGGGAAATTATCGACGTTACGAAGGTATCAAGTAGAGCTTCACTGGAAAATTCTTGACGTAAAAACGAGTCTGTGACAACCTCAGGATCTACCGTGTTCAAGTGATCTAACAATCTATTCAAAGTTCTGTTGGAATCAGGATGATGGTTTATAGCTTGTAAATCAGATGCCAACGTTAATAAACTCAATACAGTTTCAACCCCTAACTCAGTTAAGGTAGCATTGTCCATCAATCTTAAGGCATACTCCTGGACCCGGAAAATATTCAACTCTTGGTTTTCGTATTCATGAGTCTTGGGGCTCTTGTCTTTGAATAGACTCTCAACATAATTAATGAAAGACATATAGTATCTATCATTTAGTTTAAGTCTTGTGCCATATTTTACTTTGTCGGCGATAGTTTCAAATATTTCGAAGCTCAATTTTCCCTGTAAGTACAAAGTATCAATTAAATCGTTTATAAAGGATTCATCATTGATCTTATTACTCTTAACTAATAACAACAAAGTATCGCTCAAGTTGAGATTGTTGCTGTTTAACCGGGATGCAACTAAAGTTATGTTTACCAAGGTGCTGTTGTTTAAGGGAATACTATTGGTCAATACATATTGAATTATCAACAACACATATTCTGGTAAAGGCTGGGAAGAACCAGATTCATTCATTAGCATAGGAAAAGACTTGCTCAACAATTCTATTATGGACTCCGTAGCAATGACATTGTTTATGGCGTATTTGTTTAGCTTGTAGAGCTCCATGAAGACGTTATTTACTAGCGGTAGGAGTTGGTCATCAAACTCATAGTCATGAATTAACCACTGGAGCTTCTCGGTCAAAATTTTCTTCCGTATCCGATCGGGAATGTCTGTCGTCTTCAAAGAATGGCTAATTGCTCTCAAGCGAGGATCCTTAAAGTCTCCCCGTGCTTCTTCTTCTACAATTACAGGCTGATTATCTGACGTTTTAAGACTCGGTTTACTTTTCTTTTTGATTTTATTCAAGGGCTTGAACCACGACTTGTGACGTGTAGGAGTTATCGATCCATTCCGTAGCAACACAGGATTGGGAACTATGTGGAGTGATTGTCTTAGTGGCGACAGATATATTCGTAGTGTTCTGCCAAACATTAGTAGCCGCCATTAAATATGTGAAAATTTTCTCACAAATTGCAACCGCCAAATTAGGTGCAAAATATATTCAGCTCGAATACACAGATTTAAACATATAAATGTGTACATGTAAATGTGTATATATAAATATGTATCTATAGAAATGTGGATGCAAATATATAGGTTACAAGCATTTTGTTATTCATAAGTATGTACAGCGTATTATACAGCGTTAATCATCATCGTTAAACTCTGGCAAGTGTTTTTGAAATCTTCTTATAGCCCAATTCTTCCCTATGAACTTGACATCAGAAGCCGAAGCTCCTTCTGTCTGAGTATAGGTTTTCCAGAAGGAAGGATCTTTAAAACGAGGATCTTCTGGAGGAAACTGTGGTAAGCCATTACGAATATTCAATACGGCTTGTCTTAACATGGCAGCTACTTCTGATCTTAATTGTTGAGCTTTCTTGCCATGCATTAATTCAGGAGACAAATCACTAGGGTTTTTAGGATTGTGATACTTGGTGACGTATTGTCTCCAAACCTCTCTATACTGTTCTATGGTATTAGGATCAATTTCTTCTCCTATATGAATATGAATCTGGGCTCCTACATTATTAGGTAAATACCGTTTGATCCCTTCTTCTGCTGTGCTTTCAGGAGCTATTTTTTCAAATCCATAACTAAAAATTGGTACTACTATTGGAGTCCTGGTACTTTCAAGGATTAATCTGGAAACTCCCCATTTGAAATATCTCATCGAATTATTATGGGGTGGCTCTAATTGTAATACAAATCCTTCAGGGAATACATGGAACCACGAAGTTTTGGTTCTCACAAATGGCGATTTTGACATCAAAATATTAGAACTAGCTTGGATGGTGTTTGTTAATGGTTTGGGAATATTATTCAACTCCTGAAGAATCACAGATCTGGGCTGGTTCTTTTTGGGGCTATAACTAGGGGACAACTCTAAATCCAATGTGTCGTCAGGTGATAATACCCTGATTGCAGCGTCCAAGGATGCCTGAAATGGACCTTCGCCAAATCTTTTCGTTCCCAAAGTTTTCCCTAAGTTGAAAAACCAGGAAAATACCTTATTAGAGAAACAAATATTGTCAGCACCAAAAGACCATCTGATGGTATCAATGTCGAAATGGTATCTCCACGGCAAAGCAGCATAAAATGTAGGATCATCAACAACAGACATATGGTTCATGACCGTAATAAGTCCTCGATTCTGATCTCTGGCTTTAGCTAGAGCATTATCTAAATTTTCAATATTGTGAACGTGGGGATCATACAATAAGTTAAGTAAAAATTTAGAGCCAGCTATCATTCCAAAACAGGTTGCGTGGGAAGCTATGTTCCAGAGCTTTGAATCTCGGGGGTACTCTTTTAGAAAGTCTTCACCTCTATCTAATACATCTTCGAATGACATGATGTTGTAGTGTTGGTTAGGAAAAAAAATTTTTTGGTGTCGCAGTAAGATATTGAAGATCTTTACGTCATTTAATTTATTTAATTTATGATTTTATTTATAGACTTATTCTTATGAAGCATGAGATAACAGATATTAGATATTTCGAGACAGCAACACGAAGCATATACCTATATATACTTCCATATATGTTGAGAGGAAATTATACGACTTTGTGGAGAATATCTTCATAATCCATTCTGGTGTCAGCCGCACCACGTTTAATATCTGATATATAGACTTCAAATCCTTTGATTACAGTCTCGTCTATATTGTAAAAAAGATAAAGTGGATGTGGACAAGCTGCATGAATGTGTTGAGTCAAGTAGCTCAAGGTTTTCAGTTTGTACTGAACAAAATCACAATCATGGATGTGTATCTGTTTATAGATGGGAATCTTATACCTGTCGTTTAATGTAGAAATTCTCTGAGCCACTATATGATTCCTCAGACCACTGTTACTTCTGTAGTGATCAAAATCGATATTGTTGTCTAGAAGGTCCTGCAACAACTGCCTCTTATAAACTATGCTGATTACATCTATTTTTATGGGTTCTATACCTTTTGCCAACGTAGTGAGCAAAGTACTATTGGATTTGGTTTTACGGACAAAATTAATTTCCGCCATATTAGTTTTTAGCTGAGTTTGTTCGGCCAACAAGTAATGATGCCTTAAGTGCTCGAGAATGGGGAATCTGTGGTCTTCAAACACATGACTTCTTCTGTTGGTTTCATTTGTTGTTTGACAGGGCATTTCTTGGTTATTGTGGATTCTGTTAATTTCGCAGCCAATGAGTTCCACAAACTAAAATCTTGATTATAAGCTTTTTTTATTATGGACTTTTCCACTAGAATAGAAAACAAAGATATAGAACTCAAAGAGTTATTGGAGTCTTATTTGGATAGTGCTGTAAATTCAGAAAAAGCTGCCTCTCAGACAACATTAACATATTTGACAGTTAAAACAAATACTACTTTCACTCCTGAACAGTACAAAAGAATTTTGAACTTAGATGGTAGCGATATTCATTCCATTATATATAATCTGATAAGATCTGTAATACATCATACTGCCACTACTATCTACCAAACATTTGGGTTTGAAGAATTATTAAGCATCCCATTAACCAACTTAAAGGATATCTCGTATCAAATAGCACTAAGTTTCAAAGACATCTTCCTTGTACCAATTCACACATATGTTTATGAATTTTGGAGCCCCTATGATACCAGAATTTGTTGTGACCGTAGTCCTGCTCGTGTAATTAAGTACGTATCTCGATTTAATGAGATGTGGGTAATTACTGCTATGTTGAACGAAGAATATAACAAAATAAAGAACAAATAGTTGATCTTCTTGATCTTCCTAGCTTAATGTATTACGCTAATTTTTTTTAATTGATATAAATGCATATTCATATACAAAGGGGAAGTATTGTAATTCTTATTCATCATCCTAAATTATATGGCTGCAAAATCCTGGCTCATCTCGTCCTGCATGCGCGTTCATAAAATTTTTCTTCCTCATCGCTTGAGTTTTTCACTATTAAGACTATCATTACTTGTGGTATCAATAACACAGAGTATCAGAATGAGAATTAAGAAGAAAGGAACAACTGGGAATGCTAAAAACTTCATTACTAGAACTCAAGCAGTGAGAAGGTTGCAGATTTCCTTAGCTGATTTCCGTCGTTTATGTATCTTCAAAGGTATTTATCCTCGTGAGCCTAGAAATAAGAAAAAGGCCAATAAAGGATCCACTGCTCCAGTTACTTTCTATTATGCTAAAGATATTCAATATTTGATGCATGAACCTGTTTTGCAGAAGTTTAGAGAACATAAAACTTTTGCTAAAAAACTACAAAAGGCTTTAGGAAGAGGTGAAATCGGAGATGCTGAAAAATTGGAATCCAATAGACCCAAATACTCTTTAGAACATATCATTAAAGAGAGATATCCTACATTTTTGGATGCTTTAAGGGATTTGGATGATCCTTTGAACATGTTGTTTTTGTTTGCCAATATGCCTTCTACTGATAAAGTTAGTTATAAAGTTACTAAGGAAGCCGAAAGATTAACTAATCAGTGGTTAGCTTATGTTGCTAAAGAAAGATTGATCAAAAAGGTTTTTGTATCTATCAAGGGTGTTTATTATGAAGCCAATGTTAAAGGGCAAGAAGTAAGATGGTTAGTACCTTTCAAGTTCCCATCTTTGATTCCATCAGATGTTGATTTTAGAATCATGTTGACATTTTTAGAATTTTACTCTACCTTATTACATTTCATCTTGTATAGAGTTTACAAGGATGCCAATTTGATTTATCCTCCTGCCATCGATGTCAACAAGTTGAAATCAATTGGAGGATTATCTGCTTATATCTTAAAATCTACGGACGAGAAATCTTCCTTATTACCAAGCGAAAAGGCTCCCGTCACAAACAATGGAGAAGGAAAACATTTAGGTCAAGATGAAATCACTAAAGCCTTGAACGCTGACAAGGCAACCGAGAATAACAACGATAATGATAATAATGACGATGACGATAATGATAATGAATTAGATAACTTTGAATCTACTAATAAAACTACTGGTGACTTATTACAGCAACCATCCAAATTCCAATCGCCAACTTCTACATTATTCTCCAATTTTATTTTCTACGTTGGTAGAGAAGTTCCATTAGATATATTAGAGTTCTGTATTTTATCGTGTGGAGGTCGTATAGTGTCGGAAATTGCTTTGGATGAATTGAAATACAACGATAAAGCCAGTTTCAACAAATTAGATTTGTCTAACATTACCCATCAGATCGTCGATAGACCTAAGATTGCCTCAAAGGTTAGTGGTAGAACTTATATTCAACCTCAATGGATCTTGGATTGTATCAACAAATCCGAATTATTGCCTGTCAGTAGTTATGCTCCTGGAGAAATCTTACCTCCACATTTGTCTCCATGGGGTGATTCTGGTGATTATAACCCTATGGAAACTGTCCCAGCCCAAAACGCTGCTCAAGAAGGCGAAGATGGAGAACAAGAAGAAGAGGAAGAGGAAGAAGTCGATGAAAATGAAATTGATGAAGATGACAAAGACATAGAAGACGAAGAAGACGAAGAAGAAGAAATAGATGAGGACTTGTTGGCTCAAAAAGAATTGGAACAAGAAGCTGCCGGTGTTTATAAAGATACCACCGCTAAACCAAGTAAGAAGAGAGCACATTCCGAAGAAGATGAAGAAAAGGAATTAAAGAAGATTATGATGACCAACAAACAACGGAAGTTGTATAACAAGATGCAATACGGTATTAACAAGAATGAAGCCAGAAGCGAATTATTGGCCAAAAAGAAGAAGGATTTAGAGAAAGCCAAAAAGCTGTTGAACAAATTGAAATAATCTTGATCGTATCGTACATACTCCTTTTAAATAGCATGTAAACAATATATATAATTTATAATCTACTGTTTCACTAGCTTAGTTTCAATAATTTCGATTCCTAAAACTTGCATCTTAAAAGTGTGAGAAATTTGTCGCTCATTTTTAACCACAATGGCAGGACCAAAGATTGGGGCACCTCTTAAAGGAACAGCTTTGAAGCAGTTTCTAAATAATTTAACTTGGAGTATCAAGCCTCTAATAACTCCGAAGGGTAATAATGATGTACTGGATGACGTTGTCAAGAAAATGGTCCAGGTATCTGGCTTGAAACCGGACGATCGACAAATGATGAATCAGTTTAAGACTTCTTTAAATGTCCAATTGGGTTTCATAAACTCTTTATACGATGACACGGTGGATAATAAGAATCTTAAAAACAAGACAAACGATCGGTTGTTTCGGCTCATCAAGTCTGACCATGATGAAACAGGAGTTTTGAGTTTAAAAGATATTCAAGAACAGATAAAGACATTGGATAGTAAGGTGGATCCAAGTAAAGGAGAAATAGGGTATGAAAAAAGTGGATTTATTATTGTAAATAACTAGGAGTTTCGCCTGTGTATATAATCTTGCAAATATAAATGTGTATTAGTACAATTTTAGTCGTATATGTATATAATACTTTTAGTTGCCAACTCTTGAATCCATGTAAATTCTATCGGGCATTTCTAGTTGGATAAGATTCTTTAAGAAATCCTGCAACTTCAATAGATCTTTCGATCCTTTATTGATGAGCTCTATATCCGTAGACTTGGGGATGTTAATGAATGCTCTTATTTGGAAACTGTTCGACCGGTCAAGTAATCTTAGAGGAATGGTTTTTTTCAGATCTAATTGTCTGGCTTCATCTTTAACGAATACTTTGAAAATCTCAATGACAATGTCTCCATGAAAGAATCGTATTCCTTTAATCCAATACTGATTCACCACATCGTACCCCAAATCATTTAAGAATTGGAGAAACGAATCCTTTTTATCTAAATCATCTAGTTCACTGAGATTTATCAATTCATTCATTTCATCTTCTTTGGCGGTTTTTTCAATGCTTTGCTTCAATCTTTCCATGGAGGTGTGATTATGTACCAAAGTACTTTCGTATATGGTTTGACTTGAACATATCTGGTTTTTACCTGCTAATGGAATATCTGAAATCTGTAGAGTCCAAGGCTTTTCAATAGATTCAGTTGTCTCATTATCAAACAATTCTTCCGTTACCAAATCCGTTTTAATAGCTTCATGTTCTTTCTGTTTATCTATTATAGGAGTTCGAAGATCAAATTGTTGGAGGTCATCATCCCAGGTGGTTATGCATTTCATGAAATACTGCTCTATCTGATTGACTTTACCCGGCTCAAATTTTGGTTTGAATTTGTTAATAGGTTTAGTTAGCAAAGTATATGTAGAGATAGGCTGAGGAGAGGTCATCCCCGTCAATGCCTGGAGGGTCGACACCGTTTGAATGTAGTTATTGTGAGGCACAGTGGACACCAAAGATAACTGATGGACCATCTTGAATAATGAACTTTCTATGAATGAATAAATTTATAATGTGCGAAGATAAAGTATAAATGGTGGTGAGTAAACGAGGTGCTGCAAAGCAGTATCAGGAAGACGTGAAAGAGAGGGTGTACAAAGGGTGTACTGCTGATATTTAGAAACAGATAACATACCGGTGAACAATTACAGAAAGCATAATTGAGACGAAATTCGTTATATACATTAGAATCCATAATTACACACAAAACCTCTATAAGCCAATGCCAGAGTTCTTGTTGATTAATCACACTACATAAACTCCTTATTGCTCTTTTTTGGATTCCTCTTCGGGAATCTTCTCCTTGAATGCCACCACAATGAAACTAATCAACACCACGTTGGCTACTAATGCAGCAGAACCTCCACTGATAATCGTGTTATCAAATAAGTGCTGCAACAAGAAAAATGACACCAAAGGGAATATAATCATGCCTGCGGTGAAAAACACCAATTTATTGATAACCAGCCTAGTTTGTTAGTAAAGAATCTCCGTTAAATAGTAGTGGTTCATACATACTGAGGAATATCCGCCATAGTGTACTTGTATGTGAAATTCTGTTACTGCAACGCTAACATTTGGTTAACCAGTGCGCACTTTGTGTCGACAAAAAAGATAGAACAGGAGACATCCGTAATTAAACACCAAGATGAAGTTCACAGGTATAGTCAGTTTAATGGGATTAATTGCCCCTATCGTGGGGTTTTTGGATACGGGATCCGTCTACATCAATCAAAACTTGGATACAAAGTATATAATGGAGAATTCTGACTTGGTGGGGTTAATTAATGATAATCTTTGTTCTTCAACCAGACCCGTCAAAGTGTATCAAATAACCTCTTTAAAGAACCCACAGGTGGACAGCAACGACACTTTTATCCCTCGCGTCCATTATGACTCCAAGGAGAACTTGCAAGATTTGTGTGGCGTTTGTGGTCACTCAGCTCTGGCCCAAATTATTAAGGATATTCATGAGATTGATATTAAAGATGATAGCCTCATTATAGTTCAAGAATTGCCTAGATTTGTGGTTCCTCGTGACACTGTTGATGAGGAAGTGGCTGATGATTTTGAAGCTGCTAAATCTTTGGCAGCTGAAGCTGAGAATGATGACGATGAAACTAATGATGAAGTTCATATTTTCGATGAAGAGGCTCCAAGTAGTAGCAGTAGTCCAGAAAAGCTGACCAATGACAGTTTATTTAATAATTATCAATTCTTCACTTCGGGAATATTCATGTGTTTAATAGTGTCATTCTTATTGTTGTTCATATTAATGAATGCTTTAAGTTGGGTCAGTTCCATTGATATCACCTACAAATCTTTTGATAAGCAAGTAGATTTCGAAAAGAAGACGGAATAATTTGTCATTAAAAATACATTGTTAGTTAGTTAATACTTTGTTCATTAAGAATATACATTTTTTATACATGGAATATGTTTGCCTAATATATATAGGGAATGATTTTGTATGGAACATGCTTCTTATATTCGTCCCATGATTCTCCATACTTTTTGGCACATTTTTCATCGTCCCTTGTTTGTCTATGTATCAACAAAGCTGCAAAATATATGGCGTAAAAGTATGTGAGAGGGGTGTTGAATCCTGTAGCTAAACACCAACTTAAGCCAATGAACCAATCCCCCAAATAATTTATATGCTGGCTTGTTTTCCACCATCCATCGATCAACAAGTTGGAGCCGGTTCTGGTCTTGATGGATTTTAAATGGGGTAATTTACCAGCTTTAAAGTCGGACTTTTGTTGGTTGGCAGAATGAAAGATGTAATATCCACTGGCCGCCAATAACACAATCAAGATACAATTAAGTGTACCTAACTCAATGTAGTTTTGGGCCAAGAATCTGGCTTGAATGGAGTATGACCAAGGAACCAAAGCCAAATCACCAAATGCTAACATGTACCCAAACCCATCGGTGACAATATCCATCATGGTTAAAACTCCTTCTTCGTTCAACACTCCATCGAAAATATAAAATCCTTGTAGCCCACAAATCAATAATAAAGAGTCACTAATTTTCCCTGTACTGAAATACTGATGATGAATACACGAACAGTTAATTAACAACCATAATATCAACCCAGGTTTCAATTCACAGAATAACTTGATGTCCCAACTTCCTATTCTTGGGTTTAACTCTCTTCCAATGAACCAATCATAAATAGGATTCCCTGTATTTCCCGGTTCTGCGAGGATCTTTTCGTGCATTCCAAACCCATTTGGATACGATAAGGGGACAAATGACTGGACATAAACAAACACTGAGAGCAAAAACGAAAACAAAATACAAACCAAGATCAAAGATAACTGGTTGTGATATACGAATATCAATTCTGGTAAATGTCCGTAGTATAAAAACCTGGCGATTTCAATCAATACCAAAAGGGAGATGAACGGCAATCCATTGATCTTATAGGTTAAATGAGTGTTGTCTCTTAACTTTACTCCTTTCATTACTTTTCCTGGAACCACCCAGTCCAAAAGCACAAAGCCAAAGAAATAATGAACATATACAAGCCATGTCGTCTTATTTAACGCAGCAGCTTTAATGTCGTGTAAACTGATCCCTAATAAGTCAACATTCAATCCCCCAGAGAATTTAGACTCTGAATTGAAAATGATTCCAAAGACTACCAACAATATTGGCAACCCAAATGAAATAGCAATGACTCCAGCAGTCCCATTAAACTGAATCTCTGTGGTTCTTGGATTTAACATTTTGTGAATATATCTGGTTCAACAAGGGCGCCTCTGACCTATTTATATGTTGTTAGCGATAGACCCTGTCGTTTAGTAAAGGTTGAAAAATTCTATACGAGTCGCATACTGAGGGAACGATGAACGATTGAACGATGGGTACGACGAGAACGAGGAATGATGTAATGATAGGAAACCCATGATACACCAATGTAATCTCAAAGAAGTGTCAACGTAGAGCTTGAGCAAGAATGCCTGGATGTTTTGCCTGGTTTGCTTGGGTAGCTAATTCGACTATTTGCTCTTAACTAGCGAATATTGTTAAGACGCATTCGCTTGCTAAAAAATGTCCCGAAACATAAAATTAAACATTTCAAGCGATATCCTTGCTACTTGAAACTTCATCTTTACGTTCATTATAACATTTTTAGCCAAATACCTATTTTTGATAAGTAATCTTGATGTGCCTCCAATTGAAATACAGCAGTTGTATCACGTGAAAACCTTTAAATCTGTGTCCTGAAAATAAACAGGTGCGAGTCTGTCTTTTGTGCCCCCACCAGGACAAAAAAATAGATCCTCTCATTTCAGGAACAGCACTTGATAAGGCAGAGATACTCGGTCCTAGCCCCCTTCGTATTTTAGGTGCCTCGCATACATAGTGAATCGCTACCACGTTCTACGATTCCCGAATTGATAACCCTAAACAGCTGTGTAAAACATTTGGAGTTTAAAAGGGCTGGGTGAGTAAATTGGTGATAACTGGATACAAGGCAAACCACTAAAGAAATATACTAAGTAAGTTTTGTTAGTGTTGGTCTGCTTTGGTGATGCGCAAGAGAAAAGTGTTGCTCATGATCATCCAGCAGTAGATTCTCTAACCGATGTAGACGGGATTGCGTGTGCGGATTTTCTTTTTTTTGGCTATTGTTATACTGTCGCAAAGTAAGTTTAGCCTGTAAGAAGGAGTAAAGAGATGGCAAAGGATAACGTGGAAGAAATATTACCCATGTCATGGGCCATACAAATTAGAGATCCTCCAAAGGGCTTTTCAATTACTTAATTCTCCTAATATAATACGTATATAAATGCTGCAGCATTAGATCCTTGTATGACCTGCTTAATCGGGATAAGTAATTACTCGCATACGAGAATCAGCGAATGCGGGCTGGTTTCCAGACTTAAGACGAGACGAGGATCATATATAAATCCGCATTTACAGCTTAGAGGTTTGGGAGCACGAAGGGATCAGAAGCCAGGACGGGCCTCCAGACATTTTGGACGAAAAGGGTAAAAACTACTATTGTTGACGTATGCAATTTGTAATAAATAACCTTTGTCGCATAATCCACAAAAGGTGATGTATGCCCTATTTGCAGCAGCAAAGATAGCATGGGTGTGCTGTACCTAATAATAACTACGAACACGTAAGGGGGCGTTCAAGCTTTAAATAAAACAAGCATAAGCTTTAGATAATGGAAAACCTTAATTTGGGCTATTGTAGATCCAACCGTTAATAAGGATATAATAAATCATGTAAGTCTAACAAAGCAACTGAAGCACAAGACACCTAAAGCTGCGTCTACAATTGTCTATAACATTCCATTTACACACTAAGGGAATTCCGTAGCTAGGAGATTCTGCAACTACATCCGCAAGTGTAGCCGCTTAATATCTCGTTTACGGTGCCGAAAGAACTCTATCCGAAGCCTATCTAAATGGTTATGATCGACAAGAAATCATCTACGGTAATGTAACATTAATACTCAATTCAGTAAAGAATTAAAGGGGTATGGAACTATAACTCCCAGGCTGTAACCTGTAAAAATACCAGTGATGCACTGGTGAAAAAAGTCCCTATTGTTCACTCACCCTTGCAGAATTTGGTGCAGGGTATTGGGGTGACAATATGCTTGAATAAGGCGGACACCAGTAAGAGCAATCACCAAATGCTGCGACAACTCTCTCGAGGTTGAATCAGCATTTAAAGTTATTTTAGATCATCACCTATGTAACCTTAGATTTAGGATGTCCACCGTAATCGACAGGTGAAATATTGTCACGAGGTCTGTGGTGCTTTAGAAATACAATAGAGTTGAATCTTACACATCGGCAACATTTGGCAACTACGTTACTATTGTTCTATTTGTCGTCTTAATTCACAAGCGCATTAACGGTTTACTCGATCGAGTTAAATTATTGAACAATACCCCATGATAGTTCTAGTCTAGACTCACTAGCATTAAATGGCAGTGACATTCTCTGGACCTTTGGTGCTTTCAATTTCTGGGTGGTTAGTGTATTTTGGTTGTGGCATCCCCCACTGTGTGCAAATTTCATCGCTGGTGGCAGTTGTAAGTTACCGGATGAAGCCTCACAAAGATATAACCTTGGTTGGGAGCCTGTCGATACCAAAGGTAACTTTAAACTGATTAAAAAAAAAAAAAAACTTCCGTATTACAACCCGCAAAAAAGGTGCAAAATTCCCTTGAGAACAATATATGCGAGGAGACCTGCCTAGCCAGTAGTTATTGTTCGGTCCATAGACAGTAGACTTCAGAACCAAAAGTGTAATGCAATTGACTGTTAATCCCTAACAATAGGGAGAAAAAATATTCTAACACACGCGTAAGCATTATCAAAGATACATCTTGCAAGGGCCTGCAGTAGGATACCCATGATTTATATAAAAGTAGTTAAATATCCTTTTTTTGGGACAAATTTTTTTTTGTTTTTACTATAATCTTCAGACTTTTAAGTCTTCTCATTTACAAACAGCTTTCATTTGGGGATATTGTGTGCTTATAGTATTATTTGGTTAATCTTATAAGAATCCGTCAAACCACCCAGTTTCTACTTCTAAATACTACGTTGTCTCTTTTCAAAAAGGGTTCTGTTGCAAGCTGCATTCCGATTGCCGTAGTGAAAAATCATAAAAAGTTGCATTGAGGGGCTCGTTTTTTTTGCAAGTTAGCTCGCCGTGGTGAAAATTTATTTCTTTGGATTTTTCTTTCTGTACTTACTTGGATATCTTGCTATCGTTAATAGTTTGCAAGAAGTAGTGAGCTTAAAATATCAACATTCGCCATCCCCGTCTATCTACTCGAGTGATTCGCTTCAACTCGTATTTGTTTGTTTGAAACTACTGCACCAGCATACTGCACCAGCATTATCTTCCTTTATCTCCCTAGAGACGCCTGTCAGTGCATTCTTGAACAAGTTCTTGTTCGTTAGTCTTTTCGGTTGTGTGAAGTAAGTGACATCATTAAATCCATTCCACATTAATTATACCTTAATTTACAAAGGTGTTCAATTTATAAGGAGAAGAATTTCATATTCAACTCCTGTTTGTGCTTAGTGTATCGTTAACAAATTTTTTTAAGTTTAAGTTTTCGGGTATACACAAAAATTTTTTCATAAAAAATTGTCCTTGCCCTAGTTTTTGCTATTGAATCATCATATTTATGGTACCCAATACGTTAGTAACTCCTCATCGGTCTATTAACTTATTGCAGTCGCCCGGTAATAATATAAAGTTTGATAATTTAATGGATTCCAACACCTTGAATACCCCCAAGCGAAAAAGAGGTAGACCACCTAAGGCCAATAACTTTAGTAACAAAATAACTAAGACCATCAATATTAGTATCAATACTCCACCATTGTCCAATTCTCCTAATGCTGAAAATAATTCAAACCAAACGGTCAAGAGAGGGATTCCTGATATCTTTACTCCAACTATGAGAGTATCACCTACTTCCAATTACCAAAATGGTGGTCATAGTAGAAATGGGAGTATGAGTGGTTTAAAATATAGGAAAAAGTCGAAGAAGAATTCTATTAGCTCGGTTGATTCTATTAGTCCTTCCAAACGTCATCAAGGTTCACCTGTTAATGACTACATCAACTCCAAGACTTTAGATAACATTTCTATGATTACTAACAACTCCAATGTTATTCAGAATCCTTATAATTCTCCTCCTCCTTCAGTCAAACAAGCTGCTAAGAAATCCAAAAATTTGTTACCTCCGGTTTCTATTATTCCTGAATTTGAGAAATCCATTAGTCCCACTGCTCATAGTGCTGCTGTGGCATCTCGCGATCATTCTGTGTCTAATTCTAGCACTGCTTCGGGTAATGGTTCAAGTCCTATTACTGGATCTACTGAAACTTCGATTCCTGGGTATGATTTCAATTTGAAATTGATGATTGACGAACTGGGTAAAGCTGTCTTATCTAATCATGAGGGGCAACAAACTCCTCACCATCAACAACCTCAACCTTATCTAACTCATCCCCAATCTCAACCTCATCCACATAGCCATCAAGTTGCTGATGATTTGACTCCTACTAGACCTCGTCATCATTCTCATACTGGGTATCAAGATTACGAGAAACCAAAATTATATCATTCTAACTCTGTAATTGGAATTGAGTCGAAATATTTAGAATCTCAATCCCAATCATCTATGAGTGACTTTGATTATGGTCTGGTACCTAATCAAGATCAATCTCAACATCAGAATCAAGTGCATTCAAATCAATCTCAAAGACCGGTTCCTGTTAAATATAATTCGGACTTCAATTATAGTGAAGCAAACCCACCCCAAACTCCAAAGCCTAAAGAGAATTACTTATTAAGTACTGGGTTGACTCCTTACTACGGTAACGGTAATAACTCCGGTAGCAATAATGTGAATCTTTCGACTCACGCCGGTAATCCATTATTTAGTAATCCAAACTTGACTCCTCAGTTTAACTCCTTGATGAACTCGATCGTTAACTCGCCAAAGAAGTTCAATAACAATCAGTTTTTACTTAATCAAGAGATGTTTATGAATAACGGGTTCAATGGTATGAATTACAATAATAATACTTCTAACGGTGGGCCAACTTCAGAGTTTTATTCGCCGGCTGGTGGTGCTCAAGTTCCTTTGAATCAACCTCAACAAATGCAACAAGGTCAATTCTCAGGACAACCAGCTCAGCAGCAGTATAATAATGGTCAAGGGGCGATCAATATGAGTCAATATAACCAGGTCAATCAAACTGCTTCGGTTCCTTTACAACTTCAACCTCAATTTTCTCATCAACATCATCAGCCATTTCAATATGGCGATGATTCTGATGCTAGATCAGCATTAAAGAAAATGATTCACGTGAAGAGGAAATAGTGGGAAGTGTTTTGTAGTATTAACGGGTCATTTTATCATTATTGCGTTTTTTGTATTTGTTTGTTTTACCTTACATCATTTTGTGGCTTTTTGTTTCTTGCTTATTATCATCATTGACATTTTACTTTTTTCTAATACGGTGTATTAGTAGCATATTGTGTATGAGACGGTTGTCTTTTTTTCATTTCTTTCTTTATAGAACTCAATAAATGACATTCCATTGAAATCTAGACTTCATTAATCTTCCGCCAAACGCCGTGAAGGTGCTGATATAGTGAAAAGTCTAATAAAGTGGAGAGCGAGTTATCTTCTGATATTTTCTATTATTGATACTACTAACCCATCTTATCTTGCTTTGACTATTATTGTTTTAAGGAAACTACTTGAACCACTCATTGTTAGCAGTTATGAACTAATACCGCAACTTTTAGCAGTCCCGCAGCAAAACTAGAACCGCTAGTACGAAAAATGGTCCCGCAGTTGGTCCCAGGCTGATGGTTAAAGATACATACGAAGTCTAAAATCACGGCCCTTATTAACCAAAAGAGCAATAGGGAAGTAGCAATTTAGCCTAATACCTCTACTGATAACTGCATTAGGAATAATTGCGTGGCAGCTTGTTATATTTGGGGTCCGTCTCTGTGCCACAGTAAGAGTCTAACCTGCAAAAAAATGTCTATCGAAGAATCGATAGTGTAGCCGAACATTGAAGCACTAATAATAGTTCGAAACAGAATAGTGTGCCACAGCGAAATTGGTTGCAGGCTCGTCCATATTTTCAATCTTCACTGCTTTGTTGTCCCTTTATGGATAAATGGTTGTAGAGTCCGTACTAAAAATCGGGTGAGACGCGTCCCCCCTTTTTTTTTTCTCACTGTTGTCAACTGGATCAACATAATATAGAGGAAAATTTCAAAAGTAGATATTGCAGCTGAAATTTGATCTTTAAAACAATGGTGGCCATGTATGAATTCATAAATAGTTAATGATTTGAGGCAGGCATCAGCTGTAACCAAGTCAGTTTTCTCAATCTAACGACCACTGATTGTACTAACGTGGAGTCTATAACCCGCCAACTCGGGTTGTTAATTTGCCGTAATTTTGTCGGGACTAACGCTAAAGGTATCGCTAGTCACTTAGGCAGATCTGATGCCCTAAAGAGTTCAAAACTGTTTATGGTCGGGTTTCATCTCAGTATTAGGTGTCGGTAATGAGAGTGCTGGGTTTTGATGATTAGCTTATTTTCCAGTTGGGTAAAGTTATTGCTTGCAGCTTCTGCAATGGGAAGTTTTGCAGGTTTTAAAGAGAAATGAGAGATCTGCGGTGGTCCAACTTAATCCTAGTTCATAACATGACGGTATAACTGTTGTTGTCCGAAGTTGTTCTTTGTGTTGTTGGGTGTGTTCACTCGCCTGTGCCAGCGTCCTTTGTCTTTCATTGATGGTTGCTTGTTGGTAATCTGTTCACCCTTTTTTTCTTGTTGCGAGTCCTAGTGTACGACGGAAATTGGTTGTTACATTTAGCCATCGTGCAGTTACTTCGGCGTACGGTTACTTAAGCTAATTGTTGGTTAAACTTGTGCGTAGGTTTGGATAATTTCATATTTCATCGTAGATCAATGTAGTGTATTTCCTTACCACAACTTGCAAAAGGTTGTCAACACTTCTGTCTGCAACAAACAAATTCCGCTCCATTCGATCGCAGATTGCTACACATGGCACTTAAGGTTCCAGACACATATCCAGTTGATTAGAATTGCGCTCAATATATTCGTACTGTTACCCAGGCTCTGGTATGGGTTGTATTGCAAAAGCACCAGAGGTTGATGATTTCTAATCTACCAAGTTACATCCTTCTACTAACCATCTGGTCCTTTTTTGACTCCTTGTCAGTTGAAGTCAAAATGTCATTCGTCTTTCATTTCTATCCCATTTCACGCTCGGGCCACTTTATGCCTTCTATATTTCTTGCAGCAACATAAATCTGTCATATTAGCTGCCTCCACCAAAAGGTTTAGATCTGCAGTTTTGAAGATCTCTAAAAAAGCCTCTCTTATGCGGATTTCAGGAACCCTCAGTAATCCACAGTCTGGCTCAAATGTGAGCACCGAAGACAGTCAACTAGATGCTATCACACGACTTCTCTCAGTTCTCGTTCTCTTCTCGCTCTTCTCTCTTTTTGGTTACTTGCACGACTCTGAAAATTTTTTCGAGCTTCTCATACAGTGAAAAATTTTTCACAAATAAAAGTTTTTATAACACTTTATTACAAAACTAATTAATTAATCATGTCTCATAGAAAGTACGAAGAACCAAGAGCTGGTTCCTTAGGATTCTTACCAAGAAAGAGAGCTGCCAGACACCAAGGTAGAGTAAAATCTTTCCCAAAAGATGTTAAATCCAAGCCAGTTTCTTTAACTGCCTTCTTAGGTTACAAAGCTGGTATGACCACTATCGTTAGAGACTTAGACAGACCAGGTTCTAAGATGCACAAGAGAGAAGTTGTTGAATCTGCTACTGTTGTCGATACCCCACCATTGGTTGTTGTTGGTGTTGTCGGTTACGTTGAAACCCCAAGAGGTTTAAGATCTTTGACCACTGTTTGGGCTGAACACTTATCTGAAGAAATCAGAAGAAGATTCTACAAGAACTGGTTTAAATCTAAAAAGAAGGCTTTCACCAAATATTCTGCTAAATACGCTAAAGACTCTACTCAAGTTGAAAGAGAATTAGCCAGAATTACCAAATACGCTGACGTTGTTAGAGTTTTAGCTCACACTCAAATCAAGAAAACCCCATTAGCTCAAAAGAAAGCTCACTTAGCTGAAATCCAAGTTAACGGTGGTTCTATTGCTGACAAAGTTAACTGGGCCAAAGAACACTTTGAAAAAACCGTCTCTGTTGACTCTGTTTTCGAACAAGACGAAATGATTGACGCCATTGCTGTCACCAAAGGTCACGGTTTCGAAGGGGTTACTCACAGATGGGGTGTTAAGAAATTACCAAGAAAGACTCATAGAGGTTTAAGAAAGGTTGCTTGTATTGGTGCTTGGCATCCAGCTAATGTGGAATTTTCTGTTCCAAGAGCTGGTCAAAACGGTTACCATCACAGAACTTCTATCAACCACAAGGTTTACAGAATTGGTAAGGCCAATGATGAATCTTCTGGTACCACCGAATATGACAGAACTGTCAAGACTATCAACCCAATGGGTGGTTTCGTTAGATACGGTATGGTTAACAATGATTTCGTCTTATTAAAGGGTTCTATTCCAGGTTCTAAGAAGAGAATCATCACCTTAAGAAAATCATTATACAACAACACCTCCAGAAAAGCTACCGAAAAGGTTAACTTGAAATGGATTGATACCGCTTCTAAATTCGGTAAAGGTAGATTCCAAACCCCAGCTGAAAAACATGCTTTCATGGGTACTTTAAAGAAAGACTTACAATAAGCTAATCAGTTTACTAGGCCTTGTTTGTAGTTTTTAATATATTTTAACTATATTTACATGTAGATGTTACATATTTATCTCCTAACTTTCGTTAAAATGTATATTCTTGTTAACTCTTGTTAAACTAACTCCATATATTAAAGTTATATTAAAGCTCTTGTGTAAGATGCGCGCTTCTCGCGTAAGTTCATAATGCCTCAAACAACAAAGGTTTAATGTTTACATAGAATATGTCTGTGGTATATTCAAGTTCTGTCAATAATGCCTTCATTTCCACAGTAGATCATCTTCCGACTGATGTGGTTCGATCCCTTTGGTTGTTGCAAAGCTTAAATATCAAGATCGAAAAAAACGAAGCCAAATTAAATGAGCTTCTCGAAAGACACCAGCAACTGCCACTAAACGAAGATGAATTAGTGGAGCACTATCGATCTCTCGTCAGTACTATTGATTACTTACGACTGGAAAGCATACAAGAATCGCTGGCCCTATATAACCAATTAATTGCACATAAATTATCTTTGTCGGAGGGTGTGGATCAGTTGTATAGCATACAGAATCAATTACAAAGTGCTGACTCCAACTATTTGGCTAACAAGGAATTGAGGCAAAGACTCAAGGCCCATTATAATGAAAACCCTTTGGTTTCACAGAGAGAAGCTTTGAAAGAACAAGAGATGATTAGAAATCAGAAACCTTCT
Organism: Yamadazyma spencermartinsiae; assembly: GCA_030582355.1. NCBI lineage: Eukaryota > Fungi > Ascomycota > Pichiomycetes > Serinales > Debaryomycetaceae > Yamadazyma > Yamadazyma spencermartinsiae. The sequence continues at coordinate 146,339 of JAKTXB010000002.1, read as the reverse complement.
AGTTCGGAACTGGGACTTAAACTATTCTTGCAATTACCGAAGAAAAAGTCTGCTAAAAGTATAAAGGCATCAAGCCCCTCTAAACTTACTTCCCCTAAGTCTAATAAGGTATCCAAGGTCGCTGAATCCAATGTAATTGGTCCTAAACTGAAAGCCATTGCAAAGAGGGAGAAGAAACCACCTGTAACGCATACTAAACATGCTCCTGTGGAACCAGTTCCTACTCCAATACAAGTGGAAGATGATCAGAAATACTGTTTCTGTAAGCAGGGATCCTTCGGTCCCATGATTGGATGTGATAACGAAGATTCGTGTCCTAATGGGGAGTGGTTTCATTACAAGTGTGTAGGTTTATTAAATAGAGTTGATGCTTTGCAGTTTACCACCGGTAAGACCAAATGGTTTTGTTCAGATCATTGTCGAGACGTGATAATGAATAAGCCCAAAAAGAAGAAGAAAAAGAAAAATAGATGGTAAACAATGATGTGACGATTTACGATAATAATGATGTGTAGATTTAGTGACTGTTATATTTACATAGCTAACAATTCCAACATTCCCTTAATCTCATTAGCCTCCTTTGATTTTTTGATTTCCATATCAATCTTTTTCAAAAGATTGTTAAATATTTCGTTAAGATCTGAGTTAGATAATATAAAAGATCCGTATAACTCAAATATTACTGATAAATAATCAGAAATTAAGCTGAAAGATCTAACGTCTTCCAAATTCTTATAGAACCATTGCAAAATTGGAATTAAAGATATTTCATCTCTGTTTTCTAATGCTACTCTAATCTTTCCCCTCTTTTTCAATTCATTCAATATGGTTATAGTGTGTTCTTTAGGAATTCCTGTTGTAAATCCATTATCTAAAGCTTCTGACCATTTGAACCCATTCAATAATTTCTCAAAAGTCTTGAGTTTCTTATTGCTTGACATGGATGATGCTATTATCTTATGTTCTTCTTCTCCCTTATAATCCATACCTTTCATCATTCTACTATATGCATTGGTCTTGAAGGACTTAACTCCCTGTTTTACACGTGCTTCAGTTTTTCTGGTTCTTATAGATAACAAGCCTGACGTTAACCCAGTGACAAAATGCTTGTGGTCATTAGGAGATACTGCACAGCTTAGGACACCACCACTACCAAATTTCCACCCAAACTTAACATTCCAGTTACTACTGTTCGAATCAAATATTTTAACGTGACCATCTAAGGATCCTACCAATAACCCTTTATCGCCGGTGTTATGCAAAGTCATGGCGGTTTTGGTGAAGTTGTTTAATTCATTAATTTTGGAATTGGTCGATAAATCCCATATTTTAACCTGAGGTCCTCCAGCACTGATTAAAGTGGTTGGACTAAATGCTAATATATCTTCAATAGGGTGATTATGATTGAATTGGCTGATGCAGTCATTGGCTCTTGTATCGAATACTCTTACCACTCCGTCATAACTACCAGTGGCTATTAAATTCGGATTATTAGGAACGAAATCAACACTTCTAATATAATCTTGATGAAATTTATTGTCAAACTCTACTATAGGTCCATTTGTGGTTTGAGCAATATCATATAGTCTAACAACCCTATCATCAGAGCCAGTTATTAGTTGGTTCCCAATATGAGGATTGAATTTGGCAACATGAGTTGGGTAACTGGAAGGATTTAAACTTACCAACAAGTTTCTAGGTTGATAGCTATCATAAATTGAAACCAATCCGGTCTTGTCACTAGCTACCAATAATTTACCGTCTTGTCTGAAATTTCCAGACAATACTGTATCTTTGAACCTCGAGAATGTCTTTATAACCTGTCTTGTTTTGGACGAAAATATCTGTATTCTAGTAGAGGAACATACTGCAAAATCGTGTGGTGATTGAGGATTAAAATCTATGTGAGTTATAGGATGGTTTTCTTTTATAAGTTGTGGACTTACAAATCCTCTCCAGTACCGTTGTTCCGGAGTGGTCTGGGATGGTAAAGTTGGGTTTCTGACAGGGGTAACACCAGGTTTACTCGATGACATTACTTGATACAAATATAGAGATGAGCATCTTTCAAATTTTTCTTTATTGTTGGTCGTGTGCTCATCAATCGTGGTTGCACCCAATGTTGATAGGGAAGAGATAAGCAGATACCGTGGAAAAGTAGGTTACACTTGACACTATGAGAATTTTATAGCTTCCATTATAATCTAGTTGTATCTAGAATACTAATGTGATTTTTTGGTGATTTTTATGAAGCTGCAAAAAAAGATATACTTGTCTATTCAATTACTGCAAATTTTGCAATTTAGACTGCAAATTCTCACTGTATAGGAATATATGAGTTCAACTTCAAGATGAAAAAGACAACATTATCTATATAGTCTAAAAGCGACATATTGTATAGATACTATACGAACTATACGATTTCCTCTAAAGAACGAATTGACAGAAACAATTAAATTAGTGAAAGACCAGCTAATTGTTACACAGAGCTGATAAGAAAGAAAGCTGTGTTTGTGTCAATGCCAATCATAATTTCCGCTCTTTTCTTTGTAAATTAAATTACATATTTCTTTCTCTAGAGCACACAATGAGCTTAGAGGGATTTAGATTAAACAGTAAGGCTAATTTCATCAGTCCGCAAGATTTATTGGTAGAGAAAGTGTATGAAGCTAAGGAACAGCCTTTAGTGGAATCTGATTTGGACCCAATCTTAGAATCTTTGGAGTACAATGGGTATGACCTCGATTATAAGCCCAATACAGAAGAAGAAGATGAATTTGAGCAGAAGGACTTACATATTGGTGCCGGAGTGTATTTTGATATAGACAAAGATAATAGCGACAGTGATTGTGAAGAAGAGGAAAAGAAGAAGAAGTTTTGGTTTTTACCATTTAGTGTAAACCAGGGCATCATAGTTAATTCTAGTTTGGTTGTTTCCAAAGCTAGTGAAGACAGTCATGGTCTATTCAGTTATAGACCATCCTCTGGTGAGTTAGAAGGAGAAGATCTTAGTGGTGTTCAATTGAAACAATTTCAAGATGCTTTAAACCCTATTAATACGAATACGTCCAACAAGACTGAACAGAGATACGTTCCCTTTATACAATCACTTGATGATACCGAAGGTAGCCACGAAAGCTCGGGAATGAGGACCTCTTTATCATTCAACCTTTTATTATTATTAGTCTTAAACTTGTTGGTTCAATCTGTACAAGTCTCATAGATAGACACAAGAAAATTCATCGTATAATCTCTATAAATGTTTAACTATCTAGATATTAGATAACAGCTTTTCATTCTTGCAATGCCTTTAGTCTCTCTCTCATTTCGTCCAAGGCTTCATTATCTTCTTCCACTGGAGGTTCAGAAATCTCGGGAGCTTCCACTTCAACCTTATTTTGAGGAACTTCGGCATCAATCTTATTGAATTCCTTTTGTGTTAAATCTTCGATAATCTTATTAATTTCATTTTGAGATTCATCTTCCAATTCTTCGTCTTCCATGTCCAAATCTACCATATCATCCATCATTTCATTAATAATTCCTGACGTCATTAATTCTTTTTGTAATTCTTGCATGGTACCCAGCACCACCCCAAGATTCACCAATCTATTGACGTCTTTCATAACCACAGTAGAAGTTTGTAAAGAGTTGGTTAATTTATTCATGGACCATTGCTCATTAATATTCATAGTAATAGAATCTATTCTTGCCTTAGATAAATGCAATTTATTGTATTGTTTATTGATATTCTGCAATTCTCGTGCATATATTTTGGCGGATTTCAAGTCCTTGTCTTTGACAGCTTTCTTTATAAGCCCTTCTGTCTTCTTTTTCAACGGTTGTAATTGGTTCATGGATCTATCAATTTCTCTCTTATTTTTTCTTAATAACTGGTTGATCTTTCTTATCTACAAAATATGTTAGTACACAATCTTTGCTCTATATTCCATGATACACTTACCTGTTCTTTAGGGTCTGGCCCCCATATAGCTTTCTTGACATAATTCATCTTTTCTTATCAGATAGTTTATTTCTCCCCTTTAGTTTGTGTGAGCTGTTCGCACCAAAACCAAGCTTGCATCATCTTTATATAACACTATAAACATGTTAACCGGAGTAGAAAAGCTTTTGTTGGGAGCTTTAGGGTTCTTTTTACCGCCAGTTCCTGTATTCTTATTACAGAAAACTGTCTTCACCAAAGAGTTTTTGGTTTCAGTTATCTTGACGTGTTTAGGTCACGTTCCTGGAGTTGTATTTAGCTTTTACTTTATATTCATTGAATATCCTAGACGAGGATACACTAGAACAGATGATGAGAGCCGAATTCACTCTAACGAAAATAGGCGCTATCACCACGATGGTGGTAGAGGTTCAAGGTTTACTGATAATCCTGAACCAGAAGCAGTGCAACAAGATATACCCCAAGAACCAAGTGAACCACCGGTGGTTTCTCAAGGAGAGGGTAGCTCTGATGCTCCTCCACCTACTTATGATGAAAGTGTACCCAAAGAGGAACAATTGAAACAAACAGCAGCTGATTCAAAAGATAATAAGATTCAACAGTGAAACTTACTATATACTATGTACTTGATTGTTTTGAATATATGAATGGATTAAGACGTTTATTAGTTATCTAAACATACCATAGCCTTTGCTGTAAATCCTTCCAAATGAAAAATGGCTTTGGATCCTAAGCTCAATCTTTCATCAAAGCAAGATCCAATCAAGACCAATTCTGTGGTCTTCGCAGCGTTATTATTACATAATTTGATTAATTCAAATAACAAATTCTTCAAAATGATTCGTGGAGGAATGCAATGAGCCAATAATTCATAGAAAATCACTCTTACTTTAGCCAAATTGGCCACAGTTTTATTGGAATACACAGAATTGGCAATATTCTTGATAATAATTTCCCAATCCAAATCGATTATAGAACTCTTAGCATTATCTATTTTGATAGTTTCATTTTGCATCAGAATAGTTTCAAAACATAATAGAGCCTTTCTTAAATTTTGGTCCGAATTTAATCCTACCTGGTTCAAGAATTCTAATTTTTTCAGATCATCACTGAATTTGACAGATTCTCGTTCGGAAACGTGGGATAATATAGCTGATATGTCATTAATAGAAGGCGCTGGGATACGTATCAAAAGAGTTCTGGATTTTATTGGTGGGATGATATTGGAAGTAGTATTAGAAATCATAATAATTCTAATATTAGAAGAATATTTCTCCATAGTCCTTCTTAAAGCAGCTTGTGCATCTCTTGTCAAAGAATCAGCTTCATTAATAATAACGATTTTAAATCTATGCTTTACTCCCAGATTCTTAGAATTGGTGGTAAAGTCTACTTGTTCTGTGGAAGCCACTTCCTTCAACAAGTCTTGAATAACCACTCTATCATTATTGCCCATATCACTAGGAGTAATCTCCAAATGATAAGGAGAACTTAACACATTGAATTCCAATTTTCTATTGGAGGTGGTGGTGAATGTCTTGACATCAATCTTCAATTTCTCTACTTGACTGCCAAATAACTCGTGTAAAGTGGCATACACTCTGGTTTTTTTACCGCTCCCACTAGGTCCATATACAAGTAGATGGGGGAAATCCCCGGTGCTAGCTAATGCCTTCAAGTTTCTGGTGATTGACTCATGGTACAGTAGCTTTTCCAATGTTCTTGGTCTATATTTATCGACCCACAAAGACATTTTGATAATATGGAGGTTTGATAATAATTTTTCAGTATACGCGTTTGTCTCACTAACAATCTTGTAATCACTGATTCCTTGGGCCACATATATAACAGGCTGAGATTGATTCTCTAACGGCTTTGGCACCTACTGAAGTCTAATACTAAACCTTCTACTAATAAACGCCTATAAAACCATTGCCTTAATATATATAAAGCAATACTAGAACTCCGTTACTGTACATTACTACTATTTAGTGAATCATATTAAGCCTTTGGCTTAGTTCTTATAAAATGAGATGCACACTCATATCCCGTTGGATTCTTCTGAAGATACTTCTGGTGGTAGTCTTCTGCATCATACCAGATCTTAATAGGTTCGATAAAAGTGACAATTTGGTGATTAGGATAGTACTCTTTTTGAATTCTATCTCTTACCTCTTTAGCCACAGTTAAATCCTCTTCAGAATGTCCCATGACTACAGACCTGTATTGAGTCCCAGTATCGTTTCCTTGGGAATTCAATGTGGTGGGATCATGCATTCTAAAGAAGATATCTAAAATATCTGCCACTGGTAATTTAGAAGGTTCGTAACTAAGCTGAATCGATTCAGCAAAATCAGTGGTACCAGAACATACCTGTCTATAATTAACATCTCCAATACTTGGTTCCCCATTGGCGTATCCTACTTTAATGTCAATCAATCCCTTATCCCCAAATTGCTTCCTGAACACTTTTTCAACTCCCCAAAAACATCCAGCTGCCAAAGTAATAAGCTTGGAGGTAGAAGTAGTTTGTAAACTAGGAGAAATAATTGATCCCGTCATTGTAATTTTTGTTATTTTGCGATGCCCAACTTGGTAGCTTTTGTCCTTTTATACGATCTCTTAAGATGACTAACTTAATTTTGCGATGTCATCACTGCCGATTGCCGATAAGTTACGTGCCTCGATCATTTTCTGAGAGTTGTATCGCTCGATATTACTAACGAACAATCTCAAACGCTAACAAATTTAGAAGCTCAATTAGCTCAACTTTAAAGAGCTCAATCTCAGAGGTCACTCAAATCAGTACCAGAAAACTCGTGCTATCGGGACATATGTATTCAGTCATTAATTTTACTTCGTCTATTCTTTCTATTTTTGGTGTATATATTAGCCTATTTCCGCTTGAACCCAAAGAATGACTTCTTCTTTTCCTTTTCGGGTTTCTTATCAGCGTCTTTAGGTTCTTTGGTAACAGGTTTTTCCAGAATACTAGGTATCAGCTTATTGCTAGTAGTACTTGATTTCCGCTCTGCCCGATTATCTAACTTCAGTTCTTTTCTCTTTAACCCCCCAACCCAAGATTTCTTCTCTTCTGATTGTAACCCTGGAGGTTGGACATTCGGTTGCAATGGGTTATGGCCAGATGACGTTGAAAGTTGGCGAGGCTGTTGTGATGGTACAGCTCCCGTTGGTTGAGAGGCTGTCGCTTGATGAGCATTCGAACTACTGGTACCACCAGTGGTACTAGTGAAAGGATTATTGGCAGCATTATTCCCATTATTCCCGGAACTATCCAATTTGAAGTTCTTTTTGAATATATTTGGTTTCTTCAGCGGTAAAATATTAGCGGTGCTACTGCTGTTGGCATTGGATCCTACAGAAATACTGGGTACTTTACTGGTAGCGCCAGTACTGCTGGAGTTGGTGGTGGGATCAAATGATGGAGAATAAGATGTTTGATCAAGGGATGTTTCATCCAACTGTTTAGATGAGACTGAAGTTTTCTTGGTTGATGAGTTTAAGGTATTATTGTCGTTGTCATCGCCATTAGCGTTCATATTAGAGGGAGCATGTCCGTTACTGTCAGCCGTCAGGTTATTATTAGCACCACTGGACTGAGTAAAGCTCATATTATAATCATGACCGTTGAACAAATCATTAACGTTGAAACCAAAGTCCAATTTCTCTTCTTCTTCGTCAGTTAAAGTCTCACATTTTTGATAGAATAAGATATAAGCACTAGCCAAACCAGGACCATTACCAAAGAATTTCATCACAAATGACTCATCCACAATTTCCACCGTTTCATCGTCAAATAGGATCCAAATTTTTGGCTTTAATTTACATAAGGAAATGTAATGCCCGTGCATGGGACCTCCACCGATATGCACCACCAAAGCATATAAATCATATAATTGGAAATTATTAACTAAATTCGAGTCATCTTGGTTATTAGTAGTGTTAAATAGTCTTATTTTTAAGGGATAGGAAATAGAATCAAACAATTTGATCATTTTATCTAGATTATCATCGTATTTGAATCTTTTGAAGTTTATAACCAATATTTCGGGCAAAGACTTAATTCTAATGGTCTTGATAGCTTCCTGTAAGGATGAGCAGGAATTACAATAGAACTTGTTTTGATGGGTTAAGATCTCCAGTTTAGAAAAATTATTCAACGAATGAGTCAATGAATTAGGATGATTATTATGAGGTATATCAATCGACAAATCCAAAAATGTTTCCTCCTTTGAGGTGATGGTCTCGCAACTTAAGCATTTAGTTTCATTGGTAATTATCCCCTGGAATAACTCATTACACCAATTTTTATCCACTCCATTTTCTTTATTCAAACACTCAATGATCTCATTGATTAAATAGTTGCAAAATTCGTGGGAATCATGATGCATATTGTTTTGTCTAAACAAATAATTTTTTTCTTTTAATTTTGATATGAAATAACTAGGTGATACTACCCCTATATTTGACTTATTTTCCACCATACATTCAAACAAGTCTTTTAAGGCATACAATAATGCTGAATCTTCCCTTTGCTCACTTGGTAACTGCAAAGAATGATCCAAATTGATAATTGGGCCATTGATTAATGCTGATCTCTTTCTATGATCGCTGGTAGGGCTCGGATTGAATGGGTTTATAGGGTTTTGTAAAAATGTCTCAGGATAAGGGATTCCAATTATTATGTAACTGGATTGAGAAGAGATCATCCCATCGTCCATTTTACCGTCTACCTGTGGTACAGGATTATTTGACTGAGACGTCCCATTGCTGCCATTAGTAGCAGCACCAGTAGAATTGGAACCAGTCCCCGTTGAATTAGGACCAGTCCCAGCAGAATTGGAACCAGTACCATCATTACTCAACAACATAGAAGAACTTTGACTATAGTCGTTTTTGTTCGACAACACCTCATTATTCTGAGACGGTCTTGTGATCATGATTTGGATATTCTTGAAGTTTTCGTTTGGGTATTTGTTAATAAGAGTCTTTTGTTCATTTGATAAGAACTCACAATTCTTCAATTCAAATATAAAGCTTTTTTTATTAGGAATGCTGTTTTCATTAGCAGCACTTGCCCCACTGAATGAAGTGGGTTGCAGACCATTGTTTCCAGTAGAATTAGCGTTGAATTTTAAACCAAAGATGGACCCTTTACGAGAAGATTTTGACCGGTCCTCACTAACAGACTTCAGTTGTTCCTTCATCCGTTTTTGAACTAACATTTCATATTTGTTAGTGAATCCATGTGTCTTTATTCCATACAAATTGAGCTTCCGGTCATGTTCAGTTTTATGATGGCTTATTAATTGGACTCTAAATTTTTCGGTGTAGAACAAGCACTGTAAGATCGAGTTACAATAGCAAGTGTTCCCAAAATTTTCCATCCCGAACACCTTATCGGACCCATCTCCGAACGGCAATTGTCGACTTAGGTAGTTCAATTCAGATTGTGTCATTGTAGTCTTCAGAAACAACTTATAATATCGATTTCCCCAGCATATATCTGACCCAAGATTCTCCGGAGACTTTTCTCCTATTTGTGCGCGCGCACGGCTAGAATTAGTTTCCTGCTACAACCCGCTCGAAGTGGGGGGCGACGCTAGGGCGAGCGATGCTACCATCGGGGTCATTTCGTAAAATCTCTGTGGAAGCGCACTGGTGCTCGCTAAGATTGTTCCCCCACTATTCGGGGTTCGGGGGGTTCCACCTTTGGCATCTAGAATTGTTCGCCCCCCTCACTTCACCCACTTTTCATTTAAATGTTTGCTCCTCTGTCTGAACTATGCTCACTACATGTGGGGGATTAGTGGGGGGGGGGGGGTGAACGAAAGGACAGAGTCTATATATCTCTATATCTATATAGTTGAAAGAACAATATGAATATAAGCAATGAATTAGTATGCGATAGGATCCCTGTTGGAAGATAGCCAATATTATAGGGCTAAAACCAATCTTCGTATTGGCCGAGGATTCTTGCATGGGCGTCACGTAGGCTTTAGCTTCAAAAGCTTGTTTTTGACGTCGCTGTCAAATGTATCGCTGTCGTAATTGTTCTGGGAACGGCGCGGCGCAAGTATTTTATGCAAGGGAATAGACACATTAATTAACGTGAAAAGAATGCCTAGGAAGGTAAGGTGTCTAAGTTGTCGGAAATTGAAGATTGGCTGTGATGCTGGTAAACCCCGATGTGAATATTGTATATCTACCAATAGAAAATGTGTTTACCCGCTACCAAAACCAAAGAAATTCCAGATCCCTACAATTGAGCATGATAAAGAACCAGGACACTTTTATGAGTTATCTTTGGAAGAAGAAAGAGTTGCCCTACAAAATGCAGAACTTGACAGGCTCGTGCAGGATTTCGCTATTAATAATTTCAGAGAGAACGTTAACACGAGCTTGAGTGATGAAATAGATAAAACACTTGATCTAGAAGGAGGAGCAGCCGATGATGTAATTGAAGTGTCGGATTTATCACCAGTTTTATTTGACCAAGGTGACTTGAACTCAAACTATAAACAGCTAGGAATAAGTCGGTTTGAATATCGGCTCTTGTTTACTTTTCAAAGTGTATATATACGGAATGTGTTTACTGACAAGTTCGATATCGACAGCTTAAACCCAGTAGAAAGAATATGGCTAGTAGAGACTCCACAATTATGGCATCTGTCATCTACCATACGTCAATGCATTTACGCCATATCCACCATGTTTTTGAACGAATCGTCCGATCTTCCTCAACTAATTCAAAACGATATTACCATGGCAAACTTCAATTTTTCTCAAGAGTCCCCGGAGTTCAATTTTATAACGATTCCTGATTCCGAGGAACTGACGATGGAAGATGATATATTGGCCAAGTGTTTTGTCAATAACAAAGACCAAATAGCAGAGAAAGTACTACTGTATTTTGGATCAGCTATAAGAGAGAATAGTCTTCTACTTAATGACTTGATTTCTAATAAAGTAAAGTTGAACCAGGAGAATGCAGCAGAAACCATTTTGTCATCGATTCTATTATTCTCATTTATGACACTACAACCATATGGTCTCATAAGGCTCATTAGTTTCCAAGAATCCGAAACCGACATCATCAGTATCATTCAACGAATGCGACTGGCTATGTTTAAGACTTTGCCAGTTGTTTATAAGACTAAGTATCACGGTCTATTCTACTATACTGATATAGAGGATAAGCCAATAATCACAGATAATTACCCAGTAATCCAGCAATTGTACAAGGAGTATAAAGACCACTATAAATTGAATTATTCTGCATATCATGCCACCAGGATCGAAAGGTCAATTCATACTTTCAATACTTGTATGTACAAAAGCATTAAGAATAACGATGGGGATCATATGTTCAGATGGCTATTTACTAATGATCAAGAGATATTTGATTTGATGGAATCAAAGGATTATTTTTGTTTGAAGATACTATTCTACTACTGCTGTTATATATTACTTGTTGGTTTTGCGTCTAACCGCTACAACAATGTGTTTATAGAGTTTCTAATGTGGTTTAAGGACTATACGTTTATATTATTCAACAACCGTTGGGAATCGGATTTTGATAGGGATATCTATAAGTTGGTGCTTTCAAACTTCAGTTTTGCACATAATATCAGGGCTCTAAAAGAGTTTTCCCCTGAGAAGTTCGTTTAGTTATATTTATAGTAATGCACGGAACTTTATTTTCGCTGTCGCAGTTTGACACATTTTCGGAGATACTCATTTTGCAGATTATTTATCTGCTTATTGAAGACAAAGTATAATAGACAGTGATCGAGAAATGGCTAGGAAGGTTAGATGTTTAAGTTGTCGGAAGCTCAAGATTGGATGTGATGCCGGTAAACCCAGCTGTGAATATTGTATTGCCACTAATAGACACTGCATTTATCCCGAACCAAAGAAGATAAGACATCAAGGGGCAAACAATCACAGTAATCACAATGTGCAATTGCCGAATCCTGATCCATTAGAACCACTTATCAACTCAACAGAATTCATGGAGGTATTTACACAATCCGATGTTGAATTGTTAACTACTCGAGCTCGGCCCAAGGACTTGAGCCAGAGATACCTGGATTTTGTAAATGACTACCAACAAAGAACCGAGTTCGACCATCTTGTGTCTATTATGTACGAAGAAGGTCAGCTAAATGCCAATTATAGATACCTCGGGATTACTAAATTTGAATACAGATTATTGAATACGTTTGAAATATTCTATGTGGGAAAAGGAAGCGTGGAGATGTTAGATCCCGAAACCATTAATCCAGTGGATGGAATACTATTGGCACAACTTCCTCATTTATGGCACACAAGTCCTGTAATCAAAAACACAATTTATTCTGTAACCACAATGTTCTTGGAGGACAATGTAGATCTAAGGAGTATGATTAGAGACGATTTAATGTATTCAAATAGCACCATGACTCCGGACTCACCAGAACTGAACTATTTGAAAAATGAAGGGTTGGAGATCATGAGTAGCAATGAGGTAATAAGTAGCAGAGCCATAAAAAATAAGACCTTGGAATACTTCGGAAATTGTCTACAAGAAAACAATAAGTTGCTTGCCGGGTTGATGGAAAACGAGTTCTTTACTGTTGAAAGAGCAATGGAAACAATCTTATCTTCTATCTTATTGTTTTCGTTTTTGACTTTACAACCTTATAAGTTAGTAAAATTGATAAGTTTTAATGAACTAGAAACAGATCTTGTGAGGATAACTCAATATATGAAAATAGTATTGGTGAAAACATTATCCGTGATCCATCGGTCAAGATTTGAAGGATTACTTTACATTTCCGATTTCTTTGGGAGGCCAAAAGTGACAGAAGAGTATCCCATCATTCAAAGAATGTACCAACAATTCCACCAGACCTATAAATCCAATTATAATAGTAATTTACAATCAAAGGTTCTACGATCAATTGATTCCTTCAATATAAGTATGTTCAGAGCTATTCAAACCAATGATCCCATGCATATATACAGGTGGTTATTTGCTAATGACATAGAAATTGGTGACTTGATGGAAGCAGGGGATTATTTCTGCTTGAAGTTGTTGTTCTATTACAGTTGCATTTCATCTTTTTGCGGGATGGTGTTTAAGAGGCATGAAAACGTATTTCTAGATTTCATAATTTGGTTCAAGGAGCGGACATTCGAGTTGTACGGTAGTTGGGAACTGGACTTTGATCTAAGCATCTACAAATTGGTGTTGGTGGGATATGACTTCGAATATGACATAACCTTATTGAAAGAACTTCGTTAAAGAAAATGGCTGCGAAAAAATGTCAGCAGCACATTAGTAGGGCAGACCCTCTAATACAGTAGCACTAACACATTTTCCCACATTGCCTAGTGCCTAGACATCAATATATACAGAAATTGTACATTCGTTCCATATATTTGCTCAATGGAGCATTTCGCCTTTTTATTCTAAGATATTAAAAGGTTTAATCTTCATTATCTTGTGATAGTTCACTGCTAGTGCGTCCCGCCCTGGGTCCCCCACATTCAAAGCCGCCGCGCCTTATCGTGCATTCTACATTACGAAACCTTATATCATCTAAATTGTGACTAATTTTAGCGAAGGCGAAGTCAAATTATATCTTCAAAAAAGCCGGTGAAGGTGAACTCAAGGAGAATGGCGAAGATCAGGTGTCTAAGCTGTAGAAAACTTAAGATTGGTTGTGACGAGGGCCGTCCCAAGTGTGAATATTGTCTAGCTACCAACAAGGAATGTGTGTATCCAACTCCTGGTCCTCGCACAAGGAGGAAAAGGGCCAACACTGCTTTAAACAATATCAAGACAAGCTTAAAGGCAAGGGATATTAAATATGTAAATAGTGATTTTGATAAAGAGTCAAGCAATGATTCTGTAGAGGACGATGAATTTGTTAACAAAGGAGGGGAAGAAGAGGAGGGAGAAATGAATAGACTACAGCCTGGAGCCGATTCAACATATATTTTCGCTAATCTGAGAGATGGTCAAACGATAGAATTGTTGAATGGTGATACTTCATCAACCTTTGATTTCAATAAAATTGATGCCGTGGACCTGATAATTGCAGAGGTTTCTTCCAGCAGTTTTATTGATGACAGTGACAGTGACAGTGAAACGATCATAGAGATTGAAAGAGATCACGATACTACATCTAAAACTCCATTTAAGAGGAGTGGGATTATTATTTACCAGCAAGGAACCTTGAATTGTAGTTATAAACAATTGAGGATTAGTAAGTTTGAATATCGACTTTTATCTACATTTAATGCCATGTATGTTGGAAGAGGAATATTTAACCACTTTAACCTCCAGCATATGAATCCAATGGAGAAATTATGGTTATTGGAAGCTCCCCAGTTGTTCCTCGAAAGTTCTATTATACGACACAATATCTATTCGGTGTCAACTATGTTTTTAAATGCCCTGACAAATCTACAAGAAATGATTCAAGAGGATATGAATTCTTCTAGTGAGACTTCAACCGATAATAACCCTGAGGCGGAATTCATGGGGGCATCTACTATGAAGGGCCAGATAATTCAGTATGATGGTTTGCTAAACAAGAATGTTATCGTAGACAGGGATGGGGTTACTCAAAAGACAATAGAGTACTTTAGCAACAGTTTAAGTGAAACAAATGCATTGGTGGCGGATTTAATGGAAGGAAAAGTGAAAGTCACCCCCGAAAGAGCAGCTGAATCGGTCATGTCGTCGATATTACTTTTCTCATTTTTGTCCATGCAACCCTATAACTTAATTTCACTAATAAATTTTAATAGCGACGACACAGACATCGTCAAGCTTACCAAGCTGATGAAAAATGCATCAATGAGTTTTATGCCCTACGTATACAACTCCAAGTTCCACGGAATTCTTTACTTTTCAGAATATCTTGGTCTACCCCACATAACAACGGAGTATCCATTAATTAAAGAATTAAGGGACTTGTTCAATAATACCTATAGGAAGAAGTGTATCCCTCAGTATGCTCCGAGTATAGAACGATCTCTCGAGCAGTTTAACATTTGTATGTTCAAATGCATCACTAATAATGATCCTGCCCAGATATATCGGTGGTTATTCGCTAATGACGTGGAAGTGTCAAATTTAATGGAATCCAAGGATTACTTTTGTTTAAAGTTATTGTACTATTATAGTTGTCTTTGCGTGTTTTGTGGGCTTGTTTATAGACGATATCAGAATGTGTTTATCGATTTTATAATTTGGTTCAAAGAGTTCTCCTTTAAAATGTTCAATGGCTGGGAGACTTACTTTGATCGTGACTTATACACCCTCTTATTCCGTGGGTTTAGTGTTGAGTTTGATTTGCAAACTTTGGAAAACTTCAATCCAGGAGATCACGTTTGACTACTCGCTACATAGTTCAATGAATGTTACGATAGTACTTGTTTTGTGTAGTTTTACGTATATGTATAATGTAACAAAAAAAAAAGCTGTCATCAAAAAATTCCGATACCGGGAATCGAACCCGGGTCTGCTGTGTGAAAGACAACCGTGCTAGCCATTACACCATATCGGATACTTCTCAAAAAATAGGTCTCCGCATAAAGCTGCAATTGAAACCTGACACGTAGTAGTGTCCAGACCAAAGATTTCATCCGTTTGACCTTAATAAGATTTCGGAGCCTAGCTTCCCAGAAACCGATAGTCTCCAAACCCAGTGGATCAGAAAACTGGTCGCTCGATAAACATATTGCTTGATCACTCTTGCTCAAACGATAAGTTAACCAAACTCCAAAAGTTCAAAGAAGATGATGAATGGTTGCAAGTTTGACGCATTACAATGACAAACAGAATCCAGAGAGATTCAAAGATACCACTGAGCTCAGAGCCGTTTCGCTATCTTCCGAGGAAGGACCTTGCTCCAGTTCGAATTACATTACCATTGCCTAGTATCTCAGGCATCTGGGTGTTGGATCTAGCCGAAAATGCTAAATTGATCCTTATTCGCGCCAGTGGCTTAACCGCAGTCGTCAGATTTCTGGGGTAAAATAAAAAAGCCTCATAACTTCCATATTCTCAAAAGTAATGTTTCGATTAAAGTCAAGGTGCAGTAGTTGCACCAAATTGAAGATAGCCTGCGATCAAGGTCGACCTAAATGTGAATATTGTACTTCCACCAATCGAATATGTGTGTACGAGGCACCTAAGAAACGAGGAAGGAAGCCAAAAGCAAAAGGTCCAAAAGAAAAGAAACCAATTGAAGAAATGAAGATTATTTCTCTGACAAAAGAAATTGGACTGATTGAGCAAGGTGACGATGTTCATTCAAATAAATTTTTAGAAACTGATTTCATGGAATTAGGAATTGATACGTTCGAGCAAAGAAGACATTCGCAGTTCATCGAAAGTTCATCCGAGTCTTACAGGAATTCGAGCAATGACTCGAGAGATACACCGAAAGCCAGTCCACCAGAATCTTTAGAGCGGATAGTTTACAAACATATGCCATTGAACTCTGTTAGTAGACAGCTAGGGATTTGTAGGTTTGAACATCGGTTGTTGGACTTCTTCAATACTTGGGTATTAAGCGATGCTATAAATCGTTCTGGGTCCGTTGGCAATTTCAATGCTACTGAGCAGGTTTGGGTGTTTGAGGTACCTCATTTATGGCAAAGAAGTTTGGTAGTAAGGAAGAATATTTACTGTTTTGTATCATTGATTCTTAGAATCAGACTAGATATACACGATATTCTTATTGAAGATTTAAAAGAAGATTCTGTTGACGATTTCTTGGGGAGCTATAGCATTCCTCTATTGACAGAAATAGGTGACATAGATGAGATGTTCCATGGTGAGCAATCGAACAAGAATTTGATACTCACCCAATTTGAAACCAAGTCCTTGGAGTATTTTGACGAATCACTACAAGAAACCAATCGAGTTTTTCTTGAGCTATCAACGAAAAGAACTGATCTTGATTTTGAAAAGGCTTTTGAATTGCAAATTTCTGGAGAATTGGTATATTCGTTTTTGTTGTTACAGCCATATCGCCTCATTAAATTGATTGATTTCACCCAAAAAGAGGGAGATTTACTCTCTTTTACCAAACTGATAACTGTGGCTAGGAACGTAATAGACCCACTTCTAAAAAATAGTCCATATAGAGGGGTCCAAATGTTATATGACAAAATGATCAGCCACTCAGAAACTGATGAATCATACCCAATTATAGAGGAAATTACCAAGCAAATTGGTTTCTTTAAAGCCAACGAATACGATCCCCTCATCAATATGGATGCTTCAGGAGCCAGCGAATCAGATTATCAAAAGATCTATGACTTCCCGAGGTGGCTTAAGCGTTGTCTCCTGGTCGCTAACGAAACCAGATATACCAACACCATATTTCTAATATTTTATTATATTGATCCCCGAGTGATTGATATGATATATCAGAAGCATTACCTTTGTTTGAAGTTATTTTTCTACTTAAGTGGAGTCGCTTTACTATATGGCTTTCGACTTGATACCGACAAAAATATTTGGATCGATTATATGTGCTGGTTCAAGCTTCACAGTCATGAGAATAAGTACTGGCTGAAATACGACCAAGATTTCTACGACGCTATAAGTATGGGAGTGGTCTTAACAGATCCTTCGGGTATGAACAAATTCAATCCAGCTGACTATCTAACTTGTCAGTCTGTTCCCCTCTGATAATCTTGATCAACTTTCCCAGTGCGGTGGCTGCAAAACTCCTAATTGGGCGGCCACACGGCTACGTAACTATCAGCTACCAATCCGTGAGAGACTTGATATATATATATATATTTATGCACATATAAGTAGTCACTTATACACACTCAATGACCTGGTTTCAGCTTTGGACCACACCCACCTGCGGTATAGAATCCAGCTTTCTATAATCAGACAAAGTAGTGTTCTGCTCAAACACCAGTTGATAACATGGGCCTGCGCATGTCAGAAGTGTGTACTGTAACAGTTAAAATGGCTAGACCGTCGTCACGGTGTCACAGTTGCAAGCAACTACAAATTGCTTGCGACAAGGCACGGCCCAAATGCGAGTACTGTCATGCTACCAACCGAATTTGTGTTTATGACGAACCCAAGAAAAGAGCCGACAAACCGAAGAAAGTGATGCTGTCTGCTGCGAGAGGCTCTGATCTGGTATCAGATGCCACCAATGAACAAATAAACAGTAGGACATTAAGGGAAGATCTCAGTGACATCAATTTCGGTTTAGCGGAGGAATTTAATGAGTTGGCACTTAGAAATACAGAAGGATTGGATGTTAAAGAGATTATCAGAGAAACAAATGATGTTTATATGCTGAATCGTAACTTGCTACCCAATTTAATTTATCAGCAGATGGAACTTAACTCAGCCAGAAGACAACTAGGCATCAGTCATTTGGAATATCAATTATTAAAAGGGTTCAATACAATACTTTTCCGGGGGATCATTGGAGAGAACGACAAGAAATATGCAGAATTGGACCCATCTGAAAAAGTATGGATCACGCATGTCCCTAAATTTTGGAGCTATAGTCAGTCAACTCGCCAATGTGTGTATTGTTGGTCTGCACTGTTACTTATACATCTTCTGACGATAGAGGAGCAACAATTAAAAAGTGATATGAAGGAGGTCCCACCTGATTACAGCAGCTGTCTGAACAATAGCCCCATGTATATAAAAGGCGATACAATGTCGATGTCTTTGGGAGTAGAAAGAACAATCTTCCGGTACTTTGGAGACGCATTACGGGCCACCAATCAGAAGATTTTTAGTTTACAGGAAAATGACTTTAAGATGGACGAATATTCTGCAATGGAGGTTTTAATTTGTTCACTGTTATTGTCATCGTTTTTATTTTGCAATTCTTATGGGGCAGTAGACTTAATCAATTTTAATCAAGACGAATCTGATTATTTGGGCTATGTCAAACTGTTGATTCCAATAATAGACATCACATTCTCCATCTTACAATCCTCGGAATTCCTGGGAATAAATTATCACTATGAGAAGGCATACCAGGAACCTATAATCATAGATAAATATTCTGTTATCGAAGAATTGAGACGACAGTTACTATTGTTCAAGACCAACGAATTCAATGATGAAATGAACACAGACTGTTTTGGTGCCAATGCTGACAGTTACGAGAAAATTAACCAGGCAATAAAATGGTTCGAAAGATCTATATATCGAGGAATTGAGCGAGATGCCTCATATACTGTCCCTCAGATTCTTTTCTATTTTGATGACGAGATATTTGATTTGATGTACCTGCAACACTATTTTTGTTTGAAGCTTTTGTATTTCGTCAGCTTGATGATTTGCTATTTTAGTCTAACATTCGGACATGAAAAGGATATGTGGAAGAAATACATACAATGGTTTAAAGACTACAGTCAGGGATCTCCTTACTGGTATCCGTTCGACCAAGACTTGTACGATTTATTCAAGAGAGGTGTGACCTTAGAGAATTTAGAGACTTTGAAAAATGCAGACCCCCACCAATGGTCTGTTAGGGAGGTAAAAGAACACACATTTCGTCTTGACGGACTTAACCAGACTTCAGCGGCACTTTTTGCAGCCGATCAGGAATACTACTGTACGCAGTAATACTATCCACATTAGCATTGAGTGTATAGTTGCCAAACTAGAAAAGAGCCGGTTTCATTTGACAACGGATATACTTTGAAACAGCCAGCATTGGACCTATCCTCGGGGCTCACCACATATATTTGCCTAACTAATCTTCGACTTCGGCCTCGATTCGCGTCGGTCTAAAAACCATGCCCGCATTAGGCTCACTCTCAACCAAAAGCAGCGCGAGTTTCTCCGTGCTGCGATTAATTACTTTACCCGATTAAGAACCTAAATATAAATAGTGGCGAAGCTAGACGAGGGAAAGAAAAAGAAACACCCGCACTAAATCTTAAATGGGACTATACACCGGAAATCACACCCGATGGCGTAACAACGTGAGATTGAAAACCTTTGTTAAATGGAGAACCAAGCCGACAGATGAGATTTTTATCCTTGCTGTCTTATTAGCATTACAATACTTAGGAAATGGTGGATGTGTAGTTTGTACATAGTAATACATGACCAAACGTACTGACCAAATGTCGGCCCACTACGACCTGCTGCCTCTATCTCGGTTACTTCTCTCTAAAAAGAATCTCCGGGAATCTCAGATAACAAAATTTTTTTTGTCGCATCGCAAGCCAAGGGCCACATGGGTGGAAGAATCTAAAATTAGGGAATATACTAGATTCTTGTGACTACAACTACTATCATGTAAGGTTTGATATATTCTATTAAAAGATATATAAATAATACAAAAATAAAAATCCCTATACACGATAGAAAAATTAAGTGTGGGATTTGTTATCCAAATAAAAGAAAAACAAATTAGACTAAGACAAAATTTTATCAAAAAAAATGTTTAGAAATGCTGGCATGGAATAAATTTTTATTATATATTTTTTAACAAACTTATAATAATAAAGCAACACCAGCAGCGGCGGCAGCACCGAATAAACCAGTACCGACTAATTGAGCAGCAGCACCTTCTGGGTCATCAGATCCGTTAGAACCGTTGGAACCGTTGGAACTGTTAGAAGAGTTGGCAGCTTGGACAGCGGTGATAGCAGTAACAGCGACTAAAACTTGTTTGAATTGCATTATGTGTATGTTCTATGGATCTATAATAAGAAATTAAAGGTAAAAACAGAAAGAAAAAAATCAGGGGATTAAGCGGATATCGCTGGGCTTTTATAGTTTTTCGTTCACGTAAGGGTGAACTGACATGGCCGCCTCGCCCCTTTCTTACCACAAAGAAAACCTTTGTTATTGGGACGAGCTCGTGGACCGTGACTAATAGGCTATCCTGAAAACAGAGGCGATGACGAAAAAGCAACTAAAGTATTTTTTTTTTTCCAATGGCATTGTCTATTAGTTTACCGCATTCAGAAGGAACGGAAAAATATACAGGAGGTGGGACCTGATGGTTTCGCGTCCCGCACCAAACGGCACCGGGCCTGTGTTCATGTCTCGGTGTATATGCAGGGTCGGAACGGCGAATAGACGATATGGAGTAGACGAGTTTAGTTTCTTACTTCCATCCTTACATGAGCTCAAAAGTCTTAGAGAAGTAGATTATGGTCAAGAAATTTGTAGTTGTCTGTGACTGATGAGTATGGGCGTTACAAGCAACTACGGAGAAGAGACCCGCCACAGTAGCATAGCTGTTGCAAAGTCCACGAACCCTTCTTTCCAGACACGATGTGAACAGTCCACGACGAAAGCTACTCCGTAAACAAAGCAAATATTGTAACAATTTCAGTTGCACTTTTTAGTTGCCATGATAACAATCTCAGGCAAAAAGAAAATGTTTATTGTTCCAGATAGAAGATTCTTTATTTTTAGAATCTGTAAGCAGGAATTACCCCTTAAATTGCTCCACGGACAATTTCTTTTTGGAAGTTATCTTGATTCAGCCCTGTTTGATTATTCGATTATCTGTGTCGGTTACGAAAAACTAGCACACAAATGTGGATAAAAGTAATTGTTTTTCCATTTAGTTAGTTGCTCTTGTAGATTATTTATTTATGTTATAGTAAATTAACCATCCTTGCTGGTGATAAGACAGGAAATTCGTACTGTGCCTATATATCCAACTCTCTATACAATACTCCATCTGTGCCCTGACTCAAATACCCCTTTAGATTAACCGAAGGATTTAGGTAATTGATTTCGTCATTGCCAGGCTTAGTAGGATCGAATTCGAACATCGATGATGAGCCTCCATAAACAACATCAGATTCAATCCCAGTTCTATTACAAGTAATGACGTTCACTTTGCCGTATTTAGGAAGCATATTGTATTTATGATTCATAAATGGGAACAATCTCAAGATATGATAATTTATAGTGGAGTAATCTGGTTTCAGGGGAGTAAACAGTTCAATTGCCTTGCACAGTTCCAAGGGAATATTATCTGATTCCACCATATTAATTTCAGGGGAATCGGAGAATTCCTGTTGTAATAGGCCGGCATTATTTAATTTCTCCTGTGCCAGCAAGCCATCTTTGATCGATGGAGAAAACGGTGATAACCATGCCATAGGACAAATAATCAAGTTTGAACGGTTCTCGTAACACGATAGCGCAAACTCGAATTTATTGAACGGAGCCTCAAACTTGTAGGGATTCAAGTCCATACAAATACCAAAGTTGATCCGGACCTTTTCAGTACTTTCCTTATTTAGAGCCACATCAATAGACTTGAAGGATTTATCGGGGTTCTCGTTACATCCCCATGTTTCATCAGTTTCATATAGAAACGTTTTATGATAGTTATAAATCTCTTTTCCCAAAGGATTCACTAATGAGCAAGAATTGTAGATTTTGTCATGTAACAACTGAGGATATCCAATGACAGTAAAGCATTTATATCGCAACAGAAGTTCTTGAGCAAAACTCATACTAGCCCCAGCCTTTGAACTTTCAATCTCCTGACCAGTTCTCTTGGTTCTATCTAAATAGGGACCAATGTCTTGACTGCTTTTGAAGTTATACCCGGTGATTGAGAGTTCCGGTAAGACAATCATATCTATTGGCGAGGTTATTTTGGCCAATAGGGCCCTCACTTTGGTTTTATTCTTTTCTAGCTCTCCTAGAATAGGATTATATTGCACACATGCTACCCGAAGTTTCATTAGTCTTGCAAATCCGAATCGCACAAACGTATCGCACGAAAAGGCGACTCACGGTGCTAACAGTCGCGCGACTAATTGGCGAGATCGCACAATCAATTAGCGAGCCGGTACTAGCTCGCACGATCAATTACCAACACTACATCAAGATAATATAATATTCAATAAAAACACTCACAAAGTACCAAACCTAAAAACTCCCTACTGATCGGCACATCCTCAAATTGCACCCAAAACACGTGAACCGGCCCCAATGAACCTGATAATAAGCCCCGATGCGCTACATAGCCTTATAGGGTTTGGGTCGTGTGATGTGTACCGCCCAGAAATATGTCAAAATAAAATGTGAGCGAGTGGTACCTTGTTTTAAAAAGGTATCAATCATTGGTGCTGATACAATTTTGGTTGTGTTTAGAGCCTAATATCACTTTCGCTAGTTGATTTTACTTCCCAGGACTGACCAGATTATTTGGAAGTTATTGCATTTCAGTGTAGTTGGGTTTTAGCAATGTTAATCAGGCGCAGTAGACTAATAGTACTGGTTATCCTACTAGCGAGTCTCCATTTATTGTTCGTGCTATACATCAATGATGTGGACGTCATCAATATAGCGGATCAGTTGAGAACATCTGGAGCTTTAGCTAATGGTCTTGACGCCGTACGAAGTTTTAATTCCTTGAAACGTTTAGTTCTTGCTAGGTTTGACAAACAGTATGTAATTCCATACCAGGAGCATAAACTAAATCCCAAAGATAAAGAAGACATGTATCTTCTCGATGTGAAGAACCACGACGAACGAAGTAGTGTGCTTATTCCAAAGGCTTATAAACAAGAATCACAAGCACCGCCCGTGATTAATTACGATCCTCGTATAACTCTTGGATTGATATTGGATCATTTGACCAGATCTTTGCAAGATAGTGACACAGCAAATATGGATTTGAACGACTTGCAAATGCCGTTTTTCCACTGGAGTGATTATGCTAATTTGACTCAACTAAATGCACATATTTTAAATCCCGTTAAAGAAGCTTGTGGGCTGTTTAAAGTGACCACTAACAATGAATTAGCTGATAAAAAACTGGAGATTTTATACCCCAAGGATTTCTGTGTGGATGATAGTGCAATAGATGAAAATATCGAGTCTAATCCCTCATTGAGTGCCTATACTAAGGACAGGTTAAAGCTATTGCAATCTACAGCTGATACTATGGGATCCACCGGGTTTCATATTCATAGATACCCAGGTAGATCAACCAAAGCTTTTAAAATTCTTGAAGGGAAGTCATTTTTAAATGATTTCATGGATCCACCTTTTTCCATTGTGTTGTTATTGCCTCCTGAAACCAACAAATTAGGCGGGCCCAGTCAATTATCTAGCGCCATCAAGGTCAATGTAAACCAAAACCTTAACGGGTATAAAAAGTTGATTCATTCTAACATGTTTAGAAGATACTATGAGGGCCAAAATATCCGGGCCGAAGACGATCAAGATGTAAATATTAATGTTAAAGAATTGCTTGACCAATTCTTGAATGTCGCCAGAACCAATAAACAATACCAGAACCATTTAGCTGAAAATTCTGATATTCCATACGAAAAGATTTTAAGTCCTGATTTGTTTGTCGATAATTCCACAGAAGTGATACAACAATATAAAGCCGAAGAGCTTAACCAGCAGCCATTATCTCTTCAAGAATCCAATTATAAGCAAGGACTTGACCTCGCCTTAAATTCGCCCTATCCATTGAAATATTTTTATGAAGCCAAAATGATGAAACAGGAACCTAATTGGGCGTTTGGCGGTCACTATGATTGGAGATTTTTTAATGGAATAGTGAATCTGTCTAAATATCAACCGCTGATATTATACCAGTTGATTTCATCCTGGTTCAAGCTAATTAATAATTATCACTTTAATTCTTGGATAGCTCATGGAACCTTGTTAAGCTGGTATTGGAATGCTTTGGCATTCCCCTGGGATGTGGATTTAGACGTTCAGATGCCGATACAAGACTTGCATAGACTCTGTAAAGAGTTCAATCAAACGATCGTGTTTGACGTAGGACACGAAGACAACGATGAAATCAGATTCACAAGAGGCTTTCTTGACTGTGGCTCTTACATTGGTACAAGACAAAACACTAATGGTAACAATAATATCGATGCCAGATTTGTGGATATGGATACTGGGTTATATATCGATATCACTGGATTGGCATTGACAGATTCTCGAGCCCCCACCAAATATAATGTTGAATTACCTAAGGAACTAAGAAGTAGTTCTAATGATGAAACTATTAGCAACAAAATGAGGAATGAATATTTGCAGGTTTATAATTGCAAGAATAACCATTTTACCAAATTGAATGACTTGTCTCCTTTAAGAATATCCAAGTTTGAAGGTCAATACAATTATATTCCTCACAATTTCAAGCAATTGTTGGTCAATGAATACAGAATCGATTCTCTTAATAATCGAAAATTTGGAACTCATACATATGTCAAAAAACTTAACTTGTGGGTTTCAATAAAAGATATCATCAGTTTCATCAAGAAAAGATACCCTGACCGATCAAGGGAATTGAAAGTATATCGAGCCACTAATTTGTTGGGAAAGAAAAACCCCAATCGAGTAATCGACGAGGAATTCAGGTCCGATGGAGACTACGTGGATTACTTATTTGCCAACAAAGAACAATTGTTTCAATACTTATTGACGAATGAAGTTACCGGCTTTCATAGTTCGGAGATGGAAAGATTGGAGGTTGACAAGTCCACCCAGCGCCTATTTTACAAATCAGGACAATTAAAGGAGTACAACAAGAACCTTAAACATGACTACTTCAATCTAATGGCATATTCAACTGGCTATAACTTCAAAGCTGATAATGATTGGTTGATGGAGCAGATTCAGTACTTCGACAACGTCAAAGAGAATACTCAGCTTCAGCCACCGCTGGAACCGGAGCAGCTTCAATCGGGATCATTTTTTGAACAAAAAGAGCCAGAACAAAAAGAGCCAGAACAAAAAGAGCCAGAACAAAAAGAGCCAGAACAAAAAGAGCCAGAACAAAAAGAGCCAGAACAAAAAGAGCCAGAACAAAAAGCCCCAGAACAAAAAGCCCCAGAACAAAACAGACCAGCAGGCGCATCGCCGGGCCTGTTGCCGAAACTTAAAGACGGGGACGCTTCCCTAGTGCCAGGACTCGTGAAACAAGGAAGCAAACATCTAGGTGACAGGCAATTGACCAGACCGAATTTTGATATTGTCTAATATACTCATATAGAATTAATAATAGACACCATATTTATTAAAAAGAACTGAAAGAAATGCCATCACATTGTTTCAATGTGCCGTATACTACGGAACACCATTTACGACGTGCAAGCGGTGGTTCCTACTTCTAAATATAACCACAGCCATGGCTATATGGGCAGTACCAAAATTATTTTCGCAACCGGTATGCACACATTCAGAGACAAAATACGTGCAAGTACCAAAAGTGAGGATTTCTCACACCAATGAAAACTCGTTCAAATCGTCAGGCCATTCAAGACTATATAGAAACAAACAAGGATACAATGTTCAGATTTACAAGAGCCACCCCTCGTCAATTCGTTAGATTCAATTCCCACGGGCACGGACACGGTTTAGGAACCTCTAAATACATCAACGACCCAGCTTTTGCCAAGGTGAAGATTAATACCGAAGCAGGAAATGCCTTCAAGAAAGCTTATGAAGAAAAAGTTCATCACTCAGAAGGTATCACCAAAACTTGGAAAAGAGCCACTTATTTGATTGCCATTCCTGCTATCTTACTTACCGCCATTCCAATCACCAACATTGAATTGAAACATGCTCACCATAGAGAACATTTAAGACATTTATCTGATGATGAATGGCCAACTCAATACGATTATCAAAATATCAGACAAAAGAAGTTCTTCTGGGGTGATGGTGACAAAACCTTGTTCTGGAACTCCGATGTCAACAGAAACATTGAAAGTTGATTGGTTTGTTCTGTAGTGTCTATGGTTTATGTGTAATCTCTTATTTTGCATAATAATAAACGATTAAGAGTTAAAGAGAAATGTAGATTTGTAAAGAAGGAGGGTTGAACGTTTTCACGGGTGTAGTTTGTACGTTGTATATTAGAAGGATAAAGAAAGAATTACATGCCATTATCGTTAAAGGAGTCAAAAGTTTAAAGAGTTGAAAATATAAATAAGTTGTTGGTAGCAGCTATGGCTACCGAGTTCTCTCTAGGATGCCATGACAAATGAAGTATACTCTTTTTGAAGTCAATATTATCAAACTCGTTGGAGAAATCTGCCCCATTATTCATCATTCTCCGTCTCATTAACCCACTATTAGCCCCGGTCTTCTTTGTCTTGAATGCGGACTTATCGGCTTGTAAGGTGATTTCTTCTTGATCGTCTTCATCAAATTGACTACTTATAGGCGATTGAGGGAAACTTCCTTCCACATGTGGTGAAGAATGATCAGAATTTTCCTCGTCGTCATCGTCGTCATCATCGTCGTCATCCTCGTCGTCATCATCATGCTTTCTATGCTTGTTTCTATTATTGCTCCCTGTATCATCATCAACATCTTCGTCATCATCATCATTACCGACACGAGAATTACGTTTGGATTTCTTCTTCATTTTAATCGGTTTCATAGTGCTAAACGAATTGTCATTAGGCTTATTGATCACATTTGGATAGATCATAAAGTTATTGTTATAGGACCCAGTCATTATTGATTTATTATCAGGACCGAATTGGACTTCGAATTTATCAAATATAGCATCATTTTCATAAGTATCACATAATCTATCTCTTAAATGTTCATGAACATTAATGGTCTTCACTGGCTTCAGTTCCATGGCCAAATCCCAGATCTTAATGGTCATATAATCTCTTGACACAATATATCTACCATCTTGACTAAATTTCACATCCGAGATAGAACTAGTAATTTCAGTAAAGAAATTATGAGAAGCAGGATCCAAATATTCCTCAAAGATTTTAGAATGAGTATCACATAAAGAATTAGATCTCATATCATTCAATTTGATGGTACCCTTCGACAGGGAATACATGAATAAATTACAATGCTGGGGATGAAACTCAGCACTAGTTATAACTTCCGTTAACTCTTCCATATTAGTAGGTTTAATATCAACAATGTTAAAACTTTGATCACTAATGTTTAAATTCCACAAGTTAATCCTTAAATCATCACTACTTATATAAGTTTCTTGATCAGAATTAACAGATATGGAGTTTATATGATAAGCATGAGCATTAGAATAAATCTTTTTAGGTTGTGCAGAAATTAGTTTATCGTGTAAAGTCAATTTAGGCAACTTCAAATTATCTAAATTAATCAGATTATTTGGTAAATGGTCCGATCCGTTCAAATTATTTTCACTTACTAATTTAACTTGTCTCTCCATAACTTTCCACAATTTGATGGTTTTATCGTTTGTTGATAATAAATATAAGGAATTATTGAAGCTCTTAATCCACTTAATCTTGTTGATCTTCTCCTCAATCTCTAACGACTTCAAATAATCAAACTCGGCGTCATGACTTTGAAACTCGGTGAAGAATTTATACTCGCAGTTGGAATTCTTGCTATGGTTCCTCTCAAATAATACTACTCGACCACCTTTATCTCCGGTGGCCAAAAAATTTCCATCATGATTAAATTCCACCGTAGAAATGATATCGGCTTCTGTTAAATTCTCAATATCGCCTTTGTCCCCAAAGCATTGGGAGAACTTCCAAGAATCGTTTACCGTCATTGGAGATATTAGTTATGCTGAGGTCGATTCAATGTAATTCAATGCAATTTAATGGATGGGTTACTGATATGCGAGGACACACAGGACACAGGAACTTCAATTGCCAAATAACCGTTAATTGAAGTTAGAAAATCAAAATAGCCGATACAATAGATCCGGTGGGTCAACGGCGGTTAAGTCAAATAGTGAGAGCCACGAATCCGACAATTAGAACAAATTAACACGCAAAAGGGGAACAAATTATAACCGATTGATTACGACTTACAACACAGTAATCAATGTGGTTTACTATAAGTGAATGCTACACCGTATATATAATTGGGGGTGTTCTGTGGCAGAAGAAAAAAAAAGTGCAAGGGCGAACAGTGAGAACAAAAAGGATCGGACGTGCACTACTCATTTATTTCATCGACAACATAGTGGCCGGAGGGTGGCTAGCAAGTGGACAGAATAACCCGAATTAAAAGAGCAGAGACAACAAAAAGTTAATGTTATATATATTTGTGTTATTACTGATTATCAAAATGATAAAAATTATACAGAATCATTACCTTAAACTTTTTTAGCGGCATCTTGTGGGCTGACTTTTCTATCACTAGTGAATCTCTTTCTTTGAGGAGGAGCTCTGATTCTTCTGTCAGTTCTAGATCTAACTCTGACAATTCTAGCGTGAATAGCACAGGACACACAGTAATGTAATTTGTTGTATAATTTTGGTAAAGCATATTCTTGGTAAACTGAAGCTTCAGATAAATCTCTGACAGCAGCAGCTTCAACCATGTTTCTGATGGTTACTCTTTTGATAGCTTTATCTTTTGGTACACAAGCAGCACAGTTCAAACATCTGACTGGTTTGACGTGACCTCTACCTTTCTTATTTCTACCGTTGGAAGCTCTCTTTTTAGCCATTTTCTACAATAATTGTTAGTATAACTGTGGTGATAAAAGCGTGGATTTCAATTAATGGAGATATATTCGGTGTACATCTACATTGCTTCATATTAGTTCCATTGAAACCTGATATTTCTTCATTATTACATACTCTTTTTAATGTTAGTGAAAAAAGATTAAAAGAAATCGAATGAAAATTTTTATAAAACTTTTTTCACTAGAACGCTCACACAGTGTGAGAATCAAAAGTGGTGAAGACACACAAACACTTTCATAGTTAGTAGGCAATAGCAGTTGTATGGGAGTGCGGAGCCCACATGTCGCTCAAAATGCGACATAAATCTCTAACTGGCGCTAGAACTGGGGTGGATAGCGCCGCGACATAATACCACCAATACACGAACAAAAAAGCAGTCACAGCGCTGCCGCTTTGGATCTCGCACTAAAACTTGGTACAGGGATTGTCAATATAGTTGAGTTGAAGTGTAACTAATGAATGAAAGCACCTAGTGAAGTTTTCGACTATGCCATTAGATATCGACTAAGTGCTTTGTTCTTGTCAGTTTTGCAAATGTAATAATGTGATTGATGACCTGCGATTTTAACTATGTAATTCTTAACTATATCCTTAACTATGTAATCCTTAACTATGTAATCCCTAACTATGTAATTTTTAACTATGTAATCCTTAACTATGAATTGCTAAGGACGTCTCTTA
Source organism: Yamadazyma spencermartinsiae (assembly GCA_030582355.1). Taxonomy (NCBI): domain Eukaryota; kingdom Fungi; phylum Ascomycota; class Pichiomycetes; order Serinales; family Debaryomycetaceae; genus Yamadazyma; species Yamadazyma spencermartinsiae. Next base: position 116,197 of record JAKTXB010000002.1, on the reverse strand, counting down.
GCCATTCAATTGATAACTACGTGCTATTCATGGCTAATCTTGACTATACAGTTCTTAAGTACATCAACTGCGACCTCTCTGCTTTAACTCTGCTGTGTCTCTCAACTATGTCTCCTGTGTCTCTTAACTATGCGCTTAACTATGCAACAGTTAACTATAGCGCGCTCTCACCCAATCAACTGATGAGAAAATCTCACTCGAATTCATTAGCTGATTTTTCTTCCATCTGTTTATTAGTCCAACCACCAAGTAATCGTATGTATTTCTAGCTAAACAGTCTACTAAAGCCAATAAACACCATATATACACCACAAGGAACCAATATATTCGTTCCTGTCCTTGTTAATTGTTGTTTTATTGTCTTCAATTAAAGCTAAAGCTTCCCCAAAATACTAACCAAATTTAGATGATTTCTCGTGTTGTTAGACAATCTGTTGGAACCATTCCTAAAGCTTCAAGATGTTTTGCTAGTAGTACCAGAATCTTCTCTGCTCCTACCAAGACTGACGTCAAGACTGCCACCAACTTATCTGAAGTTACTGGTCCAGATGGATCCTTAATTGGGCCTGGGGCTAAGCCTAATACAATTCCTTCTAACATGGATCAAGCTACCGGGTTAGAAAGATTCGAAATGTTAGGTAAGATGGAAGGGATTGACGTTTTCGATATGGAAAACCCCGTTTTTGAAGGTTCAGGTACCATGCAAGATCCTTATATAGTTCCTACTTATATAGGTTACAGATACGTTGGATGTATGGGTAAAAAAGGTGAAGAACATAAGCCTTATTGGTTAAAAGTAACTACCGACGAACCAGCTAGATGCTGGCATTCAGGAGTGGTGTTTTTGGCCAAGTATGTTGGTAAACCTGAACATAGTCACCATTAAGACCTACCTAATGTTTCCGGAATAGACTTAAGACTTAATTGATTTACGATATAATTCTTTATTAGTCAATTTGCATTAATAAATACAAAATATAAGATAACATAGACCCCACTCCCCTCATTGTACAATTCCTTGGTTCTGTCATATAATCGGTTTATATGCTCATATTATGCGGCTCCAAGGTAGTACCAATGCTGAAAAATTTGGCCACACCAACGTTTCTTATACTTATTACTTTATAAGCAAAGTATTTTCCTTTCTTTAGATTCGTTCTATTCTCTTGATCAGATTCTAGTTTGTTAAAATGACAAAGCCTCAAGTGTTATTTTTAGGTGATCTCGATAAACTGTTACCAGAATATAAAGAATTTAGCGACCAGTTTGAATGCATCGAATATAAAATAACAAGTAAGGAACAACTTTTACAAGACTTTCAAACTAAATTAAAGGACATCAGTGCTATTTATGGCGCTTGGTTAGGATTTTTACCTGTAGGAGGATTCAAGAATGAAATCGTGGACAAGTGCCCTCCTAATTTAAAGGTCATTTCTATTTGTTCTGTAGGATACGACCAATACGATGAGAAAACAATGGCTCAGAAGAATATAATATTGACAAACGTTCCATCTGTTGGGAGTGCCGACCCAGTTGCTGATTTGGTTTTATACAAGACTTTAGCTAGTTTTAGAAACTTCAATATTGCCCAAAAGATTTGTCATGAAATACCCCATACTATTAAAGCCAGGGCAGTATTACAATATGGAAAATTTGACAATGAGACAGGGAAGACCATACCTGGCCCCGATAACTTATTTGCGTATGGGGAAACTACTGGTGGTTTACAAAATCTTAACCCAAAAGCTCACAATGTGGTGATTGTAGGATTCGGCCAAATCGGAAGGCTCATTGGATCAAGATTATCCAATATAGGAATGAATATTCATTATATCAAGAGAACTCCTTTATCTCAGGAAGAAGAGAGAGGTTTGGGTTATAAGGCTACCTTCCAAAGAAGCTTACTGGACGTCACTGAAACGGCTGATTTAATAGTTATCGCCGCTCCTGGTAACGCTGACACTAAACATATGATCAACGATTCTATAATCAACCAGTTTAAAAAGCAATTTAGAATCATTAATGTGGGTAGAGGATCCATTATCGATGAAGCCGCCTTGGTTAGGGGATTAAAATCTGGTAAAATCCTCTTTGCTGGGTTGGATGTATTTGAAACTGAGCCTATCGTTAACAAGGAATTGTTAAACAGAGATGATGTAATGTTGACTCCTCATGTGGGAGCATCCACCGTAGAAAACTTTGATTTCACTGCAATCGAAGCGATGAAAAATATTCAAAATGTTCTTTTGGAGAACGGGGACGGGTTATATAGAGTCAACTAGTGTAAATAGACTTAATAAACGTCACAACTCCTGAGCTTCATTTCAGAACGCCAAACTTCATTTCAGATGGTTGCACGTTTAGGAGACCAACAGTTTGATATTTAGACGTTTCAAACTTCGAAATCTCTTCACCCTAGAATTTTTTCTTTCATTAGTATTGGTAATTTGTTGAGCATTTGTGGTTGCAGCATTTTGCAACTTCTGGCTGCGAAACCTTCTAACCACAAATACTCTTCTTAAATATGAAGCGGAAAGCCAGAGACAGGGAATCGTGTTTGGAGAAAGAGAAACAGAAGCATACAGAAGACAACAGCGACAATGAGGAGATATCGAAACTGACCTTGCACAAAAAGATAAGTATTTTGTTGATTGAAAACTTAAGCAGTCTCTCACGAGTAGAAGACAGAAATTTAAAGCGGCTAATGTCTCAATTAGCACAAGTTCCTATGGATACAATTCCAAACACTGCCGAAGTATTATACCAAATAAATGAGTTGTATCTCAATTTTCAACTGTATTTTACCAAATTCTTCAGTGAACATCCAGATCGAACCTATTCTTTGACTTTACACAAATGGAAAGGGCTAGGAGAAACTGAGAAAGACGAGGAATATGTATTCTTCGATATTCATTATGTAAACGAAGAGTTTCAAAATTTTGAGTTTCCCTTGGGGTTATTCAAATTCACCGACAATGAAGGAGAAATAAATTTGGGATTAATTAGAAATACTATATTGAAAGATTTGACCGGTAAAATCAACTGTATCACCACTAATTTCGATTTAGATTACAAGTCTAGAAACGTCATTAAGTTTCTTCTTAATGATGATTTCAATATTCCAGGTCTGTCTTTGGACCTGAAATACAATGATAAGATTCTAATGTGTTTCCCTACTTTGCTACTTGATAATTTTATTGAACTTGTTAATTGCTTATTTCCCAACTCCGTAGAACCCGCAAGAATGTTGGGGCAAAGGTCTATAAGTTCTAAACTCGAGGAGCTCTTGGATATTGCATTGGGGGGCTCCATTGATAAGCTAGCCAGAGCAGATTTGTCATACATTAAAATGAACCGAGAAATCGACCATAAGCGATATTTCCTTAGAGAGCTAGCACCAAATCAGAAGAGCTTCCTCTTGAAGTTAAGAAGCATAGTGAAATACAAGAAGTTATTATCAGAGAAACATAGGAATTTGTTATCAGATTATCAATGGCAAGTTCTAGAGTTTTTGACTCCTCTAGCTTGCACCATTTATAAGTTAATAAATGGGTGCAATAACAGAAGTGGAGATGGTTGTGAAATATTGAAGTTAATAAAATACGAATTATTCTTCTTGGAGCAATACTATCAACGTTCATTACCAAAATTACAGCTTTTACCACCGCTTTTCTTTAAACAATTTGAAATATTTTCTATCAATTTGGAGAAGTATCATAAATCGTTGTCTTCTAAGTTGACTATTCTTTTGGTAACATATTTGTGTCCCCAAACCAAAAAGTTCTTGAAAGACTCTGAAATCCAAACAATAAGATCAATATTGCAAGACCAAACCACTAGATCACTGAAGTCAACTAGAGCCAAAAAACTCAATGATATTGAAGGGCCTACTGTAGTTCTTTCTAGCGACGACACAGCCAACGGGTTGGATGGAATAATCATGGATATTTTTCAGTGTTCGGGTAATATGAATAGAGAAATTCTAATGTATGAATCGCACGATCCGAATTCCATAGATAGAAATGATACTCTTGGATTTTGGAGAGAAAATAAGACTAGGTATCCTAACTTGTCACGAGTTGCCCAGAAAGTGTTATCGCTACAAGTTAATAGCAACCGGCAGTTTGCTCAATTCCAACACAATTATCCACGGTTGAGTAATCAGAGTGCTCACCAGAACATCTGTTCAGTGGAAGCAATATACTACGTTTACAAGTTATCTACCGAGATCGACTTACTTAAAATGAATCCAATGAGTGATATGAATATTGAAGAATACCAAAACGAGTTTCAAATACAGAGCCATGCGTCACTATCGACCAATGATATCAACTTTACAATATAGCCATCTCTAAAGCGTTGCCAAAGCCTTCTGCAACTGGAGCTACTAACCTTAGTATAGATGCTCTTTCATAGCTTACTAGTTCTTCGTACATGCTTAATTCTAATTCTTCTTGATGTCTAGCCTCTTTAATACCAATTATTAGACTTATTCCTTACGCCTACCATGTTCTCCCCACGTATTTGCAGCAATTGGAGCCGTAGTCCGCCCGGCGCCTAAAGGGGTGCGAACGGTTGTGATCATCAAACCAAAGGGAGAACACAAAGTGCGCACCGACAATTAGTGGGCGCCTAAACATATTTCACCGAAGTTTCACGTATCATGTCGTTGTACATTGGGGTGTACATAGCGTTGTTCCCGTACGAGCCCCAAACCGAAGAAGAATTGAATGTTTCTGCAAACGATATTCTTTATTTGTTGGAGAAATCGGACATCGATGATTGGTGGAAAGCAAAGAAGAGAGTATTACCAGTGGGCGACGAAGAAGTAGATGAACCTGTAGGGTTGGTACCCAGTAATTATATTGAGCCGGCTCCCGTGGTAAAGACTTGCACGGCGTTGTACGATTACGGTAAACAAACCGAAGAAGAATTGTCATTTTCTGAAGGGGACAAATTCAACATCTTTGATTTAAATGATCCAGATTGGTTATTGGTAGGAGATTTGGCAACTAATCTGCAATTTGGATTTATTCCTTCTAACTATGTGGTAATGGATGATGGTAACTCTGCTCCGCCAGCGGCTCCACAACTGCAAACGGCTCCAAACCCAATGGCGTTTGCGCCACCTCCTCAACATATAAGTAGACAAAAATCCCAGGAACAACCGGCTTCACCTCAAGAAGATCAGGTTGAAGATTTGAATCGAGATCCAGCAGAGGAGGAAGAGCCTGAACCGGCGTTGCCTTCACGGCCAAGGCCCTCTCAACAAGACTCTTATACTGATAACAATAATGATTACGCAGAAGATGCACCACCAAAGCCTTCTAGACCAAGAGCGGAATCGGCTGCTTCCTCCAAGACCTATGAAAATGAAGAAGATTTAGAGGCTCCTACTCAAGAGCATAGTTTTGATGGAGATTTCTTTAAATGGTACATTGATGAAGTTGATGGCAGAAAGAAGAGAGCTGTTGTTTTTGCGATTGGGAAAGGATTGATAGTGTTGAAACCAAATCAATCGAGTCCTAAGAAATTACGGTTAAGATCTGCTTCTCAATTAGATAATGAGTGGAAAATTAAAGACTTGACTAGTTTTAACAATGAAAAGAAGCATCTTTTCTTGGAGTTTAAAAATCCTTCAGCTTCGATTGAATTACACTGTGGTACCAAGGATGTGTCGGAGGCTATCATGTCAATTTTGGCCGATTTGAAGGGCGCTGAAAGTGCTAAGGGATTAAGAGAAGTTGAAAGAGCATCTCATGCTTCTGCTGATGGATCTAACAGAAAGATTGCCAGATTACTTTACAATTTCAAAGCTCAAGGGGATGATGAATTGGGCTGTAGAGAAGGTGACGAAGTGTACATTATAAATGAGTCCAAGTCAAATGAGTGGTGGATGTGTGAAGATATTGAAACCGGAAGGCAAGGGGTCGTTCCTTCTTCCTATCTTGAAGTTGTTGGAACATCTAATTTAGGTAAGTTAACGGATGGACCTTTAAGACGGAAATCTACGTCCAGGACCTCGAGACAGGATGGCAGAAAGTCACATTCCCATAAACAAAGAAACCGGGATAGAGACGAGCGGGATAGGATTAGAGAAAAGGATCGTATTGAAAGAGAAAAAGCTAGTTCCAAAAGAGATTCCTCTGATAAGTCAATGCCCAATTTCCATAGAGTTAGAACTTGGATTGATAGTTCTGGTTCATTCAAGGTAGAGGCAGAATTCTTAGGGTGTGTTGAGGGTAAGGTCCACCTCCACAAAACGAACGGAGTGAAAATTGCCGTAGGCGCTACAAAGTTAAGTATTGAAGATTTGGAATATGTAGAAAAGGTTACTGGCACTTCATTAGAAGATTATAAGGAACAAGTCCACAAACAGAATGCCAAAAGAAAAGCTGCTCAAGAGAAGAAAAACAATAGAAGATCCGGAGAGGAAACACCACCACCACCTATTGCGAAGACCGCTACAGCAGCTATTAATGATATTCCACCACCTCAACCTTCAAGACCCAAATCCTCTTCTCAAGTCAGTGAACCAGATTATGATTGGTTTGATTTCTTCTTGACCTGTGGGGTGGACATTGGCAATTGTCAACGCTATGCTTTAAATTTCAGCAGAGAACAAATGGATGAAAAAATCATTGAGGATATCAATCCTTCTTTATTGAGAACTCTTGGATTAAGAGAAGGAGATATTATTAGAGTCATGAAGTATTTGGATGTTAAATACGATAGAAAGAAACACGATGAACCTCAACCAGTTCCACCCGGAGGATTATTCACTGAACCTACGGGAGCTTTAAGAAATAATTCCTCCAGTGAAATTTCAAAAGTTGACGCAAAAGCTTTACCAACGATTAATAAACCTGAACAGACTCCATCACCCAATAATCAAACTAAATTTGAAGATGATGCTTGGGCTATTAAACCAGCTGCTAGGTCCAATGAAGATCTCTTGAAACCGGCTCCAGTTCAACAACCTCAATACACTGGATCTTTACAAGATTTGGTGAATATTAAACCAGTTGAACTGGCATCAACTGGTAAAGGTAATGACAAACCAGTCCCTGCCCTTCCTAAAGAGGCTCAATCTCAGACACCATCAGCTCCTGCCTTAACTCCAGTAAAAACTGGCAATTTAATTCAACCAGGAGACAAATTTGCTATCCAAAGAACTGGAAATTCCTCAATTATTTCGCCTAACATGACCGGAGGTTTGGTACCAGTCCAAAGAACTGGAGGGTTAGTACCTGTTCAGAGAACCGGAGGAATGCAGGGCCAAATGACAGGAGGGTTTATCAGTGCACAACCTACAGGATTTATGCCAATTACAGCTCAACCAACTGGATTCATGCCTATTCAAATGACAGGAGGAATTCCCCAACAATTTACCGCTGGTGGAGGATTTGTCCCATTACAAATGACAGGAGGAATGCCTCCAACTACGTTTGGTCAACCAAGTTTGCAAACTGGTAGTATGACTATGCCTCAAACTACATTTGGGCAACAACCAATGTTTGGTCAAACCACTGGTGGTCCAATGCCTCAACAATTTACTGGTGGTCCCCCACCACAACAGATGCCTACAACTAGTTTCGGGCAACCGATGACCTTACAAAACACGGGACCTTTAGTTCCTACTCAAAGAACTGGTCCTCAACAACAAATGACTGGGTCAATGCCTCCTACTAGTTTCGGACAACCCTTTCAACCTCAAAGTACTTTTGGACAATCATTTCAACCTCAAAGTACGTTCGGTCAAAACTTATCTGCTCCAGCAACTTTCAATAATCAAATACCACAAGGTACCGGGTTTGGTCAACCACAAGGGACTGGTGTTGCTCAGCAACAAGGAGCATTTGGAGGAATGCCTCCACAAACCAGTTTCGGCCAATTTCCTCAGCAGCCTCAACCTCAACCTCAACCTCAACCATCTTTTGGACAACAACCATCGTTTGGGCAACAATTCGGCAATGGTAATATGAATCAGATGACCAATATGTTCCAAAATACCGGAATCAGTAGTCCTCCATCCTTTAACCAACAAATGCCAAACACCACTTTTGGCGGCCCTCAACCTCAACAGCCTCAATTCGAAGGATTCAATGGACAATTGCAGTCTCAGCCCACAGGATCTGGGTTTGGTAATGCTCCTTTGCAACAACAAGCCACAGGCAAAAGAGCCAATTTACAGGCAGCCACGCCAGACAATCCGTTTGGGTTTTAATGTCAATCCTTTGTGGTTTACTCATGATTATATATATCGTCCTAGACTTTTTGCAGCAATAAAAATAGATCGATTTGTGCGTGACACGACACGGTGATATATTTCTCCCGCTACACTGTGGTCTCTCTCTATCGCTCTTATATAACATCATCACTATGTCTGAAGATATGACGATTCCGATTACCCCGTGCTGGACAAAGGCTGATTTTAAGGTATTGGCTCAGTTTTTGTTGCAACTTGGCAATTTGGCCTTGCAACCGCCGTTCTACGGGAAGTTGCAAAGTGTGTACTATTGTTATAAAGGATACATCGAACACAGCACCGGACGGAGTTTTACCAGCGACGTAAAAGAGATTGTTGACTGGGAAGAATTCAAAGCGCTTCTTAGAGAGTTCAACCAAGTTTCGGCAAACTCGATTTTATTTCGTCACCATGGTGGCACTGAATCTGACCGGCTGCAAATGGATGTGATATATTATATCGATAGGGCAAAATTGTATTTGGTTCAAGAACACCTTGATAGTTCAGTTGGATTGAAGGTGGGGATGAAAGGGAGGCACTCATTGGTGGAGTTGGATAAAGAAAATCCTGGATCCAGCTTGTTGAAGATGTTGGATGATAAGGTCCATACCAAGATTAGTACCGAGATAGAAGTCAGTCTGGAGGGAATATTGGCAGAAAGCCTCAATAGCAGCTACTTTGATTTGATGGAGCTATTGAAAAGGAGTTCTGCAATGATAGAGTTAGCCAGAGAACGAGCTAAAATAGCCACTTTTAAAAAGCCATTTTTCGACATTTGTAACGATCCTAATCATTGCAAGATTTTAGGGAAAGTGTGCCTATCTCGGAAAGATATTGTTAATTTTCAAGGTAACAGCAAGCAAAGCTACTTCCCATCTTTAGAACAATGCTATCATTTGATTGAAACCAACAAGAAGCTATTCTCCAAAGAGATTTACCAGTGTTGTTATAAGCGTATTCACCACTTACCAATCATGAATTCTAATACCGACGTTAGTCTAGGAGACTGCTCGTATTTGGATACCTGCCATAAGATGAGAAGTTGCAGATATTTACATTATTTCACCTTGAGCCCTTTGGTTAAGGCTAAGAAGTACAAACTTAATCAAGAAATTGAATTGAAATCTATTAAGGATCATTTGTACAAACAGGCATTTACTGTTGGGTTAAGTCACGGAGAGTTTTTTAGAGACCCATTACCCCCACAGTGGATTAACTGTGATGTTAGATATCTTCCATTTCTGATATTAGGTAAATTTGCTGTTATACTCTCCGATCCGGCTTGGGATATTCATATGTCATTGCCATATGGGACTTGTACTGACGACGAGTTAATGGCTCTACCCATGCATGAGCTACAAGATGAAGGGATCATGCTTTTGTGGGTGACAGGGAGATCAATTGAAATAGGAAGAAGAGCCTTGACTAAATGGGGATATACCATTTCTGATGAATTGATTTGGTTAAAGTTAAATCAGCTCAAAAGAACAATCGTTACCGGGAGAACAGGGCATTGGTTAAATCATTCCAAGGAGCATTTGTTGGTAGGGTTAAAGGGGAACCCTCCATGGATCAATAGGATGATTGACATTAACACCGTTGTTAGTGGAACTAGAGAGACCCTGAGAAAGCCTGATGAAGTTTATGATTTAGTGGAACGAATCGCTGGAGTACACTCAAGGAAATTGGAAATCTTTGGAAGAGACCATAATATCAGACCTGGGTGGTTAGCAATAGGTAATCAATTAACAGGTACATCAATCCACGAAGTAGATGTTTTGAAGAAATATAATCATTTCAAAAGCACAGAGAATAGGGACTTAAAGCCTAGAAAAACTCTGAATCAAAAGCAGAGATAAAAACAAAAATATATTCATTCCCTCGTACATTCCATATAAACAAGATGAAGTCTCCTGTTCTTGTGGAGGAGTGGTAATCATTGACCCTTCTTGGAATCCAAAAATGCCTGTCTCTTTTCAGCAGCCCCCTTCTCCATATATTCTTTAACATCAGTTCTGAGTCCTAACCAAAAGGCAATTTCAAAAGACACAAAAAATGGGGCTAAAACCAAGGGTTGGACTAAATTATCTAACAAAGCAGGTGCTCTGTGTTCATGGAACCTATGACCATAAAACTGAGCCAACCAAGCAGAAACTTGAACAATCACCGCATATTTATACAATTGGTGTTGGTCCAAAGCTGCTAATGGGATTTTAGCAATAAAGTAATAATAAGTGGAAAACACATACCACACAGCTCCATAAAACACGGCACTGGGAATTCCTACTTTCCAATCAAGTAAAATATAGTAAAGACCATAACCTATTGATAATACACCCCCAAGATTTGCATATGGGAGACTTGCAAGTCCAGTTGTAGAAAGAATAGCTATAGCCGACAGCAAAATTAACGGGATACAAAACAAGTGAATGGCCACATTAACCTCATCAGTGTGATATGACTTATAAAGTACTAAATGTTCTTTCAAATCTAACAATCCAGGCATTATAATGTTTCGGTATAAAACTCATCCAATAAAGCAACCCCAATTGCTAATTCTCACCATTTTTTGAATCGTGGAGAAGGCTGCGCAGTTCTCAAGGCTGCAAAAAAATACACGTGAAATAGTAAGATTTTTTATAATATGTGTATTTTTCTTATTGAAAGTATATATAATATATGAATAGCAAGGAATCTTTCCATGTGGGAATGAACTACTCACGCAATTCGATTTTTGGTTTTTTAACCGATCTTGATCTTTTACCAGCAGTTTGGGCCTTTTCAAATCTAGTAGCTTGATGTAAGTCTCTACCTAAATTATCAAGGTCTTTAACTTTATAAATTCTAACAATCCAATTGGTGGAAGTGAAAGCTTCTTCTAAGACATTTAATTCTGGAGAATTGTCCAAAGGTATCGTCTGGCCCCTAACTCTATCAGTACCATCTCTACCGTTGAACAATTCATTGAATCTATAGTATGACATCTTATACATCAACGAGTTCTTCATTGTTTCGGTAGCTTGGCCATCGACTTTATACTCTCCTCTTTCGGTGAAGAAATCTCGTTCATGAACCTCATCGGGCCAAATTCCTTCGGAGATTCTGATCATCCACAAGAATTTGTTGATATCGTCTCCTGAAAATCCAATGACCCCACCGAAGATAATCAAAACGTAGTCAACGTCATGTTTTTTTAAAATTTCATAAGAAACTTCTTCGGAAGAACACATAGCTTTACCCACGGTAGCAATATGGGTGTTATTCCAGGTGTTGTTATCAACCAAAGTGGTCCTGTCAGCCATACCACCAATTTGATAACCATAATCCCACCAGGACATCACTTTGGCATCTTCAGGAGTATTCATTCTTAACCAATAATAAGCTTCTCTGTAATCATCAATAATGGCAGGAGATCCATCGGGGTTTCTTGATGCCAAAACAACCGATGGGGAAGAATAAGCATTCGAAGTGACCCAAGTACAGTGATAAACAAAGAAGAACAAATAGTAAGAGAATGATAACAATACTAAAGTTTTAGAAACCAATTTCAAAATGGTAGCAGAAGTGTCAAAACCACTAGAAGACTTGGATTTGGTCTTAGTCTTCGATTTAGCAGCCTTTGAATTGGCCTTTTCGGTAGCTTCTTTGATCTCTTCATCGTCTTCACCATCATCTGCTTCAACATTACTGGTCTTGAACACATCAGACAAATCCAAGTAGATATCAAATAACTTGGATAAAGCGATGGCCCCAGATACACAAATAACTGGAGTCAAAGTTAACATTAATCTGACCATAACCCCAGCAAAATAAGAACATAACACTCCATAGATAATCACAAACACATGTTCATCTTTCAATTCTTGGAAACATAAATAAATTCCAACTGGGAATAACCAAATCAAAAATGAAGTGTCAAAGAAGAAGGCAGGCCAAGCAGTAGGCTGATGTTCTGACACGGAAGCAATAATAGGAATATGTATCTTAGCATAATTAGTGTCCCATAATGAATAGAATCTTCCAGTCCAAGGAGCGATCCACCCTAAAGCCGTTAAACCAAATAAACCCCCAATCCCCAAAAGAGTAATCAAGGTAATTGAAAAAGCCAAAAAGGTCTTAAAGTTCTTTTCTGGGATATTGGATTTGATATAATCTCCAAAAGCCACCAATTGAATTAATCCAAACACTCCCAAAGCAGCCATATGATCATTGGATCTAATAGGTAAGAACCCCACAAACGGAATTTGCATAGATGCCAAAGTTCCAATGGCATACCAAGTAGAGTAGGCGGTGTATAATCTATGGTTATACCGGCCCATCAAGATCAACACAAACACGTGTAATGGGATCAAATTGGTGATGAATACATACCCACCCCAAGCACTAACCATATAGAAATAAAACAACGCAGTCAAAGTTCCGTAGAAAACCGACCCCATTTTCATGGCCTTAATCCAAAAGTAAAACGTGGCCATCAATAAAGTAATGGCAATAGCTTCATTATCGTAAGATCCTGCCACAGATCTGGAGATATAACCAGGAGCAATTCCCATAAAGATGGCCGATAACAACCCGGCATTGGAATCTTTCATTTCTCTGGTTAAACAATAAGTAGCAATGGCGGTTAAACCAGAAAATGCTGGTGCTAATAACACACACACGTTTCTGATATCAACTGGTAACCCAAACCAATCTCTTAAAGTATGCCAAATAACTCCAGATGTCACCATTAATCCAGGGTATAAGGTTCCCCCAGTGACTCTCCCTAATGGATACCAGGTCCGATCATCAAACCAGTTTAAAAACTCGTAGAAGGAATGATTGACCAAATACTTGGTGGCTCTAAAGTTGAACCAAGGGTCGAATTCGTGGATAATACTTTCAAATCGGATGACTGAGAACAATCTCGACAGAATGGCGGCTCCAGCAATCAGGATAAAGATGACCACCTGTAACAACAACCGAATTGTGTCGATGTTGACGCCGTAAATCTTGGGAGGACTCTTGGTGGTCGACATATCTGTATTTGATTAGTGTAGAGTTATGGAACACGTTAAACAAATGTTGAACGAATTTTCGCGGGTGTGCGACGGCGAACATTGGGGCAGTAGATATAGAGAATGTGTATAATAACACCTCTAGTGTTATATAATGAGTACTTGTAACTGATGTAGTAGTAATTGAGCACTATTTGTAGAACAGGTAATTACGGGGTGTTAGCCATTATTACTTATTACTTATTACTTATTACTTATTACTTATTACTTATTACTTATTACTTATTACTTATTACTTATTACTTATTACTTATTACTTATTACTTATTACTTATTACTTATTACTTATTACTTATTACTTATTACTTACTTATTACTTATTACTTATTACTTACTTATTACTTATTACTTATTACTTATTACTTATTACTTATTACTTATTACTTATTACTTATTACTTATTATATTACTTATTATCTTAGCTATTTCTAGCAATGCATTTAGAAGGAACTCCAACTCCAATTGGCTGGTACGCTTCCTACCACCTGTTCAGACGAACGCTCTGAATCAAGGTGTGGCTTGTTAATATGTTTGTTAATTAATTGTTTGTTCTCAGTGGTAGCAATTGGCTGATGTTGAACTTGAGTCTTTTGATGTACCCTCGGAATCGAATTGTCAGCTGGATTGTGGGAGAACGCTTCTGGAGCCAATTGACTTCCTGAACTGAACGAGGTTCCGTTACCAACATTAACCCCAAACTCATTCTTCATGAACTCATTATACTCTTCAATACAGCTATCACATACTTTAGACAATGTTCCTCTACCACCGGTGGTAAATTGGGCCAAATGATTAATATATAAATAATGGGAAGTATGCTCCTTACAATAAATCTTTCCACATTTCCGGCAATGGTGCCTTCTCTCAAAGAAGTTGAACTCTTTATCACACTCCAGCTGACTACACTTATAAACTAACTCATCCTTAACCCAATGCTTTTTAGAAGGCGGTTGTCTTAAAAAATGCTCATATGTTTTATTACCCCCGACTCCAGAAGCTAATAATGGCGAGCTAGGTACCGAGTCGGTTGATAAATTGGAATCAAATGATTTGATCGATGTAGCAGACGATCCATTATACGAATCATATCTGTCGTCGTCTTTATTACCACCATTGTTTGTTCCAATAGTCATCCTTAAAACTGCTGGAATATACATGGGACTTCTTAATCCTTTGATCTGTTGCAAATGTTTTTGGTTGGTTTTGGATAATTGGGAATATGAGGACGACACTGAATGTGATTGAGGTTGAGGTTGTTGAAGTTTAAAGTATGATTCTTGTCCTTGTGAGGATTGACGGTTGCCTAAAGGCGGCCTATCTGTTGGAACTGAAGCTGAAGCTGACGTAGGAGGTAAAGACAGCTGCTGTTGAATATTTTGGGCATGAGTTTGAACCTGAGCAGGTGCCAACTGCTTCTGTTGATGTACCTGGTTGGAAGGAGAGGGGATTCGATTCATTAACGTTAATGGTGACAGATTATTGGATCTTCTTCTCAGGTTTATATCTGATAACAAAGTATTCTTGGGCAAGCTTGTTTGAATCTTAAGATTATATGGGACACTGTTTGAAGGATTTTGTTGTGGCTGTTGAGACTGTGGCTGCAGTTGGAATTGTGTTTGATACACGTCCTTATGATACCTTTGTGTGGCCTGTTCTTGGCTCATAGGATTCATGGCTTCAGTTTTGCTAGAAGAATACATTTCAGCATTGGTTGGAGACTCGTTAGCTGTAGTAGTCAGCTTAACAGGGGCCGCTTCCAGTTCAGGTTTATTAGGGGAGCTTTCAAGTGTTCTATGATTATTGTTGGGTTGCCTAGTTAAACTAGCAAATGTGGATAAATCCACTTCAGCTGGCTGATAAGGCTCAGCTTTCTTGCTATTATTCCCCATGTCTTTGGAATCTTTGGGCCTAGCCTCACTATCAATACTAGAATGTTCTGTTTGATTTTCAATTCTTGGTAAAGGCGATAAACTCAACTTCTTTAACGCATTAAGGGTCCATTTTTGTTGCTGCGAGATGGTGTTCTGATCATCATACTGGTCATTAGATTCCTCTGTCGGTTCATTATTTTCCGGGGGTTGATCTTTAGGGTTTTGACTAGTATGATTAATATTGGTAGAAGGTTGAGCCCTGGTGGCAACTGGTTCTAACAAGGAAGCTCCTCCATTATTATAACTGTCGTGAACAAAGGGTAATTGACGACCAATTTCAACATCGTCGGGATTCTTTAGATTGGAAATACTGGATAAAACAGGGGCCTGAATGAAAGACTGAAAGTTCTTGGTGCTATTATTATTGGAATGCGTTAAACCAGCATTTACTGAGACAGAATTATTTCTAATAGGCTGGTTCAAAGATTTTAGCGACGCAGTAGATAGTACGGACTGGAATGACTGGGTTCTAGGCTTAACGTTTTTCTTTTTGAACATAAAATCGGAACTCTCAGGATTTGAATCATTTTCATCATTCGATTTTTCTCCACCTTCTGTCGAGTTTGAGTTCTCGTTTTCCTGATCACTGAGAACCTGCTCGTTCGACTTGTTGGGGTCGTGGTCGTTGTTTTGTCTATCGTCCTCTTTGGAAGCCTTCTTAAGAGCTTCACCAGGAGCTACATCTTCTTTAACAGGGCTCTTTTCCTTACCAGTGTCTTCTTTTGAAACATCCTCTCTATCAGAAGTCTCTATTTCCGGTCTCTCGTGTCCTTCAGGTCTTTCGGGAACTCTCCCGACTCTATCATCTTCATTGCCAGCCTCAGCAACTGTAGCTTCCTCACGCCTTGGAGTTTCAGAAACAGATTCCTGCGGTAGCGAGGAATCAGATAGGTCTGTGGACTGCATAGGATGCTTTATAGTAGGTCGAGTGACTTCAGATGTGACCAACCCTGTGGCTCCTGAAGTCATGGTTATAAAGATTAATAAGATTAATATATGAACCAGAAAATTCCACTTCGCGGAATGCGATGTTTAACAATCCTTAACTATGAGATTCTTAACTATGAGGTAATATCAACCAGTATCTACAAGAATGAGAATATAAGGAGAATATAATAACGCAAATCCAGTACAACTTATTGCAAAATTAATAGATGAGGGTAAGATAATCTCCTCAACCGTATATTACACGGTGTATCAATATCTCTGCGTATCAGCCTAAGAAAGTCGATATGTGATTATATTTTAGGTGAATGTACGTAGATAAAGGCCAGCATTCGTGCGAGGTTCATATTTCTGTCACACGAGATGATTCGAGCTTCCCGGTACCGATTTTGTCTCAACCTATTGCGACACGACTTCTTGTAGTTGGTAAAGTATGGCATTATTAACCATGCCCCAATTGTTTTTGCTCGGGCCCTGTCATAGATTTTATTAGTATATTGTATACCTCTACAGTCCTACTCCACACCCTGTTTATATTAGTATGTGATACGAAGTAGTTTTCGTTTTAACGTGACTTTAGTGTTGGTAATTACAAGTGATTTGATTGGCCACTGGCCCCGGGTTGTCGCGCAGGCCACGGAAAACCCCAAATTTTATTTAATATCCTTACATCTATACCTCTAAGTTATCAGTATTATGTTGTCTCGTGTTGGTTTAGGACTCAAAAGAGTCAACCCTCAACTCTTAAGAAGTGCCACCAGAGTTAACGTCATCAGAAATGTGTCTACCGTCAAAGCCAGCCATGATGAAGAACAAGCGGTGTTAATTAATCAAAGAAAACATAGACCAATGTCTCCACATCTACAAATCTACAAGCCACAGCTCACCATGGTGTTGTCTGGATTACATAGAATCACTGGTGTTTTCATGGCCTTTGGGTTTTACGGATTAACTTGTGGTTATGCTGTTGCATCCATCTTGAATCTTCCTTTTGATATTACTAGTATGGTAGCAGCATTTGGATCTTTACCTATTGTAGCTAAGGTTGGGGCTAAAGCTGCCATGGCTTTCCCATTTGCGTTCCACTCTTTCAATGGTCTTAGACATTTGGTTTGGGATTTCGGTAAAGAGTTAACTATCAAAGGAGTATATAGAACTGGATATACTGTGTTGGCTATTGCTGGTTTAGTTGGAAGTTATTTAACTTTTATGTAATTTCCGTGCATTTATTTATTAATAAACAATGTAACTTTGTGTTGTGTGTCTCTTGCATTTCGTTATATACCATATAGAGTTAGTTATCCTTTCCCAAATCATTATGTCATTATCTACATCCCATTATACTCATTATCAATAAACTTCCGGTCGATGTCCAAGCAGAAGCATGGTGTCAATTTCTTACATATACTGCACCTCAAATTGGGCTTGGAACTTGCTTCATTGGCACTTGGAGTGGTGGTCTCAGAAGGTCGAGGAGAGTCTAACTCCGAGGAGGAATCAAAGTTATTAATAACCAACTTGTCAAATAGATTGTTTTCATTCAAAAGGGTATCAATCTTGTAGTTCTCATGATGATTTTCATGGCTATTCAATTTGGCCTTTTTATACTGCAGGTTATTGTAACTGTTAAGTTTTTGATAATTACCTCGCAACTTTAAATACTTTGATATTTGTCCGTTAATATTATCATAGTCGTTGTCCATTTTATAGTTTTTAGTCACACGATGAATCAAATTTGAAGATTTGAGTAAATATCCAAGAAATCTATCCAAATCTTGTGAATTATTGATTGACTCCAAATCTTGGAAGTTCCGGGTCCTGATATCGTTAGTTGCGTCTAAATCAGTACCGGGAACCAAGTTGGGACTTGCAACTCCACTACTATTTTCACTGGAATTAACACTGGGTATATTACTGGGGATTTCACTGCTACTAGGAGTGGTATTATCACTGGAGGTATTCAAGTTTAAGTTCCGGAACAATTCAGACTCGGACTGTAATTCTAAGTTCCGATTCCTGTTGTTAGTATCAGTAACTTCGTTAGCCTTGATTGCCATATTTTTACTCAGACTAGGATCAGGGTTTATTTGATTTAAAGTATCCAATGTCATATAGCCATTTTTAATAAACGTTAGTTGTTTGATTTGATTATCAATTATATCAATATAATTATTGATCAATTCTTGTTCTTTAAGTTTGGAGAGATAAGTCATCTTGAGATTCATAACTTCCGGATTAGTCTCTTGTTTTCGTCCATGACTTTTGGCTTTATCTCTTGCTTTGTCTTTAACCTTCTCTTTTGGTCTTATTTTCTCGGATTTGGGTAGTTTCACCTTTTCATGCTTTTCCTTGTCAAGTAAATGCTTTTCATCTGCAGTTATAACACTGGACGGTTGAGGAAGAATTTGTTTTGCTGTTGTTTGGTTAGGACTTACAACCTGTGACCCCAGCTTATACTTGCCACCGTAGTCGCCATTATCTTTCTCGTCCTCACAATTTACCGGTTTACGACCCGGCCGGGGCCTTGGAGGTAAAACCCATTTCTTGGAGGTATTAATGTTCAACCCCACATCTTGTTTCAATTTGATTGATGGCGAGTGTTTGACATGAAGGTTCATATTGGGGTTAAAGGTGGATTTGAGGTTTTTAGAAGGTTTAGGCAATACCGCAATAGGCACCGGCTTATTCTTCTTTGAACCCACCGAATGGACCGGTTGGGAATGAGACTGGGTCCCAGTATGGGGTTTAATTGGATGATTCAGGTGTGAATTGGGGCCGTGACTCACATGGCCAGAACTTGGTGCTATGGGAATTGGTGACAGGGACTGTGATCTCATGGTGGAAGCATCTCCCTGGGATGAGTTGGGATTCACCAGAGGCTGAATCTTGGGGTATTTGGCATGGATTGGTTTATTATTCATGACCCAAATACAATCTATAAGATGAAGTCAGAACGATCACAAGACCAAATCTGACAAAACAAAAAGCAGAATAAATATAACACAAACTTTTGAACTTGATGAGCTATAACATATAATCGTAATTTCTCAAGTTTGTGTTGTAGTGGAACATGTAACTTATCAGAAGCTGAAACAAAGTGTGTCTATTAATTAAAAATTTTCAGGTTCGCGGGTGAGAGGACCAAACAAACAAACATCACAGATCTCGGGTTAAGTAGGAACCCGTTACATTGATTAAACAAAGTTGGTTTATTAGTTGATTGGGTGGTTTAGTAGTCGGTTTATTGAGCTATTGGTTGATTCAGATCCAGCGGGTGTTTAAATAAATCATATTTGTTGATCTTTTGGTATTATATTCTTATAATCTTGAGAATTGTTATTATTTATATTATTGACAATGAACAAGTCAAATCTGTCGTTAAAATATAGACAATTGAAGCACTTAAATAGTCAGTTGACACAGTTACAGGCCAACTTGAATGATTTCAATGAGTTGATAGAAACGACGTGCTATCAGTTTAAATCCATAGAGAATTTAGGAATGATTCATGGATCTTTGTTTATGGCAAGTCAACAAGTATTTGCTAATGATAATTTCAGACACGATGACGAAGAGGAGGTGTGAATAGGGTAATTTTGGGAGGATAGTATGAGGCCACCCTTATGATTTACGATTTGTAGCTAGGATGTTTGGCGTACATAGTTTGACGATTTGTGTAGTATAGAATGATGATTTATGTGAATAGTGTTTAGATTAATGTAGAATATTTGCGAATAGCGTTAGATTTATGTACATGTAATGGTGAATCCGTGGTTAGTCGAAGTTAAGTGGTGGCGAGTTTGTTTATACACTATCTAGTAACTATTTATTCAGTGCTCTTATTCCATGGGACGGGCTCTATTTCTATGTACACGATTATTTACCTTGGTTCCGTCTCTCCATCTTCTCCTTAATCAATATATCTCGTTCCACATCCAAATACTTGTGCTGCTGATATTTCTTCACGCATTCCATTTGAATTCTGTTGAACTCTCGACAATGCTTCATCGAATCCAATGGATTCTCATAGCTATTAGTACATTGAATATACTGTTTAATCACATCATCACACCGTTGAAACGCCTTTTTTCTCCACCTTTGGAAAATCAATTTCTCCTCTTTGGGGGTAAGGATCCAAACCGGCATGTTCGGATCCGTAGGGAGTTCCACCTGCTCATAGTCTGTCTCCTTCTTAGACATCGCTGCTAAATCTAAAGAGATGGATTCATTTTTAGTGGTCTCTCCAATGGAGCGTATTGGGCTGCGCACGCCACTCCATATCAAAATCTCAAATATCAAAATATCAAAACAATCGAATCTATTTAATTAGCATTTACTATGTTGCACGAAAACCCAGAAGATTTGATCCAATCATCGATAGAATCGTTTGAAATTGAGCCGGATCTCTTGACTCTAGATAGAATCGATGAAAATATCGTCAAGATTCACCAACACAGACAGGCTATAATCCAGAAGGATCAAGAACATAATCATCAATTAAGTAATAAAATTAATGATCTTAATCGGGAAATCACCAAACTTCTAGACCTGTCGAACTATCAGCTACCTCCAATGCCATTCAGTCCTGAATCCGAAGCCAATTCCTCTACCACGGCCAGTTCTGGTGATATACTTAAATTAATAAGTCGCCAGAAACACCAGCTAGACAATCACAAATTAACAGTGGCTAAACAACTAAATGACTTGGAAAGTACTATAAATACTCAGCATGTCCATAAAATACACCAGGAAACCAAGTTGGCACAGTTAGCCACACAATATAATGAAATCATCAATAAGAACTTAATTGACTATAAGAACTCAAATACCATGAAAATAAATTTGTTTAAGCTGTTGGGCATGGTGGTCGATCGAAATACCGACAAAGACCAAGATTTGATCTTGGTTTATAATGAGAAATACGGAATCTCCAATATACTAGATATTGACGATAATCTAAATGACTACTTTATCAGTAACTTCATCTGGGATAAGTTATAGATTATTGATCTTATGACAAGGTGTTTATTTCTAATATACATTATTTACAGTCATGCAATCATGTAGTGATGAACTAATGATGAATAGGGTTTTCTCTAAACGATTTCTTGGTCCATTTAGGAACTTTAAAGATCAATTTTCTATATCCTTTGGCTTTTTTGTCAAAAGTGGTATATTTATCCTTAGGAGACATTTCATGTTCTTTAGGAAAATCAAACTTTAAATAGTTCACTTTCCGATAGTTTGTCTTTCCCAGGCTGTCTTTAGGTAACGATTTAAAGATTTCTTCAATATTAGAATCGACCATTCTCATTCGAGCTTTCAAACGGTTTTTTTGAGGAATAGATAATCTAGGAGCTGATTTCCATAAATAACCACCTAATTTGGCTAGAGACCCATGAAACGGTCCAAACATGCTATAATTTGTGATAGAATGGAGTGTACGGTATAATATGAGATAAAATGAGCTTATTGTATGGAAAAATTTTCCTCCAAACAAAAAGCGCGAGTCTGTTCAACTGATCACGTGATCCGCACAACTAAAGATCAAATTCTCAGCTGTCCTTGGTGTGTGTATACCATTATGCGCAGCGACTATTCCCCTATTGTGTAATTCTAGAACCAACGGTGAAACTAGATCCAACTATTAATAGCTCTTGCTGCAATAGAATAGAACGACATCGCCTCATGTTAAAAGGGATGAACTGGAACGAGCCCCTGAAGTCATATCTTGTTCCAGAACCTTATGCCACTACATGTACCGTGTAACCAGCAGCACTTGATTCAGGTTGGCACAAGCTGGTTCTAGTAAATTCGATGATAGTTTTAGACCATTGTCCTGTATGTGACTTTGTTTTTGCTTATGTGCCGTCCTGGTACTAACCTGGTAGCAGCTCTGTCAGATGGATACATCTTGGGGCATAACTGGGTTTCGTTGGGAAGAAGTTTATATTTACTACGTATTATCTATATAATTAATTGTTCAATTGAAAAAACCGTCTAAATCAATTGTGTTTACAAATGCATCGGTGTGGAAGTTTTGTCGATGTTGTGTTCACTGTTTTAGATTGTATTTACTGTTGTGTTTAAGATGAGGTTAGAGGAGCTGCCCGCCCGTCCGCACAGGAGTGGTCATCGGGCGTGCATGAGAATACTGCGGGGCCAATCCTTCACATTGCCAACAAAATCATGAGGAATCTCCACATTCGCAATAGCTCAACCGATGTAAGAGTTAGCCAATAACCCCAGTTCTAAGCTGTAGGCACCGGTAGCTACAAGTTGTGCTAGCTGCTTTACTAGCTACCTTACTAGCTACAACATTCTCTGATATCCTGATAAGTACAACGTCAATCGCTCAGATCATTAGCTCTCTACACTATTCCCTTTAAACCCGTATATTCTATAAACCCATTTCATAATCCATAACCTATGCTAACCTATAAACAAGTACCAGTCAACCATTTCTTATAGTTGTTACTGGTAGACACTAAAGATGTGTTTTCAGTATTTCCATTACCCTTATTAAGTGAGTAATAGTTCAAATTCAATTCATCAATAGACTCTAGGGATATGGTATTAATGTCTTCGTATGAATGATGGTGTCCTGATTGAAAGGTATAATTTGGAGATGCCATTAATGG
This sequence comes from Yamadazyma spencermartinsiae, assembly GCA_030582355.1. Lineage (NCBI taxonomy): Eukaryota > Fungi > Ascomycota > Pichiomycetes > Serinales > Debaryomycetaceae > Yamadazyma > Yamadazyma spencermartinsiae. The sequence goes on along the minus strand of JAKTXB010000002.1, from coordinate 93,375 downwards.
GCTATTTATTTGTGAGTGATACCCATTGGTACTATTATGATTAAACATTTTTGTATTGGCTTCATCCGTAAGTTTACAGTCTTCACTACAATATATGGAGGTGCCACCACACAACTTTTCACAGTTGATACAGTAGTTGTCAAATGCTAAGTCTGTCATTTCTGGTTACTATAGCTGCTCTAAGAACAACAAAATTAATCAAATATATTTTGATCTAAAAGATATATAAATAAATTTTTTTTTGTAGAGATTCAAGGTTATTATATATTACTGCACTGAGTCATGGCGTGTCTTAAAATGTCAAACACCACAGTTTTTTGGGTGAGAAAATTTTTCTTTCATTGCTCAGAGTCAAAGCGTGGTGGGGAGGCCACGGGCGCGCCAACCGGCATATTTAGCCACGCCACGGTCGCAAGCCCATGCGGTTGGCCATGCCTTTAGCGACTGCGGTGTTTCAATAGGAGAAAAGCGTGGCCGCAATTAATCTGACTCATGGGTGAGCAATTACCCAGCGCATATGGGGCCATTCCATGTGGGCCAATTTTTGTTTGGGTGGAGCTGTTTGTGTTTGGGTTGTTTGTATTTGGGTTATTTCGGTTTATGGTATTTTGGTGTGGTGTTTATGAGGACATTTGTATTTGTTAGTACCACGCAAGTTGACGCCAACTGTGGAGTTTCATTTCAGCTATGAAGTTTATTAAGCACATGGTGACACAAAGTTGCATAATTGGGACCCTGAATCGGCATTGCACCGGATGTACAACGCCGATTCGCAGAATACGCGGTAATAGTAGTACTACTACCGTTATACTGTGGAAGTCATACTGTGGTAGTCATACTGTGGTAGTCATACTGTGGTAGTCATACTGTGGTAGTCATACTGTGGAAGTCATACTGTGGTAATCATACTGTGGTAGTCGTACTGTGGTAGTCATACTGTTAGCGTACTGTTAGTCATACTGTGGTAGTCATACTGTTAGTCACACTGTTATTCATACTGTTAGTCATAGTTGTCTTTCTGGTCGTACTGTCATATGCATACTTACCACTGCCATGCTGTGGTTGTGTGTGATCGTGCTGGTACAATTGTGTTGAGTTTGTCCTCATATTCGCATATATTCGCATACATTAATTCGTAAAATAACTAATTCGCATACACTATTTGCAATTTATTCGCATACACTATTTGCAATTTATTCGCAAATGTCTCCATTTGTTTACGCATTCTGTTATATCATTAGTTATTCCCTCAATTATTCTCTCAGTTATTCCCTCAGTTATTCCCTCAGTTATTCCCTCACTGATTGCAATTCAATTCCCTCAATGATATCACTTCTGGAACGTCTGGGAATATCTTCCCTTCGCTCTTCTACTTGTCTGCTTGTTCTTCTCAGTTTATGCTTCTCTTTTTATTCTTTTCTATCTACTTCGATTCTATTCTTCTCATTTTTTAGCAGTCAAATTTGTATTTCAATACAATATCTAATTGCTGCAAATTTTACTAATCGCGAATGATTTTATCGTAATACCCGAGTACAACAATTCATATCTATATTCAAACTGAACAGTTATAAAAACTTATATTGATTTACATTGACTGTTAATAACAGTTCATAGTAGCTATTATACGGATCTAGAACAACCGGTTATGCTAACTTATACCAGTTTTCTCTGCTATGCAAATTCATACCAGTTTTTTCGATTATGCTAATTCTTTAGTATACTTCTCCAAATCTCCCTAAACTTATATCGTGCAATATGCCCATTACACAGATTTATACTTATATGTCTTTAGTCGTAAATTCAGAAGATTCACGTTCGACAAATTAAACTGATCCATCAAGATAAAATATTGCGAATAATTGACTATAGGTAGCAATAAAAACCAATTGGTTCTCGTGAATAGCAAGAGGCCCACCAATATTATAAAATTTATGTATGTCCCGTATATTATATGCTGATGGCGGGTCTTTCCATAAATATAATTAAACAAATAATAATCCCCCACTAAGTTTAGTACTACGAGAGCATGTATAATATCTGGCCGTATAATCTTGGTTACATACAATCCCGTTACCACTACAAGTTGCCCTACGGTAAAGTAATTGATTATCGACAAATATTGATTGAATTTCGTTTGATTTAGTGATGTTAGTTGATTAATAAGAAGAATCTGGTCGTCCGAGTCTAGCATGGCCGAATTAAGCTGGGATAGGATGGTTTTATCAATATTCCCTCTCATACCGTAATGGAGTTCTATTAGTTCAAAATTGATGAGCTTCAGATGACGCAAAAATTGAATATTTTGCAGGTTAGATCCGATAGTGCAAGTTAGTGCTCATCCCTGTAGATATCATATAACGCCAAAAAATATCGTTACGCGAGAATGGCCCCCTACAATCTAGACCAATATGAATTGAGTTCAAGAAGTCCAGCCGCAGGGATGAAATTGCACGAAAAGTACCAAAACAGATACATCACAACACTCAACTCTAATTGCTGCCTTAGTGCTTTCGTTCGTCAACTGCATAACTATTATCATCCCCAATGGGAACACCAAGCCAACTTTAGACAATGATATCTAAAATAGTCCAGTTAAAGACAATTGACCATAATTGATGGTACTCACCAGTTCAAAATGCCGTTCTAAAACACTGTTAACATATCCATTCTAACAATGTAGCCGGTACCTGAATCTTATACTAGATTCCTACTATAAGCCTCTGACAGACTTGAGTTCTATTATGCCTGATTGCAATTAGTCCAAAGTAGTAAAACCATTACTGCATTCAGACAATTCTCACTCCAAACATTCACCAAATTTGTCGTGTTTTAACTTTTCCAGGTTAAATATCTTCTAATTTGTAAAATACCCGGCAAACTTGCTAGAACTCATGTCACAGTTCTCTGACCAAGGCTCCAGGGTGGGAACGACCTCTAATGTCTACATCTTTCAGCTGGGGCCCAATTGCTCTCGTCTTATTCTTCTAGCTCTCTGGGTTTCTAAACGGCGTCCGGATCAATAGACGAGTTTTCGACAAAACAAAGAAAACCTTACAAACAATGCCTGCACACAATACCCGTAAACAACTACCGGTGCGCACACGCCGCCCAAACCAGAAAATTTTTTCTCATTGGTGAGGAAGGTTATTATTCTTATATATATCCCTTGAAAGGACAGGTTCGTTAACCGCCCCTAAGATTTTAATTATAGTAGTAGGTAACTGCTGATTTTAATATTTATCCTGGTGTTTTACTTTAAGTACACCATCTAGAGATATTTGGTTGGCCAGTAGTACCGAAGTTCCTTTTATTAGCGCCTGGCCGCCTTGGAAACATTGATAATAATACCCCCTAGTTTTCCTGTCCATTCTTTTTAAATACTTTCGTTTTTTTTTTTTTATTTTCTTCGTTTGATACCCATTTTTGATACCCGTTTGAATTATTATCCCACTTTAGTCTTTCTTTCCTTATGAATTATAAAGTTTTAATCAGTTTATGGCTACTTCTGGCGAGCTCCGGGGCCGTAGTAACTGAGGTCGATAAAGAAAGAGCTTTAAAGGTAAGGGCTGATAGTTCGAGTTCTGATGGGCTGTCTTGGAATGATTGGTTTAACAATTTCAATCCAAGTCCTAGTCCCACCGGTTCGGATGTTTCTAGTGCCACAGGGAATGATTTCTCTAATATATGGAGTGATTTGTTTAGTCCACCTCAACCTTCATCTACCGATAATAGTGGTATAAATAGGTTGGTCTCTAGTACGGATGATGATGCTGGGACCAGTACCACGCAAACTGCATCTTCCACTAATGATCCAAACACTGAGGATAGTTCTAGGGATACTACTTCCCAGGATACTACTTCCCAGGATACTACTTCCCAGGATACTACTTCCCAGGATACTACTTCCCAGGACACAACATCCGAAGACACAACATCTGAAGACACAACATCTCAGGATACTACCTCCCAAGATACTACTTCTGAAGCTGAAGAGGGCACAACATCACAAAACCAAGCTACCACATCCCAAACTAATCCAGTTCCAGTGCCTCCAAGTAATGTAGGAAGTTCTACTCAAGAAGAAACTGATACGCCTACAACAACGGATACAACTCCTACTACCGAAACACCATCTACTGCTGACGAACCAACCACTTCCCAAGATGATCCGGTTCCAGAACAACCTACGGATTTCACTTCTGATACCCCAACTCCCGGATCAACAGCTGTGGACACAACGACCAACTCTCCCGGGTCCGCTTCCAACACTGATACTACTACTGCTTCTACCGGCACCACCGGGGATGATACCACAATGGCTTCTGCCTCGGAAGTCACCCCTAGTGATGATACCACAACCTCAGCCGCAAAGATTGAATCCAGCTCTACTCCAGACAGTACCCCTACCAGTTTGATTTCACCATCTGACTCAGAATTACCTGCATCGGATACTTCTGTTACGTCGGCTAGTGAATCTCAAGCTTTCGAGAGTCCATCTACTACAGAAGCCCCAACATCGTCTGAAACTGATTCTACTCCTATTAGTGAAGAATCCGCACCTCCAACGAGTAACGCTGCTACTGCTTCTTCTTCAAGTGATGCTCCTTCTCCGGACACGGACATTAGTTCAAGTTCTATTAGTACTGAAGAGGCTTCTGAAACCTCGCTTCCTCCACCGGAGAGTGAGTCAACCATCCCTAGTTCTGATATAACCAGCAATACTCCTGATGTTACCTCGACCCCTGAAGAAAGCTCAACATTGGGTCCTAGTTCTCAAGATTTTGAATCAACTAGTACTCCACCAACTGCTAGTCCAAGTGAAGCTGTTCTTCCTTCGTCAGATTCCTTTAGTTCTACCGAAGCTTTGGCTTCTACTTCTTCTGCGGTGCCAGAATCTACTCCCTCTGCTGTAGTCGAATCTGTTTCATCTGATGTTGCTGAGTCCTCGGCCATAACTCCAGAAGTCGCTAGCACTGAATCAGAATCAGAAGTAGCACCTACTTCTACTGAACCAACCACTTCCGCTGATTTGGCTTCAGAATCCCAAGTTACTTCAGAGGCCGTTGTTCCATCTACTTCCGAAGCTGCTGTTCCATCTACTTCCGAAGCTGCTGTTCCATCTACTTCCGAAGCTGCTGTTCCATCTACTTCCGAAGCTGCTGTTCCATCTACTTCAGAGGCTGCTGTTCCATCTACTTCAGCAGCTGTAACTTCGGAATCTCAAGTGGGCACTACTGCTTCAACGGGTGCAACTTCTGGAGCTCCGGAATCTACCACTGCAGCAAGACTTACATCTGAAGCTTCTGCTGAACCTCAATCGACTTCACAACCTCCAACAACTGCAGTACCAAGTCCAACTACTTCAAGTAATGATGATTGGTTACCTTCTGGTTTAATTGTCGAAGGAACTTCAGAAGATTCTGCAGATGCTACGAAGACTGATGAAGAAATTACCAGAGCCACCTCTGAACCATCTGAAACTTCTGGGTTACCAAGAGCCATTACACCTGGAACCACCTCTAATCCAGGTAGCAATTATGAAATTGTTTATATTGGTTTCACGAGTGCATTGAATTATCCTTTTGTTGTGGAACATTCGTTATCTTCTGCACAAATCTTCCAGTACTTACCTAATGTGTTGACTTTCCCATTTTCAAAAGATGAGATTTATGAAGAGGTTTCAGTTAAAAGATTGATTCCTTATACTGCTGAAGGTATTAGTTATACCATTACTGTTGCCGAAGTTTATTTCCCTACCAGTTCAGTAGCATCTTTATCCCAATTTATTGAAGATTCAAGTTCCAAATTATACAGAAACCCTTACAAGACCGAAAGTACATTATCTAAATTAATCGATAAGCGTATTCCATTAACAGGGTTGGATACTTCTTCAAGTCGTTCATCAGGCGATGATTCGGATAGCAGTAATGGATCCATCGATGGGTCTAATAATAATGCCAATGTAAGTAACGCGGCCCAAATCGTTGGTATAACCATTGGTGGGGCTGCAGGGGCTGGATTGTACATCTCCTTGATGGTGTTATTATTCAAGAAATTCAAGAAGAATAGAGCCATCGAATTACCTCCTTCTGATAGTGAAAGTAATGTTGGTGTTCAAACTACTCAAAGTCATGAATCTGGACTTTCTGCATTCTTCTATAGAATTTTAGAAACTTCGTCCGGAGAAAACGCTGGTGCTAATATTAGTGAGCCCGTGAACGCTTCGAATTCATTAGGTTGGAATAATAATCACGTCCGTGCATGATGGTTAGTTATTTACAATCCATTTACTTCTTTAAATGCTCCTAGATTTGATTATATTTCTATTTGAAAAGTTATTAATAGTAAATTTTTATCTTTATTTTGCATTCTATGTATTTTATTAATATATGTTTTTTATAAATACTTGTGCTATTTACAAGGTGTGGATGAATTGATTTATTTCTGTCACCAAGTTATCGGTGTCATTATCAAAAGTTTCGTACACTTCATCTCTTGACAACGTATGTGACATGAGGTTGTCAAATAAAAATTGAATCAATTCGTCCTCCCTAATTCCGATATACCGCTCTACCAATTCTCCAAGCTTCTCTTTCAAACTGGTTTTCTGTTCATCAGTCAATGATGGTAGTTCAAGGAGTTCGGTGGAGGTTTCCAGTTTTTGGTCGTTAGTTGTTCCTTCGTTCAAGGTGGGAGTTTCTATTTGTGGCTCTTGAGGCTGATTATGTGTTTCGCTATCTGTCAGGTTGTGCTCTTGCTGGCGATCTTCGTTGTCTCTCAATTCTTCCTTTTGGTAATTCTTATATCCATATTTCATATAATCATGGTAGGTGTGCGAATTGAGCTTGAGATCATCAATCAATTTAAACTTGTTATTTATCAACTCCATTTCATACTGGGATAACTGCTTTACTTTGTGGAGTAAGGTATTTTTATGCAATTTCTGTTGTGTAATTTGACGGAGCTTCTCATTATATCTGTTGGTCATTTCCGTTTGGTGCTTCTTATTAAGATATTGTTCGTATTCTCTATCATTCAATTCACCCATCTCTTCTGGTGGCTCCACATGTTTGTTATCTACATTCATATCGTCATTTGAAGACGAGTCCTTGATACGACTTTCATTATTAAAAATATTAGTTAACAACTGCTTAGCCTTCATACGTTCTTTGTTCAATTCAGACTGTCGCTTCTGGTGTTCCTTGATCAACATCTTGGATCGAAATCTGATTAATTCGTTGATTATCTTCGTTTTCATCAGTTTTGGCACATCTATTAACTCATCAGCATCCACAGGATAATTATTATAATAATTTTCCAAAGAATCATTAGCCCTCTCGTCATTTGTCTTATCGTTATGGTTATTCTTATCTATCAAGTCAGCCATCAATTGACCAATTTTCGTTTCGTTTACGGTAGATGAAGGAATGTCGGTAATATCTTGTAATTCGGGCGGTACATTGATTAATATCCTTCCACAAACCTGGTTAAATAAAGCTTGGTTCTCATTTAAAGTGTTCAAATCCTTCAAGGTCCTTACCTTCACGATCACAGTTATCGATTCAAAGTTTTTAATAAAGCTCCATTGATAGTCACTAATAAACTGATTCAATAATAATTCAATATATTGCTTATTATCCAATTTAAATCTGGTGAATACCACCAAACTTCTTTGATCGTAGTAATTTTCCACCTGTAACAGATCTATGTCCACGAATTTTCGACTTTCTAGTGCCAACTCATCGACTTGAATCTTATCTTTGGTGACTTCTGAGGCGAATTTGGCAGTGTTAGCTTGTAAGATTTGGTTTATATCAAGCTGGCTACTAATAGGAATTTGAATAGTTACAGGAGGTATGGCGGTAACGTACTGTGCTGGGGTCACTAACGACTCGAGTGCTTTATTTTGCTGTTGATTGTGGGGCCTCACATGTATTATATCTTCCATCTTGATGTGGGTTATCTGGTGATGAGCTTGAAGATATCTTCGCGAAAGCGGTGAAGCAAATTCTATTCATGCGATGGTGATGTCTACGACTCCAGGAGCCAGTTCTTCTAGACCCAAAGAAAACACCGAAGAGTCTGGAACCAGTTCTCGCCCCGTTTCTGCTGAAAACACCGACAAAAATGACGTGAGCTTGAAAAGCCCGTTACCATTTGATGTATTTACTGACACAAATATAAAGCCAGCTCTGTTGCCAGAATTCAAGCAACTTAAAGAGGATGTCCGCCATAACCCCAATGATATACATAACTGGGATAGGCTTTTTGGCAAAATAGACCTGATAATTGTCGCTAGCTTAGAAAGTAAGCGAGAATTTGCACCTGAATTCAAGCAGTTTGTAAACGAATGTTATCATGAATTACTACAGAGATTTCCTTACTTGGTAAAGTATTGGCAGAAATTTTCGGTTCAGGAGTATCAGTTAAATGGAGTGCAATCATCCATCCAAGTTTTGAAGGAGGCTGTCAATAGTTGTCAGTATTCGCTTGCGTTATGGGATGATTACTTGAATGCTTTATTAGTAGAGAAAGATGCTCGACTTAAATCTGAATTGAAGACATGCTTGGGTTTAAATGGGGAAAATTTTAATAGCCACACAGTATGGGATAAGTATTTGCACATTTTGAAACAGTCAGATGATCAAAGGCTTGTGTGTGAAACCTATTTGAAATTAATACGAATACCTGTCTATGAATACGCTAGATACTATGACGAGTACCTACAACTCAATAAATTGACGGTTTTGTCTTGCATAAGTGACGAGCAGCTAAGCCCGTATGTGAAGAGTTTGAATAAAGAAGATATTAACGATTGTGAAGAGAACGAGAAGCTCCTGGTACTCCATGAGTTTAGTGAAGAGATTTTTCTCAACACACAAAATAGAGTAACTGAGAAATGGAACTACGAGTCTGTTATCAATAATAGAGAGCTCGATTTACATTATTTGAACAATAAAGATGAATTGGCCTCCTGGGTAAAATACTTGGACTATGAACTTGAATACGGAACCAATGACTCGATTATCAACTTATTCGAACAATGCTTGATACCGAATTGTTTTAATGAGAACATATGGCTCAAATATCTAGCATACTTGAACTTTAATGAATCAGATACCCCGTTCATGCTCATGGACTCTGTTTACTCTCGGGCCAATAACAAGTTCTTACCTTTGGACCAAAATACCACCAGATTCACCTATGGGAAGTTCTTAATAAAGTTCAACAAGCCTGAGCTTATGCACGAATATCAATTAGATTTAACAAAGTATTTTAGCGGGGATAACTATTCGAAACTATACTTGAAGGGTGCTTATTTGGCCAGTGTAAAATGCTTATTAGAGACTTGGAAGTTGCTTCTTTCAGATCAAGCCTTTGAAAAATGTTTGTTAGGTTTGATCAATCTGGCTACCAGCAACGAGAAACTTGTTCCAGATGAAGAAACCACTAGAATTGTTGGCGAGAGCTGCCTTAACTTGTTCTTGAAATATGTCAACGACCAGTCGATTCCAATCATCATCCAATCATTCCTAAACCATTATCTAATGCACCACGAATTAACAGCTGATAGAATAACGTTTCTCAGAAGCTTTTTCCAAAACCATTACAACAGACCGTACGTAAGCGGGTTTAGTGACTTCTGGAAATTTTACCTTGAACTTGAAGGGTTGGCGATGTACAATTTTTCCAACGTCAACACCATTATAAACTATATTAAACAACATTCCACTTTGCCGATCATGACTGTTAATAAGTTTTTGAAATTCCAGTACGATTTGTTCAATGCAAATTTAGCAGAATTCCTAGCTCAGTTACCTAATAATGATTGTTTGATAAAGTTCGACAACAACACAAGAGTATCAATACAGAACAACTGCTTAGCAATCAGGTTTAACAAACTTCAGCTATCTAAGCAGCTAGAATACCCAGGAGCTAAAGTAGACTTCAAGCCAGATATCACTAATAAACTAATGAGCGATCGAGAGCCTTTTTCATTGTTGAACGACAAGGTGCCCAGTTTGCCCACTTTCAAGAATGTTGAAAAAGCTAACTCTACTGTACACTATCCTAAAGAATAAGTTCATACGTCATACATTATATATACAATTTCAAATAGTATCACTCTGTCTACCTATAATTATCAAATCATCCTTTGTTTTAGCAGCGCTGGTACACCTATTATTACCAAAAAGTTCTAAAATCTTCAATTTGGGACATTTCTTACTGATCATATTTAAGACTTGATTGTCTACAGATCTGATGAATCCTATATCCAAACTGGTCAACAAAGGAAATCGTAACCCAGGGAAGTACTCATATTCATCCTCTTTTTCCTCATTACTTGAATCGCCAGCTGAGGTGAGTTCTCTCTCCTTATAGGCTTTCTTAGCGTCATCAGAATCATCAGTCAAAATTTGCCAGAAGAAATTCTTGGATAAGTTAAGGGAGTTAAGATTCAATTCCACCAAGGTGTTGCACGAATGCTGCAACAATGAATATACACAAGAGTTGCTTAGCTCAATACACTTTGTCAAATTCAAGGAAATTAAGCCTCCATTGATAGCTTCCCACTTAGAAAAATCTAAATCGTTGGTTAGTTGGTCTAGAAATCTCAAGGATAAGTGTGTTAATTTACTACAGTGAGGGATAAGACCTTCAGTAATGAACTTGTCGGTTAAATTGGAACAGCCGTCCAAAGTTAGTGAAGTCAAAGAACCACCCGTGATCGACAACAAATTAATGATTAATTCATCGGTCACTAACTCTTCCAGTTTTGGGAAGCTGATTTCCAATTCTGTTAAGGAATTATGGGTTATATAGTGAGGAATCAATTCATAAATGGAGCTGGAGTCTATTCCATCTAATCGGGACAATTTTAATGAAGTCAAAGTGGAGGCACAATTTTCCAATAAACTAATTAAAGAATCATTTCCGAATCTATGAGTATTTTTGATCTCAAATTTGGTTAGCTTCCGAGGAATATTCTCAAAGAATTCTTGCCACATCACATCACTTATTAAGAAAGGACCATCCAACTTAATCTCACACAAATTTTGCAAGTTGCTACAAAAATATTGAAGGTTATCATTATGTAGTTGACCACACATGTACAACGTTAAAGATTCAATGTTAGGGCAATAAGCACCTATTTTATTGAAAGAATCTGAATTAACATTGGAGCAATCCCAGAATTCCAAAGATTTCAACCCAGGATTTAGAAATAGAGTCATAGTAGAATCATTTAAAGACCTGTTCTTCGATAAAATCTTGGAGATTCTATTCAAGTTCACAGTCCCTATATCTCCCAATTGATCAACTTGTTCAATATTTTGGGTGATGTATTTAATGCAAATGTCCTGTAATGAAGGTATTTTGACAGTGCTTTTATCCAAAAGAGCTTGTGCCACCCGCTTACGCTTCTTTCTAGCATTCAATTGATTCTTACGAGCATTCCGTTCTTGCTTCTTTAATTCTTCATTGCACTCTTCACAAAGGTATCCTCTCCGAATTTTATCAAACCGAGAATACACCGTTAATGTGAATGTTTTCTCACATTCAATACAAGTATCATTTTCTCCTGATTGCTTATATTGATTCCCCAATGACCTATTGCCTCCCGTCTCCTTGTAGTCACTATCATCGTTACTTCCATCTCCACTATCATCATCATCATCTGCCCCTATAAATTCGTCATCTCCTTGTCGAGCAGCACGTCTTTTCCGCCTTGCAGCAATTCTCATTTGTCTTAATTCTTCTTCTTCCTCTTCCTCTTCGTCTGTATCCTTGCTTCGACTTCTTCGTCCTGCTTGCCTTCGGGTGGGAGTGTCCGCAGGAGTTGTTTGGGCAGTACTAGCACCTGTACCGGCTTCAGTCCGGTCATCTCCACTCACGTCTTCAGAAATAATTTCTTGAATCAGCTCATCCTCTTCCCGTTCACGTCTTCTTCTGAACGCGTCAGTAATTCCCTCGACCCGTAAAAACTCTGTTAAAGCAGAGTTAGGACCCCTAACATTAGAGGCATTTCTTCTGCGGGACATTTTATCGATCAAAACCAATCAAACCTTGTAGCTTGTAACTTTCAATAACCTGACGATAAAGATACTGGATTTAAATTTATCACTTTTGATAAAGCTAGTCGCGCAATCCGCGCACACAAATGGGAATTCAAAGAGAATCGCCACCTACTAATATCTGACGCAAGGAAATCGTATAAATGCAAGTTATTTTCAAGGACTTCAAGAAACAAAAAATCCCGGTGGATGTCGAACCATCTGACACTGTGAGTTCTGCCAAAGAAAAAGTGGCTCAAGAGAAACAATGTGAAGTTTCTCAATTGAAATTTGTTTATTCAGGGAAAGTATTACAAGATGAGAATACCTTGGAATCATACAAAATTAAGGAAGGGGACTCGATTATATATATGATATCCAAAGCTAAGAAAACTCCTACGCCTGCTCCTGTGGCTAATGCCGCCGCTGGAGGTGCTTCTACCACTGGCAGTGCAACCACTGATTCTTCTGGTGCTACTACAGAAGCGTCTAATTCAGTTACCAATTCTGCCACCGATACAGCAGCAACCAGTGCTGGCTCTGAAGCTGGAGCTGGTGAACCTGGATCGACTTTTGCTCAGGGAAGTGAAAGAGAAGCTAGTATTCAGAACATTATGGAGATGGGATATGAAAGACCACAAGTGGAACAAGCCTTAAGAGCTGCTTTCAATAATCCTCATAGAGCTGTTGAATATCTCTTAACTGGAATTCCTGAAAATTTACAACAACCAAGTAACCCTCAACCACCAACGGCTACGGCTGATGCTCCAGTAGCTGAATCAACCAACAATCTTACTACTACTGAAGATAATGACAATGACAATGATAATGAGGAAAGTCATGGGGAAAACTTATTTGAAGCTGCTGCGGCTGCTGCCGCTGCCGGAGAAGGAGGAGATAATGGAGCCGGTGCTAGGGCCGCACCACCAGCAGGATCAGAGATGGGGGATGAAGCTCAATTCAATTTGCTAAGAACTGCATTACAAAGCAACCCTGAATTGATTCAACCATTATTAGAACAATTAGCAGCTTCTAATCCTCAAGTAGCCCAAATAATTCAAAGTGATCCAGAAGGATTTGTGAGAACTTTTTTAGGTAGTGGAGGTGATGATTTAGGATTTGAATTTGAAGAAGGTGAAGGTGGTGAAGGTGAAGGCGAAGAAGGTAATGAATCTGGAACAGTTAGAGTTCCATTAACTGAACAAGATGAAACTGCCATTAATAGATTGTGTGAATTGGGATTTGAGAGGTCCCTAGTGGTTCAGGTTTACATGGCTTGTGATAAAAACGAAGAGGTAGCAGCTGATATTCTATTCAGAGATATGTAACCTTGCCGTTTATTTAGTGGATTTAAAGAAACGATTGAATTGTACACTACTTTTAATGCACACTTGAATTTCCCGTCATCAAACTAAGATACATAGTTGGCCCAGTAGATTGTTGGCGCTTTCATATCTTGTAAAGGGAATTGAAGTGCTTCAATACTCCGTAGTTGTCGATATCCCCCTTGTTTAAAGGATTATTTCCTGGTCTATCAACTATAATGGCATGTAGATTAGCTTCTTTAGCAGCCTTAATTTCATTGACGTTGTCACTTAAGAAGAGAACTTTAGAAGGCACGGTGCTATAACCTATATCCTGCAATATGTTTTGGTAAGAAGCCTTATCTTGTTTATATCCCGAAGTGTTTATATCAAAGTAGCCACTTAAATATGGATTTAAATCCACAGTGGCAGAACTCGAAGCACTTGAAGGATCCTGAACATAGTTAAATAATAATTTTTGAGCCTTAACACTCCCCGAGGAGTAAATGTATACTTTTTTCAGTCCCTTCATTGAAGTTATCAATTCAATGGCATCTTTATAGAGGGGAGCAACAATCTCTCCCTTTTCATACCCCAACTTCCATACAAATCCCTGAAAGGACTTCAAAATTGGATCCTTGATATCTTTTTGAACCAAATCCTTTATGTGGGCCACCAATTCATTACAATTTGCTGTAGTTGGAAACTGGGCCACGATATTGTTAATAGTATCTAATTCGGAATCACTTGTGGAGAGCTTTTCAACTAGGGGATAGTCCAATTTTTGCAAGATGTCTTCGAACCTCTCATTGAAATAAGGATACAACACATCCTTCACAAACAGAATGGAGCATAATGTTCCCTCAATGTCCAATAAGAGAACCTCTATCCACTGTAAGTCTATAGATTCCATCTTGTGGCCTAGCACCATCGCACCTCCGGACTGCACCAATTTCGCCCACGACATGAGACGTTTTCGCGCGGCGGAACATTGATAATCGCAATAGTCATTTGTTGGGGAAGAAGTACCCCAGATTTGTTAGGTGTTGTGAACAATTTTTACAAGTTAGTAGTTTGGTAAAAACTGGTGAACAGTAGCTAATGGCCGAGTCACACGTCCCGTTGTTTGAAGAGAATTTAGATTACGTAGATGAACAGCATATCAAAGAGTTCGAAAGAGCCCTAATATGGGAAGAAATAGACGATGAATACGCCAATAATAATCCGGGAGCCGGCGAACCTGAGTCTTCTAGACGGAGCTCCTACGCCGTGGAACAGGACATGGAGTTGGTGGACAAAGTAGAAGGAGAACAGATCGGGGTTGGTATTAATCCGGTAAAGCCATCTAGAATAAACTCCGATCTACTGGATGCTAAAATAGATAAGCGGCAAAAGCCACATAAGATTACTTCCAAGAGTGATTGGTATCCCATCAACACCAAAATGCCCTTGGATAAACACAAAGGTAAAAAGTCCAAGCGGGTGACCAATGAGTTCAGGTCAAATATAGGATACACGTTATTGAGGTGGCCAATTTTACTATGTGTGGGGCTCTGGATTGGATTTTTATTTGTGTTATATTCGATTGTTAGAGCCTATGTTGCACTACTGGAATACTATTTCACGTGGGTTGGAGAAAGAAAACGATTAAGAGATAAGTTACGACAATCTAGAACCTATCAGGAATGGATTCAAAACGCATTAGCCCTTGATAATTATCTTAATTTAGATAAGTGGTCGTTGAATTCCAAGTTTTCTTATTATGACTACAGAACAGTTCGTTTGACCATAAGTAAACTAAAGGTCTTAAGAAACAATAATTCCGATAATGATTTATTGGTGTTTCTTCAAGGGTGTTTGAAAAAGAACGAATAGACAGCTATATTCTCATCGATATTATGGTACTAAAAAGCTCGTGGAAGAGTACGTGAGTGTGGTTACTGAGTGTATTGATCAAATCACCAATTCCAAAACCATTTCCTTCGGTGCTAAGAGAAAGTTTTTTAGAATAGTCCTGAAGAATTATGGGAAGACGGCACTTTGTTTAAGTGGCGGTGCATGCTTTGCTTACAATCATTTTGGAGTTGTCAAAGCATTATTGGACAATGATTTGTTACCTTCTATAATCTCTGGAACTTCTGGTGGAGGTTTGATTGCGGCATTAGCTTGTACCAGAACTGATGAGGAGTTAAAGAAATTGTTGGTACCAGCGTTGGCTCGCAAAATTACTGCTTGTGAAGACCCTTGGTATGTATGGATACCAAGATTTTGGAAGACTGGAGCTCGCTTTGACTCAATAGCTTGGGCCAGGAAGTCAAATTTCTTTACCAGAGGTTCTATGACATTTCAAGAAGCATTTAAAAGGACCGGAAGAAAATTGAATATTTCCACAGTACCAGCCGATCCTCATTCTCCAGTGATTCTTTGTAACAATATTACTTCTCCTAATTGTATAATTTGGTCATCCTTATTAGCATCTTCAGCAGTGCCAGGTATCTTAAATCCAGTGGTTTTAATGATGAAAAATCCTAGTAATAATGAGGTAATTCCATTTTCATTGGGGAATAAATGGAGAGATGGATCTTTAAGAACGGACGTTCCTATAAATGCCTTGAATACTTATTATAATGTGAATTTTTCAATAGTTTCACAGGTTAACCCACATATACTGTTATTCTTTTACGCCCCAAAGGGTACTGTAGGAAGACCTGTAGCTATTTCCAGAAGATATACTCACAGACAACAATTTGAATCTTTTAGAGGAGGGTTCTTGGGAACGGCTATTGAACAGCTTCTTCGGTTGGAAATCACCAAGTCGTTAAAGATAATCAAAACTTTGGATTTATTACCTCATTTACTCGAACAAGATTGGCTGAATATATGGTTGCAACGGTTTTCTGGAACCATTACTGTTTGGCCAAGGAATAGATTAAAAGACTTTTGGTATATATTAAGTGACCCCACCGAAGAAAGGATGGAAGAAATGCTATTTAAAGGTCAAAGATCCATGTTCCCTCGATTATTATTTATTAAGCATCGCCTAAGTATTGAACGTGCTATAGAAAGGGGCCGAAAAGCCACCAAATTAAGCAACGAATCAAGTGCTACTCCTTCAATTACTACCAAGATTCATTCCGGTGATGGTTTTGAGATCCATCAAGTGGTATCCGAAGCTAGCCATGAGCCAGATGAATACGATACCGACTCTAGCGATGAAGACATTACTAGATTTGGACAATCTCCGTTTGATACAAACTACAGACTCTCTGGAGATGACGAGCATCATAATTATTCCACTGATAGTCGGACCGCCAGTCCTGAGGTGGAAATTGAACATGACGAAGGCACTGAATCTGACAGTAGTGTGTTTGACGTGAGCCACTTTTCCCTATTAGGAACCACCAAAGAAGCCAACGGTCGTCAAAGGTAAGCCAATTTTTTTTTTTTCAGACGTGTGTATTAGATATAGGAAATAGGTTAAACAGGATTTTTGGAAAAGTAGGCGTTAACTTTATTGCAATCAGCAATATCGCCATCTACTTCTAGAACATACTCTATGTAATCTATGGCTAAGGGAATTCCCTTGTTTTCCAACAACTCCTTCTCTTCCGGTCGGAACAGTGAAAGAACCCAAGATGCCATGGTATCCTTACTAGCATTAGATGGCTTGGGACCTATACCCACCCCCAACTTGTAGAAAGAATCACTGTAATCTTTGTAAGCCTTTTGGATGGTTTTGACGCCATTATGAGATTCGGTTTTCTTGAATTGGGAAAGCTTCACTTTTCCCAAAGCAGCTTCAAAGTCATCATATACAATCACGGTAGTCACCTGATCGGGTCGTAGCTTTTTCTGATCAAAAAACTTCTTTAGAGCTTTGTGTGATTCATTCATATAGCAATTGGATTTCACTAGGGTGAGATTACCTACCGATGTCATAGAGTATACCGAAGACTTGACAAGCTGTTTGGCATTAAAGTGGCTAACAAGGTGCTTGAGAACTATATGGCCACAGGAGTGTCGGGACGCGGGTCCGGGATTCCCTATAGAGAAGATTACTACGGTGCTATCTGTCATACAAAATGGTTACTATCACATCAATTGCTGCGAGCAGAAATCAGATCGCGAAAAGTTTGTGCCAAACTTCAAATCTGGAGAAATCAAACACAACAAAATGGCAGAAGCCGTAGAGCACAGTCCATTTACGGAGGAAAAAGAGATTAAACAAGCAGAAACAAGTACTTCAGATGTAGGCGGAGAGAGCGCTCCCACCAAAACACCAGTTGAACTGGAAGATGACGATGAAGACGACGATTTTGATGATTTTAACGAGCCTGTACACGCAGAAGTTGTAGAAGATAACGACGACCGAGAAAACGACTTCGGGTCTTTTGATCACGGGAAAATGGTTGATAATAGGACGAATGGGAACTATGACCAGGAGTTGGACAACCAAATGCCATTAGACGAGAGATTGAACACGGTATTGGACCAAATATTCACCATCGATACCAAAGAACACAGCCAACAACATGGAGAAATTGCAATTAATGAGCTTCTTAATGAAAGGGCAACAACGGTGTTAGAACAATTGGCCACCATGCCTCATTTAAAGCCCAATAATTGGACCCGACTGAGAATACGCCATAATTTATTAATAAAGTTGGGTATTCCTATAAACCTTGATGAAATAACAGACGAAAAGAATGCAAACAAAGTTATATTCGGCCATAATAGACGTCGGTCTGTTAATGAAGATGACATCAAGTGGGACGAGTTTAAGATTGCCGATTTCAAGGATTTGAACATGTCCCCTGAAACCAAAGACCAGTTAATCGCCAGAACTGATGAGATTTTATCCCAAATTGAAACCGATAACCTTAATAACTCTAGCGAATCGTTTTTAAAATCCAGCAGTGAAGACAAATTAAGGGAGAAATTACTACAATTCCAACATAACTATAAACAATTGCTCGAGTTGAGTAGCGTCTGGCAGTATCAATTTACTGAATTGAAACACAATTTTGAAATCTATGAATCGGTGGTCCAAAACTTGATTGGGTACAGTCAGAAACTAGAAAGAGATCAATTGCTACAAAACTTGAAGCAGCTTAAAGATAAATCCAAGAAGAGGAAATCTCTATGGAGAAAATAGTACATAGGATTCACATTTTGTACATAACAAGGCATATATAAATATACAAATATTTCAGGTCGCTATTAAATGCTAATTAGCTACTATGTACAAATCATTGGTTTTGGAAGTTGAAGAATGATCCCACCATATCGTCTGGAATATTTACATCTGCTCCGGATTGTAAATTCATGTTGATGAACGAGTTATCAATGAAATTGGTGTTGAGTCCTCCACCTGGAGTTTGAGGGCCAATGTTAGAATCGTTGTTAAAGTTGTTGTCGTCCTGATTCATCATGACGGATATGGTAGGAGACTGAGCTCTGGTAGGAGGGTAGCTTGCTTTAGCAACAGGAAATAATTGGGTTGGTTCGAAATTATCAAAGAATTGGGAGTCTGCTGGCATGCTTTCTGTGACTAAAGAAATATCAGGGAAGGAACCGGTGGAGATAGGGGAGGTATCACTTTTGACTTTATGAGGAGGCTGAAGGGGATGTGGGTTATTTTGTTGCTGTTGTGGAGAACTTTTCTGGAGTGGTTTCTTAATCTCATGAACCAATTTCTCAAAGTCGTCATCACCATACTGTTTGTCTGTTGCTTTAGGGGATACACCGGATCCTATCGAATGAGACGGAGAAATAAATTGTCCATTATCTTCATCAAATCTACCTGTATTTCCTTGTTCGCCACCATTAGTATAACCTGGAGACTTATTATTACCATAATAGGATTTCAAGTTATTTTCGGTATCCATAGCCCTTTTAACACTAGTTAACTCTTGGTTCAAAGCCATGCGGCTACCCTTTTCAATGACCTTAGCTCGTTTTATTCTATCGCTAGCATACTTTTCAAAAAGCTTAATCAATACGGAGGCAATAGGGAAATTCACAGTTAACTCTTGCAAGGCCCTTCTAAGAATCATTAATGATTCACTAGCGGTAGACGAAATCAAATGATTGGAGGAATCCACATGATAAATCAACATCAATAAAGCACTGTAAACAATGTACACAAACACAACTGGACAATAGTGAACCAAATTTCTTTCCAATATTATCCGAGAAATGATGGATATCATTCTAGCCGCTTGAAATGATATTCCCCAAGAAGGATATTTATAATTATTAGGATTGGTGGAATTGGACTTGGCCATTTTGATTAAGTTGGACCTATGAATCAAGTATAATCGGTTATAATATTGGGCATTCAAAAGGCAACTATAGAAATCTTGTTTAGATTCGTCGTTTAAAGAAAAGGTCAATTGAGGCGGCAAGTTGGTAAACCAAATACCCATTAACATGTCACAATGCTGAATGATGGAGAATTTGTTTTTCTTCTTCATAGACTCGGCCTTTACTGTATATTGATGTCTCAAGATGATCCCCGTAATTTCTGCCAATTTGACCAAGTGAATGAAGTATAACGCGTGTTTCTCATTAACAGGGTATGGAGATACAACATCTTGTTCTGGGTCATTCTCATCAAAATCATCTATTGTCAACATAGGGACATCGCAATCATTTAAATCAATAACCACCGGTCTACCAAAAGCAATGGCCACATTACGGTCTTTCTCAAAAAGACACCACCATACTCTTCTCCAGGTCTTCTTTTCATTGCTGGTTAAAGGGGACTTCGAAATATCTCTATGAAGACCAAAACCTTGTGCTAATCCGATCGCCACTCTAGTCCAATAGAAAGAGTTTTTAGTGACATCTTCAGGACCCTCCCAATAGGTTCCTATTAAGATCAAAGTTTGAACTATGGCGATTGGATCACTTTCATAATTGGTTTCATACAAGGCTTTGGCTCTTCTGAAAAACGTTAAACAGGCCAAATTATTGGAATTGTTAGAATCCAACAATAATGGATTTCTGGAGATTCTACACCCACATAATAAAACCGCCTGTAGTAACATCAACGGGGGATTGTCGTTGGGATCAGTAAACTTGGCCATGAAATCCGTCCGGTTTACCACTGGCATTAACGGATGAACATGCTCAAAATAAGTATTAATTAAATCCAACGCCAACTCTTGATCTGGCAACAAGAATGCCCCCCGAATCTTCAAAATCTCCAATTCCACCGAATCTAAAGAGTTGTCATTCACATCAAACACATCTTCATTCAATTGGACGTGGTTATCACCCACATTTTGAGCAATTAGTCCTACGGAGGACGACCCCAAAAACGTAAAGGATGCTTTGGCCTTGCTCAATAACAACTCCTTCTTATGTACCGAGGGTCTATTCTTATATTTGGAATTAAACGAGGGAGGAATACTCACTTGCGAGATATTCAATACTGGTTCACTAGAATTAGTCTGGATCTTTTCTGAAGGTGATTCATCGGTTTTGAAATCATAATTATCTTCGGGTTCCAGCTTAACAACTGACTCATCGCCTTTCTTCTTTTTGGCCTCGACCGACCCATTGCCTCTTTTCTTAGCTGCTGGTAATACACATTCACATCCAAAGGTAATACAATTGGTACAAGGAATATGGATCTCTGCGTCACATCGAACCTTCCTGGACCGACATACAAAACAAGCCCGGGATCCTCTTGGTCTTTTATACTTGATCGTAAAAGCCTTTGGCTTTCCGGGTCCTTCCAGGGATTCCTTCTGAGGTTTAGTGACCTTATTACTATTGTTATTCGTCATAATCGATCGCCACAGTTTGGCACCCTTGTCGATATGAGGTCCTATTTATTACCTGGTCCACGCAATATGGTGATTCTATTATATATCTACAACTATATAGTCGTCAAAACTTGGTAAATATTGTTCGTTACTGTTCGATATTCACAATAGTTGTGTCTGTGTATATTTTATATAAGCGGTGAGCCTATTTCTCCATTTTTTTCCTATTGCTTTTTGGTTCGCGCTCAAACCCCGAGAAAAAATCGCTGCCCCAGTGCTACCGTATACGGCGGAGATTAAGCACACGATGAGTCAGCCAATGAATGGGTGAAGTCAACTAATGAATCCAGAAGCAACAAGCTCACCCAAAATTACTCTTCCCAATTGAAACCGTTGGTCACATGAAGGAAATATTGATCATTGGTAAGTGCTTTCTGGAGATCTTCTGTGAGACCAGAGTCGTGCGAAGGCGAGCTTCCTGACACTGCAGATGCGGCGGATGCTGCAGACGAAGCAGCATCAGACTGGGGTGGGTCGTGAGACCTGGAGTCACCAGAGGCTCTGATCGACGACGTGCCCCAATGCGATTGCCCTGACGGAGGATTCATATAGGCTTTGGCGTAGTGATCGTTGGGGTCGTGGCCCGGTGGATATGAGGAGGTAAACTCTTGGCCAGAGAATGAAGGGGCTCGACTTTGCGAAGTAGGTGCTCCTTGAAACATGGGGAGTTGTGCCTGAGGACTTTGAATTGGGGCAAATGGCACAGAGGGGGCACCAAGTGGTACAGATCCCGCGCCAGGTGGTACAGATCCCGCGCCAGGTGGTACAGATCCCGCGCCAGGTGGTACAGATCCCGCACCAGGAGGTGCTGGCGTGGCACCATTAAATGGACTGGCTGCGAAAAATGGATAGTATGCCGTATAAGCATTCTGATCCATAGCTCCTTGAGGATTGGGCTCACGTCCAGCCCCCAGATTCAATCCGTTCACTGGATGTGCCGTTAGGGGACCTGTAAGGGAACTAAACGATTGCTCTTGTTCCGCGGCCAGGTATGAACCAGAGCGGCGGAACCCTGGTGGAGGATGATAGAAATATGATTGTGAGGTTCCTGTATTTGGAGTCTGGCCCTTTGGAGATTGGTCTGAAGCTGGAGGCACGAAAGTGCCATTAGAATATGCCGGAAGTGGAGGCATTAAGCCCAAATTAGAAGGATAAATTTGACCATGGGCATATACATGTGATTGTGAATATGGTTGGGAACTGTCCTTTCTATCGTTAGATGCTTGTGTCGCAGGACTATCGCTAGCCAAAACCGCCTCATAAGGTCTCATAGATGCTATAGAAGCAGTAACCCTGTTTTCCTTCGCCTTCTTAGCCTTAGAGGGTTTTCTGGTTTTGGAAGGAAATAACTTGGTGACTGAGAAATTGGTATAGAAATCATCATCAGGGGGAGGAATTTCCATGGTTAAGATGTTGGATAGCGGTAAAGATGGATTGTGATATTCCTCATCAGTAATTAAAAACTCGTGCCAACCGTTCTGTTGTGTTTCTGACTCTTCATCACCATCTTTATTTAGTAAAAAGTTGATTTCAAATGACTTTAAAGTATTGGATTTATGGGAATTTTGTAGCAAAGTCCTGAAAACCTCATTTTCTTTTAGAACCAGTCTTTTGGCACGAGATATCAAGTCCTCTCTAGAATTCATAAAGGTGTTATCATAAAACTGAATCATGACTGAAATGACTCCTTTCCAATCATCTTTTAATAGTTTAAGGAATTGATAACAAACTTCGGATTGTCGATTGGCAGCTTCTCTAACAGTGGGGTTCTTAGAATCGGTGTGGAACTTCAAAATTATCAAAGCCAGGGAAATAGTAAACACCAACAGACTGGTGAGTAAAAGCTGTTTGTTAACAGCTTTCATTTGAGCCAATACTTGAGCAATCTGAGCAATCAAAAAGGCACTTTGAAAGGAAATGCCCCAATACTTGGTGGTATCTTTATCAGTTAATTTGAGCCGATTTATATGGTACAACACGGTATAATAAGTGGCCATCAAGATGGCAGAATAAATGTTGATCGAGCTCGGTTCATTGGAGGAAAACTTTAGATCTGGTGGTAACTCTCGGAAAAAGAGTCCCATGATTAAATTATGCTGCTTGATGAAATGCTGATACCGGCTCGGCTGTTTCCTTTTCAAGTATATCGGATTAACAATATAATACTGATCCTTGGCTACTTCTCCAGCAATTTCTGCTAATCTGACCAGATGAATGAAAAAATTGGCAATCAATCGATCGTTGGGATTGTTAATTGACCATCCACCACTCTCGTATTTCTGGTAATCTTCCAAAGTAACTAACGGCGCGTTTGTTTCACTTAAATCCACAGACGACGGTCTTCCATGCGCCATACTAATAATTCTTTCCTTTGAGACTACGCACCACCAGAGCTTTCTCCAAATAAAGCATTGTTTGTCAAGGACTTTTTCAAACTCGTCGGTGTTATGAAGGATCTGTTTGTATTTGGTTCTCAATAACGTCGTTATGTGACTTTCAGTCATATCCTTGTGGAATCCCAACGACTGAGCAATTGTTAAAGTCGACTTGACGTAAAAGAACGGACCTTTGGCCACATCTTCAGGGCCATCCCAAAATACCGATAATAATAAGTGAACTTGAGCCAAGACCGTTTGATAATTAAATATGATTTCACCATCATCGAAGTGATCAGGCGTGGACTCAGAAGCGTACTCGAAAATACAATTGGAGTTTAATAAGGCTTTAACTCTAGTAAAAAATGCTTTCCGAGCCATGAACGTCTGGCCTGAAGAATCAATGATAGACTCATGCCGACATGATTTAGAACCTGCTAACAAAATGGCATTTATTAAAATCAATGGGGGTCTTTTATTGGGGTCCGGGTCATTAAAATGATCCATGAATGCATCCTTATCGATTATAGGGTAATGTGGATACGTGAATTTGAAGAATGAATCAATCAATTGAAGACAAATGTATTTAGACGGAAGATAAAACGCTCCTTTGATACTCAAAACTTGAAGGTCACAGCTGATATCTCTAGCTTCTAGTTGCCTTTGTAAAATTGTTTCTTGACTAAATTCTTGTGGGGGACCATTGGGACCGACTGACTCCACAGGAGCAGCAGTATTCACATTATAGGGTACGTCTTCAAAAGGGATAAAAGAATAGGAAGATGGGGCACCATAGAATACATAATCACTTAAATGTTTCCGTTGTCCTACTTTTAACCCATTCGCAGAACCTTTGTTATTCAACGGATTGAACGTCGGAGTAATGTTCACCATCGACGTGTTTATAAGAGGTTCATTGACAACATAATGTTCGGTCATATCTTGGAGAGCTTGAACTTGGTCTTGTGGGTTGGGAAACCCGTTAGCCACAGGCGGAGGTCTTGAAAAGTCAACAAAGTCAGAATTAATCATATTAAAAGGATCGCCATTGGGTGGGCCCCTGTTTGCTTCATTATTGTAAGGATACTCCAAGGTAGCGCTTGTTCCCTTTGAATTTGGTGGATGTGGAGACCCAGAGCCAGCAGGAGCCACATTTGAATTCTCCTGTCGATCTTGTTTGGCAAGCTCCATATTAATTTGGTTGGTGAACTCGTCATTGGCAGGTTTAGTTATAAGATCGTTCTTTCTTCTTTTCAATTCGGGGAACTTGCATTCACAGTTGAAAGTGATACAATTGGAGCAAGGTATATGGATTTCTGCATCACACCGAACTTTTCTCATTCGGCAAACCTGGCAGGCTCTGGACCCTCGAGGCTTGCGGAATTTGGTTTTACCTTCCACCATTTAGTGTGTTAAATCTCTATCCACTGCTAAAGTTCCTCAGTTGTACTACCGGAGTTAGTCAAGTCCGCATAATTTTCTGCAAGGCATAAATCCGATTATGCTCGCTGAGAGCCCCGTATTTAGCTTGTGCGTATGTCGTAAAACTCACTGTGACAGTTCAGCGTGACAGAGATTAAATAACCTTGCAAACAGAGATACTATAGGAAAAAGTATCTTTCAAGCCATCCTGTTGAAGTATGGAAGGAAATGGTAACATGGGGTGTTAATTGTGTTCTGTAGAAACTCTTTCAAAGTAGAGAATGGTTTTGTAGGAAATATAATAATATGTCTGAAAATGCGCAATGAAATTGTAATGTATAGGGCTGAAGATGCGTTCACTAGGAAGAATTGTTGGGACTGGGAAAGACAGGGAAGGGCTGGTGCAGTTGTTGACTCCCGAGGGTGTCTCACATGTTTGCGTATAAATGCAGCCATATTACAAGCGCGACTGTGCGACATTCAAGCTCCACAGTAGACACACAAATCTATTGAATTGACAGATGAGCTCTAGCGTTAATGGACTTTTCAAAGTCACAATTGCACTAGGTAGTGCAGTATACATCATAGCTAGTTTAAGAGCTTTAGTTGATGGTAGCAGATCACGAAAACTAACTAAATTACCACCCAAGACCAGAGGAGTTGAGAGTTTAGTTGGGAACACTCCAGTAATAGAAATCAAATCACTATCTAAACTAACAGGATGTAAGATCTACGCCAAGTTAGAACTAAATAATCCCGGTGGTAGTGCTAAGGACCGTGTGGCCCTTGCAATTATCCGTGCCAACGAAAAGCTAGGCAAGCTAAAGCCTCATAATGGAGACGTTATTTTCGAGGGAACCTCTGGATCTACGGGGATTTCCTTCGCTATGTTAGCAAATGCTTTGGGATATGATGCTCATATTTGTTTGCCGGATGATACTGCTCCAGAGAAAGTCAAATTGTTGGAAAGTCTTGGAGCCATTATAGAACCAGTACGGCCTGCTTCCATTGTAGACCCGGAACAGTATGTGAATGCTGCGAGAAATCGGGCGGCCGCTATAAATAATAGTGGTGATAACAGAAATGCTATTTTTGCTGATCAATTTGAGAATGATTTCAATTGGCGGGTGCATTATGAGTCCACAGGACCAGAGATTTGGGCCCAAATGGAAAGAAATGTAGATTTTTTCATTACTGGCTCTGGTACTGGAGGAACGATTTCTGGAGTCAGCAAATATTTGAAAGAGCAAGATGATTCGATTCAGGTGATTTTAGCTGACCCACAGGGAAGTGGATTAGCTAATAGAATCAATCATGGAGTCATGTACGATTCAGTTGAGAAAGAAGGAACTAGAAGAAGACATCAGGTGGACACTATTGTAGAAGGTATAGGATTGAATCGACTAACATGGAACTTCAAACAAGGAGAACTGCTTATTGATTCTGCTATTAAAGTTACGGACAAAGAGGCTGTGAAGATGGCCCGGTTCTTATGTGAGAACGATGGGTTGTTCTGGGGATCATCTGCTGCTATAAATTGTGTTGCAGCCGTGAAGACCGCCTTAAAAGCTGGTCCTGGTAAGAATATTGTCGTGATTGCTTGTGATTCTGGATCCAGACACCTTTCCAAGTTCTGGGCTGAAGCCCGACAAATCCCTAGAGACATAAGTCTAGGTGATATAATAGATGTTTAAGGTAAGATTATATTTATTCTATTCTATAGAATGGTGCAATTAGGTAACATCTAGTATACATAAAAAAAGGGTATATAATACAAACTAAATCTTTTCGGTTAATTTCTTTTTAGTTTCTCTGAAGACTTTGTAAGTACTCAAAGAAGAAGCCGTCAACCCAAACCAGATTTGTAAAGTGTTAAATGGTAGTTTCAAATTGAACACAGTGTATGAATCGAAAATGAAATCGGAGATCCATTTATATAAGTCCAAGTAGGCATTGAATTTCTTAAATTGAATATCCTTCAAAGCTTTTATATCCGATTTGTTAGATGAAGAATTTTCATTTAAGTAGTCAATTAAAGATGAATTATCCGGACTGGATTTCAAATTCAAGATTTGTTTGGATAAGGTTCTGGCCTTATGTTTAACTTGGATTTGGATCTTTAATTCCATTTCTTCTTGTGTCAACTTGTTAATGCTTTCCAAGGCATTGTAAATCCCTAATATCGAATCATAATACCACGCTAAAGATTCATGCCTCCCCACAAATGTTTTAAAAGTAGGATTGTTTAAAACTCCCAATTTATACAACAATAAACATTCATCATTAAACCCATAATACAATCCAATTATTTCACCCAAGGTCTTACGATTCAATAAACTAACATCAAACTTTTGGGTTTCAATAGAGGTATCAATACTGGTGCTGATTTTTTTGTATAAGTCTTTAACTCTAAAGGGAGTCTTACCAAATCTTAAGAATTGTCTATACATGGATAAACCATTTACAACACCTTTAAATCTGGAAGAAAACCTGGAACAAACCAAAATCACCACCACTCTGGCAAAGTCAAATGGATGCTTCACAAAATTTCTGAGTAAATTCAACTGTTTGGATTTGTCATTATAACGACCATTAATGACACCAATGTTTATGGTTTCATCGCTGAGATAATCCCTTGCTTGATTGGCATGATATATCAACAATCTTAATAAGTACTGTCCCACTTTGGCCATTTTATCTTTCCCAGTAATGTTGTTCAACATCGACCAGAATATAT
Organism: Yamadazyma spencermartinsiae; assembly: GCA_030582355.1. Classification (NCBI taxonomy): domain Eukaryota; kingdom Fungi; phylum Ascomycota; class Pichiomycetes; order Serinales; family Debaryomycetaceae; genus Yamadazyma; species Yamadazyma spencermartinsiae. The sequence continues at coordinate 65,646 of JAKTXB010000002.1, read as the reverse complement.
CCATGATTGTGGCCGAGGCTCGTGGGGAAAGAGGAGGTTTTTCAGGCGTCTTACCAACCTTCTCATTTAGGGGACTAATAGAAGAACTTCGACTCAAAGGTTTCTCGTCGAGTTTAAGGGAATTAATTCGATTATCTGACACCGGGGTGATGTACGTACCAGGTTTAACCTTGATAGGAGTTTCGTATTTATCTTGAGTTACAGTAACAGACATTTTGCCAGAAGGACTTCGACGTATTGGTGAAGTTATAGGAGAATTGTCCACGGAACTATTAGGAGAATCCACCCACTCAGAATGCAACGTATGAATTATAGGACTTGTATCTAGACGGGAGCCGTAAAGATATTTATTGTCTGATTGTTTGTAATTACCAGAATTTGGGTAGTTGACAGTATTATGATTATAATTCGTAGGTCTTGCCGTTTTGGTTTTGCTCGGATAACGGGGCACGGGTTCGATGGGATCTATGGCTACTGTCGAACCTATATCATTCATAGTAAAAGAAAAGAAAAAAAAGAAAAAAATATATAACCGCCGGAAAGAAACTCCTTATATAAGCTAAGATGAGAACACAATGATGAGACAGGAGCCAGAAGGAACAATACAATTAAGGATGGCCCAACGTGTACAGGACGATAATACAAGTTCAGGATGTACAGGACAAATTGCCGGTGGTCTGTCTGTGTAACACTTTTGTTTTTTATTTTTTTGGGGGGGACGTTACAAGAGTCTGTGAGATTGTGCGCAGTGATCTCATTGCAACATCAAAGTTAATGTTACATTGATTTTCTGGGAATATGAGCCAGCGATGAAGTTTATATACAAGTCAAGTAGCATCGTTTATAGAAGACGTTGGTTTATAGGAAGGTATACATTAGGTAGGGAGTATATAGGGGTTGAAATGCAGATTAGAAAACTCCGACAAGGTAAAGGAGGTTAGAGTTGACTCATACTGCTGGCTCACTCAGTGTTTGTTCTCACTTTCTCACTGTTATTTCTCACCGTTACTGTTCACTGTTTGTTCACTACTATTGTTGGCTTACTCTCGTTGATACCCTTAAGATTGAGCTTTTCATGTTCTTCTAGTTGTTGTGTTCTTACATATTCTCTCTCATATCCTCCTATTCTCATATCTTCTCGACTCTATATTTTCTATATATCCACCGTCTCAGCTCTCTCATTATATACATTCTCTATACTGGTCTATACTGGACCCTCTGTAGTGGGACTTCCCGGCCCCATCATAAACGCTCCTACTGACCCTAAGTATCCCTCGTGTCTAAGGAAATAACTCTTCATATCTCCATTGGACCAAAAATTCACCGCATAACTCAATGTATGAATAGTTTGTTTGTGGCCAGAGATATAACTACCACCAAAATAAATCCTTTTTAGCCCAAATCTCACCGCTTGTAAGTAACTGATTTGTCCGATGTTATTTGATATCAGATACAATAAGGATCTGGCGATATCTTCTCCTTTGAATTGAGCCAATTTCTCTTGTGGGGTTTTGTTCTCAAAGTCTTTTTTGAACCGCAACTTCTTAAACACTTTAGCAAATGATGAAGCTATATGACTAGATTTTAACCCGATTTTATTGTAACTATTCCCATAAATATCCCCAACCAATAAATCGATGTTTTCATTATCTCCTCTGGATGCCATCTCTAACATTTCGTTATAGTCTTTGGCGTCTGTCAATAGTGATAATAACCCCCATAAAGTTCCACCTCCTAAGGAAGACCCACCAATTCTTTCGAATCCTTGGGGGCCAGGTCCCGTTACTTTAATCATCGACACTCCGCTCCCTATATTAACCAATAAATACGGATATATTTGGTTATCGTGAGTATAAGGATCGGAGATAAATTTGGTATTATTTTCTTCAAGATCATATATGAAGATTTCATTGGGGATCTTAGTAATTAGCCAATCTAATCCCTTTATTAAACATTCCATCTCGTCTTTAGCTATAATTCTCATGGGCAATCTCTTACTCCGAAACCTATCAGTCATTAACTTATAAAATTTATGTGCTCCCCCTCCCGTAGCCATTATATATGTAATTGGTGGTAATTTCTCTTTGTCAAACGATTGCCGTATAAGTTTTATCATAAATCGTAACACTTCATCATGGAAATTTTCCGTTTGGAAATCTTTAAAATGGAGTTTACCTCCTTTTAGTTTATCATTTACCTGCTTGCTCTTGGTAAAATAAACCAATTTAGTTAAGGTGCCTCCAATATCCACCGAAATATGAATAATTTCCGAGTTATGCTCTGGCAAGGTGATATTCTTGGTGATTTCATGTTCGGTATGAAATACTACCAGGCTACTTCCATCGTCCTCTTTGGGACTATTTACTTCAATGGCTTCTTCTGTGTCTTGTTCTGCCTCTGGATCACTATTGTCTGGCGAAGAACTCGTGGATGAATGGCTCTCTTCGCTATTAACTGCTAATATATGATCGTTGGCTATATAAGCTCCAGAACATTCAATTCGTATGGTTCCTCGGTGAACCAACTCCAAGTTAAGTTCTTCGTTGTCTATGTCGGCCATGAGACTATTTTAAAGGTGTCACGATATGTCTTGAAGCTGTTTTTGTGTTTGTGTGCTTTTTTGTGACTCTAGTGCTAGTATGCTGCTAATTAGTACAAGGAAGCAGAGATCTCGTGATTGATAAGCTCGAGGAGGCTTCTGTCTTCTTAAACTGTTTCTGGCGTCTGTATGTGGAGAGGCCGTCTGTTCTATGGATCCTAACGGCCGCCAATGGTTTTCTTAAGTCGACTTGTCTTGTCGTATAACTTCAATATATAGTGGTGAAAGTTTTTCGGACGTGCGCAGGCTTACTTTTTGTTGGGGATTAGCAGCAGCGTATGAGAAGTTTGATATCCGTAAGCACTGAGGGCGCACCGAGGCACGCGGTGGTACGAGCTACCGCGACTTTGTGAAGGATGAAAATTTTCAAACTCTACGATTGCAGTGATTTGGGTGCAAAAAACCCGATTGGGAAGCCAGACATGAGTTTATTAGTGAGTAACAGGTATTTACCACGGGAATACCTTCTTGATGTGGTGTTTAATCCGGGTAAACCCAATTTCCACGGGACTTTGGTGTTTTCGCTACAAGGTAATGGGTTTAGTACCAGCACCTCTACTGAATTCACTTTGACATTAAATGCTAATAAGCTTGTTATTTTGGAGGCCAAGTTAGATGATACGGTGTTGTCGGTTGTTCTGGATCCGGATGCACAGACCATTAAATTGAAAGGGAAGATTTCCCCAATTAACCTTAAAGATATATCTGATAACTGTCGTATTTCTATTAAGTACTTGGGAACCATCCACCATTTGAAGAGAGGTCAGCAAACTAGAGGAGTGTTCAAACTTGTGGACACTGATGTGATAACCACCCAAACACAACCAGTGTTTGCTCGGGAGATATTTCCTGTGATTGATGACTTGAACTTTAAGGTTCCCATGGATCTCACCGTAACGACTACAACAGGCTTGCAAGTAATCAGCAACGCCTTACTCAAAAGCTCTAAAGTTGAAAATGATAGAGAAACATTTTGCTTCCACAAAACTCCTCCCATGTTGGCGTCTAACTTTGCCTTTACTATTGGAGATTTGAATTATGTGGAAGATAAAGCAGGCGATATTCCGATAAGAGTATATTGCGAACGTCTGAAAGTAGAGGATTCCAAAACCACAATCATCTTGCAAACCATAAAGACTTTGTTGCCTATCATGAGCGAGGAATTGGGCCCATACCCGTTGCAAAAATTGGATTTGGTGGGGGTGCCTTACTTGCTTGAAGGAGCCATGGAAAACTGGGGTGCTATCACAGTAATGGATAATTACTTATATGGAAGCAGTAGCTTGCAATTACAGCAGTTGGTGTGTCATGAATTGGTTCATCAATGGGTTGGGAATTGTGTGTCCTTTAATACTTGGAAACATATGTGGCTAAATGAATCTATGGCCACGTTCCTAGGAAACTATTTTGTTAGTAAGATTAATGGGAAGTACGATATGACCGAGGATCTAATGACTATCAACAGCAAGTTGTTGACTTTAAAAGAATTGAATATCCAAAAATTCATGAACAAATTGGTTATCGATAATAACATCACCGTAGACTATTTATTCAATCATTTGGTGTATGAGAAAGGGATAATGATTTTAAGAATGATGGCTAACTTATTAGGAGATTCCGTGGATGATTTTTCAACCTTCTTGAGTGGAATAAGAAGTTTCCTAGACCAAAAGAAATTCACCACCATCAATGCGAATGAAATCTGGCAATATCTATCACAGCTATATAATGTTGACTTACTTGCATTTACCAACATCTGGTTTAGATATGACAAATATCCGGTGCTACAGATTAACGAGGATCCTACCACCCATAAATTGACAATACATCAGAACCAATCACAAATCTACATGATTCCTTTAGTTATAAAGACAAGTACCGGTGATATCAAATTAGTCATAACTGAAAAATCTACAGAGGTGGACTTTCCTCCAGATTTGTTAGTGATAAATAAGAATAAAATGGCCCTTACCAGGTTAGAGGTCGCTAAGAAGATAATAAGCGTGGTGGATGTTGAAAAGCTAACCAAACTCGATTGTCAGAACTATTTAATAGATTACCCTACTGGAGGATTTAACAAAAAAGTTCAACAACACTTACAATCGTTATAGAACAAATTCCTTGTAGATATACAAAAACCATGCTTAAATACTCTAAATATGTGTTCATTAACTATATTCGTAGCCCGGTATAAATAAATGATAAACCAAATTATGCAATGCAATGAATGTCTATGGGGGCCAGCCTCTTGAGGGCAAATGTTTAATGACAGTCTATTAAATGTCCATGCAATGAGTGAAAGTCGAACTGAATCGTAAATCATTAAGAAATGAAAGCGGTGGTTAGATATTCCATTTGACCTCTCTTTTGTTGCACACAAAGTCCAAAATGTTGTTAGCAAAATTATCCACAGAGTCCACTGAGTTATCGCTACGGTTCTCGTGATGCTGATGGGATGGGTGTTTCCCATGATGCTGATGTGATGGGTAAGGATGATTAGGACCAGAGGGCCCATGGCCACGAGATCTTTGGTTATTGTCGGAGCTGTGATGATGTTTAGATTTGGACTTGTCGTATTTACAACCTTTACAAGTACACTCATTTTTTAACAAGTCTTCTTTGTATTTGCTGGGGTATTTTTTTAAAGGTTTGTTTGGATTCAACGATGAAGACTGTTGCACAGGTTTGTTATTGTGGATCAAATGGCTCAAACTTTTGCTATGTCTTAAAGGAGGGGCGCCGGATTTTGATCCTTGTGAGGTCGATCCGTGGGGATTTGTGTGGGGATTTGAGTAGGAATGGCCCGCAGAGCCGTGTGCTTGTGAGCTGTGTCCTTGTGAACTGTGTGCTTGAGGCGTATGTGTATAAGAATTATGGGAACTAGACCTGGAATTGATATAAGGAGGTGCTGGAGTAGAAGTTTTAGCCCCAAAGAAACCTGTTCCACTGGAAGACCTAGAATTATTGGAGGTGTTGGAAGAAGATCTAGAATGAACCGAGTTGGTGTTAGACTTCAGAGAGCTTTGGCTCGATTTAGAACTCCCAATGGATTTGGAAGACTTAAGCGAAAAGTTGGAATTATTGGAAGAAGATCGTCTATGGCCCAAGTCGGCATCTTCAGTCTTTTTGGGTTTGAATTTGTTCTTGAATTTGCTAGATAACTGGGATTCGATATTCATGGTGATTTTTCACTGATTACAGCCAATTACAAATACAAACAATGAAAGTGAAATATTAAGCAACGCAAATCTGGCTCAATGCAAGTAATATCTATGGCAATCAAAATCAATTAAATCAAACTCAATTAAATCAAATTCAACTAGATCAACCAGAAATGCCCCGTTATTATAAGAAAACAACTTTTCAAAATTTTCAGTTTGTGTTCTGATCCCGCAGGGGAATTTCTAAAATGGTGTCTCCGATATTTTTTCAAAATGGCTTTTTTTTTCTTTTTAGGAATTTCTGATTTCACAGGTTTGATTTGATTTGGGCAGGAGAGGTGAGAGGCTATTGTTGTAAGCTTGAGCAAAAGTTTTAAAGGATAATTCTGGATTATTCTGCCTGCTACAGAGGAGTGGCGGCGGTAGAGAAGGAGACGGTGAGGCGAAGAAAATATCTAGTGGAGTGATTCTCCGCCTTAGACATAGTAGAGTGCAACCATGAAAATAATTTGGAAATAGGATTTTGATTTTCGAAATTTGAATTTGGTGGTGGGGGAAGGTTTGTTTTGTACAATGTATTAACTTTATAGACCATCATACTGTAGCAATATGGGCCCAGCTACGGGAAGTAATGATTGTTTAGTGGCGGATGTCTAAATTAAAACCTTATCAGTGCACCTGATTAGACGGGGGTGATGCACGCCTGTTAAGAGTGGATAGGAGATGTTTCTCAACGTATAAAATAAGCGAGTTGGTTACGGTTTGTTACGCAGGAAGACTCAGGTTGTAAGTGTTACTGTCGTTACTTGGGTTGTTAGTTAATTTATTATGCAATTTGTTTTTTAGGCAGTCGATTTGCTAGTTAGCTACTCATTTGCTACTTGTTTGCTACTTGTTTGCTAGGGAGTAGCTAGTGAGCTCCTCATTTGCTAGTTATTTGCTAGGTTATGGCAATGGAGTTGGATAGATTCAAAAGTTGTGTAAGCGAATACATAGAGAAAAACACACACGCAGTACAATCGTAAGCATTCGATTTTTCCTGTTTGTGCTACCAAATCTAACGTTACTACCTCCACATCAATAAGCAATTTGGCGTCTCAAACCTTATATCTAATGTCAACCACTGTTGTAAAGTGGAATCACAAGATGTTGTTTGGGACTCAACTGCCAGGGTAGCAAAACCTCAGACATTTAAGGTGAATTGTAACCATATCGTGTAATTCTGACTTCGATATGTCATTATCCCTGGTGTGGTTTGATCTCCTATACAATCACCAGTTTGTTAAAGGTTTTTCGCATCCACTTGCACGACACCTGCACCTGTCCCGATTTGGTGAAATTCAACCATTTTCTCGCAGGAAACTTGTCCTGATAGGACAAAGGTATTAGGTGCGAATCTAGACTCAGAATTGCAGCCATTATATATATATATATATATCTATAAGTAATATTTACACGAATAAATAACTTCCACCTCTTAGAATAGTATTAACCGCCATTAAGGTGCTGTTTCCGGTCTTGAACTTACCTAACTTCTCTGTCTAACAGCTTCCAATTTCTTCAACTTTTGTTGTCTATCATATTCTTCGTCTTCTCTTTTTTGAAGCTCTCTTTCTTCTTCTAAGTCTAAGTGTTCCTGAATGTTCCATAAATTGGCATACAAGCTGTCTTCTCTTTCTAACAACTCGTAGTGGTTTCCTTCTTCTTTGGGTTGTCCCTTGTCTAACACAATAATCTTGTCACTGTCGGCAATGGTCCTTAATCTATGAGCAATGGAAATGTTGGTGTACTTCGTTTCTTTAAATACATTCCTAATAGTTCTTAATAAGTTCTGCTCGGTATGAGTATCCAAAGCGCTAGTCGCTTCGTCAAAGAAGGTTATAGGAGACTTTTTTAATAATAAACGAGCAATGGCTAACCGTTGTTTTTCACCTCCAGATATCATCATTCCTCTTTCCCCTACTATGGTTTCATACTTTTCAGGCAACTCATTAATCAATTTATTCAATTGAACTTTTTCAATCACATCAAAAATCTCTTCTTTGCTTGCGTCTAGTCTTCCGTATCTTACATTTTCCAAAATGGTTTCGTTGAATAATGGAGTATCTTGAGGGACAATTCCAAGATTCTTTCTTAAACTTTGCAATTTGAGGTCTCTGATATCCTGTCCATCGATTAAAATCCTTCCTTCATTGACATCATAGAATCTAAATACTAAACGAACCACTGTAGATTTCCCACTACCACTTGGTCCCACTATAGCCACTTTTTTACCAGCAGGAATAGTAAATGTAGCATTCTTCAAAATGGGCCTATCTGGATGATACCCAAATGTTACATTTTCAAACCTGATTTCACCGGGATTTTTAGGATCTAATACTAAGTCTTTGGCATTGGGTGCATCTTTGATTTTAACATCATAACTTTGTAATTGAAACAAATTCTCCATATCCAATAATGACTGTTTTAATTCTCTGTACACAGACCCCAAGAAATTCAATGGCATGGATAATTGGAATACTAATTGATTAATCAAAACCAAGTCCCCAACACTTAATCCACCAGTTACGACCCCCTGAGACCCCATATACATCATAGCAGTTAAGGCACTGGTAAAGATGAAATTCTGCCCTGAGTTCAAAAATGCTAGGGAAGTGGCAACCTTAATAGAAGCGTTTTGGTATTTGGTTAACGCCTTATCATATTTGTTAGCTTGGAATGCTTCATTATTAAAATACTTCACGGCCTCAAAGTTGATTAACGAATCTAACGCCACATTGGCAGCTTGATTATCAGCATTATTTGCTTGTCTTCTAAATTTGGTTCTCCAAGATGTGGTCCGAATGGTGAAAATCGAGTAAGCCAACATGGTAAAAAAGGTGACGGTAGCAAATGTAACCCCATAATTATACGTTAAGACCCCACAAACAATGGAGATTTCAAAAGTAATAGGAATAATATGGAATACCATAGCATTTAACACGTACGATATCCCCTTCGTCCCCCTATCAATAGCCCTAGTTAATCCTCCGGTCTGTCGAGATAAGTGGAATTGAAGGTCCATATTCAACAAGTGATTAAAGGTGTTTTGTGCCACTCTTTTGATTGCAGTTTGAGCAACACTTGCAAATATAGCATTTCTTAATTCCCCAAATAAAACCGCCCCAAACCGGGCCCCTCCATAAGCAAAAATCAACGCACTAATAACAGTTCCGGCAATTCCAATTTGATCAGTCCAATCAATATTCATTCCATCAATAATACTTTTGAAGAAAAATGGAACCTGGACATTTAACAATTTGGACCCGATCAATAGTCCTAATGCCACCAAAACTCTTATTCTAAACCCCATGTTGTTCTTGGGCCAGATCGTAGTCAATAGAGATCTAAGCATATAACTTTGTGAGGTGGAGATATCCTTGCCAAACAACTGAGTGCTTGAGAAATTACCTGATGAATTGGCCCCAGAAGAGTTTTCACCCATTGTATTGCTATTTTTGGCTTCGGCAGGCGTATTGGTGGTAGTTTTGGGCTCTTTCTGGGGCGACTGGGCCTGACCACGAGCTAAGGAAATATGAAAGTCTCGTCTTATCGTGTGGCCAAAAGCGTCCAATTTCTTCAGCTTAAAGCTGGGACCTGTTAGTAAAGACCTGGTAGGTTTGATCAGTCCGGGGCCCGATCCCCATCCCCATGGTCTCATCAATCTGAGTCCATGTTTAAACATAGTTAATGAACAAGATAATGGACTTTGTTAGTAGTCAGTTCAGTTGTGCGCGCCGTGTACGGAAATGATTGCAAAAAATGACGCCACAGGAAGCGTTGGAATTAAACACAGAAGGGCGAGAATCCACATAGAAATGGTAACAGGGGTCGGTGTGATGTGACTTGTACTACGAGTAGAGTGGGTGTGAAAGTCAACTAAGTACAAACGGTGCCACTGACTCCTGAGGTATTGCTGAGGTACTGCTGAGGTACTAGATGCTAACGGAAGTCTGAGCGCTGGTGCATCTAGTTAGAATGATAAATTAAATGACCTACCAACTATCCCTCACTGTTGTCCTGCAAGCTTTGTATGTGCTTACTGTTGCCTATACACACCCTGTATGTGTATTATACCCTTCTATGTGTATTATACCCTTGTAGTATTTCAGTAAATGCCCTAACTGTCGCTTACGTAACACCATATGGTGATGCCACTCCCCGTCCTCGCACTCGCAGTATACATCACCTGAACTAGCCCATGTGAGCCAGCCCCTCGTGATTTGTTTATTTTCCTACAACTTGATTGCAAAATCGAACCATGAGCAAAAGAGAAGCTGAACCATCCGACCATTCGGTCACAAAGAAATTGAAAGAGGACGAAACCAACGCCTTCAGTCATCAACAACATGAACAAAGACAACAAGCACAAGCTCAAGCCCAAGCTCAAGCTCAACACAATTCTGACAATAAAGACGACGATAAACTGGTTTCTGGAGTTTCATCTGCTGCCGCTGCTGCCTTAGAAAATAAAGGATCTATTTCCATTCAACCCACGACGTTACCCCAAACGTCTAAACCGGTGCACGGATCTGAGGAATGGCATAGGCAAAGGAGAGAAAATCATAAAGAAGTAGAAAAAAGAAGAAGAGAAAGTATTAACTCAGGAATTAAAGAATTGGCATCCTTAATTCCTACTTCTGATACAAACAAATCCCAAATTTTACAAAGAGCCATTGAATATATCAAGAGATTAAAAGAAAACGAAACCAATAATATTGAAAAGTGGACCTTGGAGAAGTTATTAACTGAACAAGCGGTTAGTGAATTAGACGCTTCTAATACCAAATTGAAACAAGAGTTAGAAAGGGCTTACCGGGAAATTGAGCATTATAAACGTTTACTTGATAAGAAGGAATAAACCGTATATGATTGATATTTGTAATTTTAATGTAATGTTAGTGCGAACCTATTGTAGTTTATTAAACTAATTATGCTTAAGTATGGATACAAATGAGTATGGATATAAATGAGCATGGATACAAATGACCATGAATATTATACAGATTGTTTATAAGTTTTGATTAATTCTAGTAGTTTGTTGACTTCGTCTTCATAGTTAACGTCATTCTGGTGATGCCTGTAAAGAAATTCACTGATCTTCATTGGTTTGAACTTGGATGTGGAACTAATCAATAACTCGGTAGAATTGCCGTCCAACAAATTCATTAATTCTTTTTCGTGGAAACCTGTGAAGTCTCTGGAGGAAGCATAGTCGATCAAGATTTCGCTTTTATACAATAAATCAAATACTTCGGATCTTTGGAGTCCCATTAATTGTCGTAATAGTTTGTCGGATAGTTTCTTGTCTCTTTTGTTGTCGATTCTCTTTCCTAAATCGTTGGTGCTTTGTTGGTTTTCGCTGGACTCTTCAGTGGATTCTTTATTCTCTTTACTTTCTTCTTTACTTTCTTCTTTACTTTCTTCTTTACTTTCTTCTTTACTTTCTTCTTTTCCTTCTTCTTTGCCTTCTTCTTCACTTTCTTCTTTTCCTTCTTCTTTGCCTTCTTCTTTACTTTCTTCTTTGCCTTCTTCTTCACTTTCTTCTTCACTCTCTTCTTTGCCTTCTCCCTTATCCTCCTCCTTCTCATGCTTTTCTTCCTCCCCTTGTATCTCTACATCGTCTATCACGGCGTTTGGATGATGGTAGCTGTTCCATTGACTCCTATCAGTTAAGAAATCATAAGCATCTTTCTCCTTGACCCATAACCTAAGTTGTTGAACAAAAACATGATCTGAGAATTTCTTCGACAACGTTCCCTTTGCGTATTCTTCTCCTAAAATGGCAGTGAATCTATTGGGTATATAACCAATTTCTCCTTCAATAGAAGACTTGAATAATGGTGACAACTCAGAGAGTTTAGTGAAGTGATTATTCCGGCAATTATAGATTTGCAATAATTCATTCGTCTCTTTATAAGTAGCCTCTTCGATTTTATGACTGACAGGTAAAACTCCAGTATATCTGTCTGGGGGTCTCGACTTGGACGTTGCTAATCCAGTGATGTCAACATACAACCCATTATCAAGATCAATCACTCTTGCGTCGATATTGTTATTACCATTACCTCTCTCTCGTAACGTTATGAAACTCCCACAATCAACTAAATATCTTCCAAATCCATCTTCAGAATCTTCCACAATTAACGTCTGATTGAACTTCTTGGATAACTTATGCAAATCTCTGATGGGCATTTGCACATCAATATCGTTATCCCAAGGAAACCCCATCCCATTCCAGTACCAACTCAATAATGATCCATGTGCCACCCAGGTATTTAACCCGTTCATTCTGCAGAAATTTAGAAACGTTCTTACCAAATGATGCAATGCCAAAGTATGTTCATAACAACCATATTCAACCCCTTTGAAGAATCTCCAGTCAAAATGATCTCCCAATACATTCGTTAAAAGTCTGGATTCACTGAAGTATTTGGGTGGCCCATCAGCCTTAACAACTTCTTGTGAATACTCCATAGATTCTAGATACACTCTTTCGTTGAGAGTTAAAGAACTCTTGTGACTTGTCAAGTCCCGGATAATCTCATCGTCATTTACAGAAAAATCTTCTGGCTGTAACTCAATAGTATAATCATCAAGAATATCGTGTTTGTTAGGCGGTACTTGTTTTTGTAAAGATCTAAATTCCTTAAGAACATCGATTTCTGTCGATCCCGTGTTCTGTAAGTACTGTTCCACCAAATTATTGTCCAACAATTTCTCTCTTGCAGTGGCCTTAACCGGATAATGATAAGATCCAGACTTAGTCAAAAAAATGATGGAGTAAGGATTTGGGGCAAAGGAATAAAGATAAGACAGCCCTATAGTTAAAGCCATTTCTTCGTTCACTTTTCCCGGAGGTCGAAATACATTGAATCCTGGTCTGATGGCGTTCCCGTCGTTATAGCCTTGTGGGATTTGGTCGTCGTTATAGCAGAATTCCAGAGGATCTACCGCATCTCGGGGCTTAATATCCTTGTCTTTATGTTTTTCATCTTTCCTTTCATTTTCTTCTTCTTGGTGCTTGATGTCGTCAGGTCTAGCGTCCAATAAACCACAGTTTGCTCTCTCCAGTTGGGGAGCTAGCATGTATCTATGCAAACGGGATAAATCCACCCAATCGTCCCAATGAAATGGTAGCACAAGTGGCTCATTGGATTTATGATCATATTGTCTAATGTGGTGATAATACATTCCCAAGGTAAACCTAGGATCAAATGGTTGAATAGGAGGCTTGGTGTTGTCTTGTAAAGTGTCTTGCACGGGATCCTTAGTGGCGTCTTTAAAATTCCTGTTATGGTTAAGACTATCCACAAAATACTTCGGTACCTTTAGTGTTAAATAACCCTTGCCCTTATCTGCCAACTGCCAGAACTTATCCTCGGCATTTTCAAGCATTCTTTCCTTTATTAAGTCATCGACATTCACCTCGAACAATCGATCACTATTCCAAGCTTCAGGGGCCTGGAAATACTTCCGGTAGAGTCCATCAAAGTAATTTAACTTTCCACTAAATGCCTGGATTTTTTGCCTCATATAACGTTCGGCATCGTCATTAACTATATTGACATTATTACTCAACGATAGAATAAGGGTGGTGATGGCAAACAAGATTAATGTTAACCGCAATAGCTTTCTTCGTAATATCATGGTAGTAGTCGAAAGCTGAGGGCCATAGAACAAAATTAAAGGAATAAATCAAATCAACACTCCAAATAATGGGAAAAGAAAAGTATATATAATGGGAAAAAAAAAAAAAAATAAAAATTTAAAAATAAAACAGATCTCTACGGCACCGGTTTGACAATACTAATCAGAGGGGAAGAACAAAAACGGATCGATTGACAGTGACAGTATAACCTAACTGTATGTAGTCTCTCGCAGTGGAAACTAACCTAAACCGGCGAACAGGAACGAGATTAATTTATATATATATATATATATATATATAGAGGTGTATTCTTAAGATAACCCTGAAGTTGCCCCTAAAAAAATGGTTATACTCCAAACAGAATATGATGGGGCTCTGTGATTAAAATTCCGGTTCGTTCCATCCGCAAGCTTGATGGAGTTTAAAAGCCTCCTTGAGCGAGTTTGGATCTTTGGGAGATTACGGTTTAACTACGTTTATCTACGAGTGTATGTAGAGAACGGATTATGATTATAAGAGCTTTACAGCCTTTCAGACAATAAACCAGGTTCCTTGCCTTATGCGGTTTACTCTCGTACGAGCCTTAGACTTCGCTAATTATAGATTTATACTCGTGTGCAGAATTTCTATTTTGAGTCTCGCGGAAACCTGGTGCTACTACTATACCTTCCTAGTTAAATTCACGGGTTGCCATGGTGCCATCAACTGAACACCTCTATGAACTGTTGGGGGAGAGAGATAACCCTGTTTTGGTTTCGACCTTAATAAAATACAGGATCTCCGTCCTTACCCATACAGCCTTGGTTATGGGCACGGATATGTGGTGACACTCTAGTCAATTTCTATTGTTACCATCACCCGAATCAAGGACTTTGTATAGACATTGCTTTCGAACTCTGGGCATGTTTGTGTTTCCTAACTGGTGAGTAAATCTGACGATATCGATGGCATCAGGCACAATCATATCCGGTATTGTTGATCTACATATCCTGGCTCCACACATTATTTGATTTGCTTTTTGACTGCGGCCGCACGCATTTATATTAGCGACATTATCGGAGATATCGTGCACAAATATATGCCGGTACGACACTAACTCCACGAAGTAGTGCGGAATACTTGCGATGACCGAAAATTTTCAATTGCGATGCAAGAAGCAAAATGATTCTGCCTTGGATAGTAGACTCATTTTTGTCGTGCCGACATTAAAATGTCGCGGTAATTTTTCAACGCAAGTTCTTAGATATGTTGTACTAGTAATTTTCTATATATTGTTGTGCGTAAAAACAAAATGTCGCGCTATATTCGCACGACCCACACTCGACTATCACTAAACTACTATATAATATGGTTGATAGAAACATGGTTTTAAATTGAATATATTTTAAACATATACATAATAAATATACCAAGAATTGAAAAAAAAGAACGGTTTGATTCTGCCCAGGCTCGAACTGGGGACCTTTTGCGTGTTAGGCAAACGTTATGACCAACTAAACCACAGAACCGTTTTGGTAACCGAGAGACGACATAATTGTGGTACCCCGGACGGGTTCGAACCGAAGTGTGTCGCTGCGACTCAATGGCTCAGTGGCGCTCTCGTAACGACAACACCACGGAATCCTTTGATGGTGAAAAATGGTGAAATACACTTATCATTGCTGGGCGGAGACAGAAATCAAAGAAACCAGAAATCATTATGAAGAACAAGCTTTAATGAGTGCTTATAATACCGCCTGTTTGTATTTTCTTTCAAGAGTGTGTAATATGACGAGTGTAATGCATCATGTAGAGAAGTAAAGGCTAACGATGTCCGGTAGTGTGCTTCAAAATTGTGATTTGTGTCGCGATTTAGATCCCGCTATGATAAGACATATATGCTTATAAATAGGTGGTGGTTTAAGGTATAAATTAGAAGCCTCAGAGCCATGGACATGTGCGGGAGAGTGAATAAAACTTGCTCGTTGATCAATGGAATTAGAAATGCCAATGGACTAGCTCAAAATTAAACATGGCCCCTATAGGGCCAACAGCTATCAATCGGGATATCTTTTCTGTTTTAGGCAAAGATTTGAGATTATCATCTCTACTATATATCAATGTAAAAACTATAAATTGGATTGCAAAGTCCTTTAATCTACTTACTTGTGACTGTATCGACCACGTCTGACTCCAATTGAAACTAATAAAACTCTTATTGCTAAAATGCCTATGAAATATAAACCAGCTGCTGAAGGTAAAGCCGTTAGGCCTCCCACTCTTCCATCACCAGGAAATAATTCATTCTTAGGAGATGTATTTGTATCTGATCAAGAAAAAGACAAACAAATGTCATGTGGTTTCTACAGACAAGAAAGTGGTGAGCCTTTGGTTTATACTTATGACTACGACGAAATGAAGGTATTCTTAGAAGTAGAAGGTGAATACACCATCACTGATGAAACTGGTTATAAAGTCAATGTTTCTCCGGGTGACGTATTTTACTTTAAAAATGGTACCACCATCACCTTCGCTACCACCGGGTACGGCTTAGCTTTCTTCACCGGGTTAAGACCTGGTATGTGAATAATACTACCGATCTATATATGTTAGATACTTCTTTATAGTGCAATGTAGTAAGCGCGTTTGCGGACTTTCCAGAATATAAAAGATCTAGACATTCACATCTGTGCAATATATTTATACAACTGTCACTGTGTCCTTTTTGTTCAAGGTTGAAACATTATACATATAACATTATAAATGCCCATTGATTACTCTAAATGGGACAAGCTTGAATTGTCCGATGACTCCGATGTCGAAGTTCATCCTAATGTCGATAAGAATTCCTTCATTAAATGGAAGCAGAGAGATATTCATGAAAAGCGTCAGCAAAGAAATCTTGAGATCAAAAGTATTTTGGTCCAATTAACCATGTACGCCAAGTTGAACGAGAGAGTTGATTATCTTTTGGACACATTAAAGGTCGCTGACTTTAACGATATTGCTGGAGTGATGAATACTTTAGATGCAAAATTCGACAAGACGGAAAAGTTTGATTATGAGGCATTGATCAAACAAAAGGGAGACTCCTTACGTAAAGGATTGAAGGATTTACACTTTGAGGCATCGGAAATAGAAAACACCCCGCCGTATAATGAGATGATTGAAGATTTATTTACTCAAATAAAGGAAGATCATCCCGATGCCGAAGCTGATGCTTCTAAGTTAATAGATTATTTAAAAGATCATAGGGCCAAAATCGATGACATCTTGTCTAAACAAACCGTTAAGATGGATGATATGTTATACCAGAAATCCTTGTTAATTAGCAGTGACGATTATCACACCGGATTTGATAAGTCGTTTTTGAATAAGGAAAAGGAAGAGGAAGAAGCGAAGCAAGCTGAGATCAAAGCTAAGGCTAAGTCGGACACCCAAAAAGTAACTTCCATCGAAACTTTAAACTCTCCTAGTAAGCAACCACCGTCGGAGAAAGAAGTGTTGGATGAATTAGAAGTATTGCCAGAAACAGAGGAATTCTCTAAAATCCCCATGACTGATTACAAAGCTAGTGCTGAGTACTTGGTCAAGCATTCGTGGATCTGTACCGAGCAACAGAAAGATGCATTGATAATGACTGCTTTCGACCATCAATTAGAAGGGGATTCTTCTACCACTAAACAAATTGTTCACCAATCACTTCTTTTACAATATATTGGTCAATTGGCCGGTGCTCATCCAAACAAGGATTCAAGAATCAAAGCAGTAAAATTATTTATGGGAAAAATCGACGATCCCGCTTACCCAGTAAGAACTGGATTTATGCAAGATGTTGACAATACTTTTAACCATATAGTTAAGAGATGTGAAATAATCAAACAGGAACACGCAGCCCAAGGTGGTGGCAATGGCGAAGAAGAAGCCTTGATCCAATTGAGGGCCCTTGATGAAGACACTCAATTATCGGTAACTATTCCTCCAGAAGGCACTAACGAATATGAGATTTTCACCAAGGAATTACCTACAGAAATGCAAGAAGCAGTAAGAACTCAATCTCTTGATGAAGTAAATAAAGTATTCGCTACTTACAAAATCGAAAGGGCTGAAGAGATTCTTGAAATTATTAATAAATGTGGGGTAATAGGGATCAGTGGGATGCTTGAGAATGAGAAGGACTTCCAAGAACTCCAAAAGCAATATAATGAAAATCAAGGGCCTGAAGAAATTATAGAAGAGGTTGCTGATACTTCGGATGCTAGTATTGTACATAATGAGAAAGATACCACTGATATAGTTGATTAAGTTAGATAGGTTAATTTTAAGAGGAGCTAATTAGCTATTAGTTTGTATTAATAAACAAAGTCTTGTTGGCTCATTTTTTACTTAATCTCGCTAAAGTATCCATTAACGATTGGGTAGATGAGGGATCTTGTTGATGTTGCAGCTGTTGCTGTTGTTGAGGGTTATTCTGGGTTTGAAGTTGTGACAATAACGAACTGACCTGGCTATTTGGTCCAGCAGTAGGCTGAGACATTCCTGAGCCATAATCAACTGGCCGATTATAACCGTAATCTCCATGGTTACTTGTAGCAGCTCCCATTTGCTGCGGCGTCACATGAGTGGATTGTGTTTGCTGCTGTTGCTGCTGTAAGAGAGAAATCATATTTTGCATAGAAGTTGGATCCATATTTTGTAACGTCTGGAGTAATCCTGATTGATCGTTTCCTCCAATTTGGAGAGGTTGGGCTTGGGAGGGTGCTTGGGGCTGAACGGGAGAAGGGCCATACATTGATTGAGCTGAACCTTGGGGGGACCCTTGATTGTATTGATTGCCATATGAGGCATAATCGTAACCTTGTTGTGAATATCCAGGTTGTCCAGAGTAAGATTGAGGGTTTGAACCGTACATATTGGGATCTTGGTTACCATACAGCCTTCCAAAAGAATTATTACGACCGCCACCAGCTGCTCCAATATAGGTACTTCTATCGTTGTTTCTGCCGCCTCTTCCGCCCCGATATCTATCTCGGCCCCCTCTTCTGTCGCCTTGATAACCTCTATCACTTCCATAATTTAAAGGTCCATGATCTTGGCCACGACCTTGTCCGGAAATCTGGCTATCACCGTAGTTAGTGTAAGAATTGTAGCCACTGTTAGCATTAAAATCATTGTTCCCATATTGGTTGTCATAATGACCTCGTTGATGGTGAGGTATCTGTCCGCCATATTTCTTTGACTTTGCCTTCTGTAAAATCTCGGCAGCCACTTCAGGTTCGATGTCAGAGTATTCGTCGAATTTGATTCCTCCATCGGGAGTAGTTTCAAATGTTTGAACGTCACATTTCTGATCTTTAATAACACAAGTTCCCAAGACTCCGCTATAAGCAGCTTCGCCTATAACTTCAGAGATCTCCCGATGGGTAACGTCTTCAATGTCAGTAGTAACATGAACATCTTGAATACACCGTTTAACTTTTCTAACGAAAAATACCGATGATTTCCCAGTGGTATATATTTGACACTCTGGGACGTTTCTTCTTTGTCTTTTACTATCATTACCACCTCTTTCTCTACCACCTCTATTATTCTCAGAGGGCCTTTTGGATTTTTGAGGTCTAGAAGCGTCCAATCTCATGATTTTATTATGTAACGGCACATCGAGCTCTCCTTTAATACAATCAAAACATGCCTCTGCAGTTCTAAATTGGGCAAATCCATACCCAGCTTTGATGGCAATCTGGATCACCTCTCCGTATTGAGAGAAAATCCTAAATAAATCTTGCTTAGAGATAGTATTAGCGGGCAAGTTACCAATAAATAATCTCAGCTTATCGGGAAATTCATCCCAATTTTGGGTCCGCATATAATCAGATTCACGCTTTATAAATTCATCATATGCTGCATCTTCTTCTGGAGTCATGGGACTGGCAATATTTGGTCTTCGACAGAATTCGTTAACAGGAATAAGAGGAATGGGGTCTTTCAAATTCTTATATGGCTTATTATAAGAATACACTTGGTCATAATTAAGATCTTTAACTGAAGAATAATCATTACCGGTGGTTAATTTGACGTTTCTTTTCCCCAATTGTTCCACGATAATCTTCATCTGTTCTAATTGGGGTAGGTCATTAAAGGAAGGGTTCTTGGACGTTTCTTCGTCTACTATAGTGTTGTATGCTTGTTGTATCATAGCTTGACGGTCTCCTACATTCTGCGATGGGTGTGTGTTTCTATAACTACGGCGGTCATCTTTGGTATGAGAAGTTCCACTAACCGCTGGTTTAGGAGGCAATCCGGCAGGAATTTTAGGAATAGATGAAGGAATAGTTGAAGGGATAGATGATGGAATCGACGAAGGAAGTGACGAAGGAATTGACGATGGCGGTTCATAAACCGCTTCTACAGACGTCTCGGGATTATAATCGTCTTCTTCTGATGAACTCTCCTTGTTTTTAGTGTCAGTTTTCAGGTCATTGTCACTTTTACTGGGAGCAGGTTCATAGGAAGCTTCTGGGTCATAATCTTCTTCATCTTCATCTTCGTGTTGGGTGTTATGATTTGTTTCTGGTTCTTGAGAAGAATTCGGAGGCTCAGAGCGTAGTTCCGGTGAATGTTGCTCCACTGGTGCTGATTCTTCTGACATAATGCTTAAAGGTGCTAACAGGTCAACGGTGGTTATATTAATTTTCGCGGTGCTAGCAGATAGAATTTTAGTGAGGCTGAGAGGTGTAGTGTACTGTAGCACCAATTGGAAATAATGCGTGGGGGAGTGCGTGGAGGTATCGTCTGGACACGATTGGTTATGAAAGGTCGGTGAAGCGAAGTCCGGTAGTTCTGCATTAGTGGCTATTTGTAAGCGTACCAGACTTAGTGGGGCTCAATTTCCAGGATGAACAGGCTCTGCTGTATTAATAGAAACACCATACTGTCTTTGACACTTGCTCTTACACCTTCTCTCACTATATAAAAAGAAGCTTTCCCGGAAAAACTATTTTAGCTTGTTCAATCTCATTTTATATTTTGGAATTTTTCACCGATCTTATTTGATCTCATTTAACCCTTTTTAATCTTAATCTTATTTAATCATGAGTCAACAATTGAAGTTTGCTGTTGTAGGAACCGGTATCTTTGCTACCGACATGCACTTACCAACCTTTGAAAAAATCCCATATTTAACACCTGTTTCGTGCTATAACAGAACCAAAAGTAAGGCTGAGACCTTTGCTCAAAAGGCAAACATTGACGCTAGTAATGTGTATGATTCGCTAGAAGATGCATTCAAAGACGAAAAGAACGATTTTGTCGATGTGTTATTGCCGGTCCAATACAATTTACAAGCTGTAGAGTTAGCCATTAAATACAATAAGCCATTGGCTTTAGAGAAGCCTATTGCTGCTAATCTTGAGCAGGCTAAACAGATTGTGAAGATTTCTGAAGCATCCGATGTTCCTATTGCTATTTTGGAAAACTGGGCATTTATGAAGTCCATCGGAATTCTTAAGAATGAAATGCTTGCTAAGATTGGGGAAGTGATTTCTTTCAGTTATACTTCTACTGGTCCATGGAATGAAGCTAACAAGTACTTAAACACTGCTTGGAGACAAAACCCTGAACACATTGGGGGATTCTTGAGTGATGGTGGGGTTCATCAATTGACTTTATTGACGGAAGTATTAGGAAATGTAGAATCTGTTTCTGGTTTAACTAAACAAGTAAGAAAAGAAAGTGGTGATGATGATGTTTTATTCTCCACTATGAAATTACAAGATGGAACTATTGGGACTTTTACCTATGGGTCTGCCTTTGGTGCTTGTGAAAAGAAATTGGAATTTGTTATCTATGGAACCAATGGATCTGTGGTGTTTAATCTTGGTCCTTCCTTCCCAAAACCAACTATAACTTATCAAACTGGAACTTCACTTCAAAATGGTTCCGAAAAGACTACTTTACAGGTTGACGAAGTCGATAACTATGAACAAGAATTCATTAACTTTGCCGAGGCTCTTCAAGCTAACGACAAAAAGTTAATCACAGTTCCTCCAAGACAAGCTTTCCATCATTTAGCAATTGTGGCCGCTGCTATTGAAAGTTCTAAAACTTCCGGAACTTCAGTTAAAGTTGAACAACCTTAAGACTTATATTCTGTACAAGTTTATCTATAAAAATAAAAATCATAGTTCGTCCTTGACTATATCTGTAGATTGGATTATTTCTTCCCATGTTCTGACAGATTCATCACTCTCTGCATGTTTTGACATCTCCGGTTCCGTATGGCTCATGCTGGATTCGGTGGCCATTATTCCTGTCATCGTAGCTGCTATTATACCGGTAGAAGCAGCGACGTTTGAAGGACTATTTCTTCGGTAGCTGATTTGGGCATAAACCATACAAATATTCTGAATATTTTCAACAATGACCATAATAATATCTTCACTGGGACTCGTAGTATTCTTCTCCATATCACCCAAGCACAACAAACCAACAAAAACCCTATACTTAAATAGATTCTATTCTTGTCTTGCCTATCTTGTTTTTCAATAAACTTTACAATATTTCTAGATTTCTTTAAGGTGCCCCCCAAATCATTCAAAAGACTATCGAACGTCGATAAATCCTTTGTCTGTTGCTCAATGGAGTCAATGTTCAACTCAGTCTGTAAAATCGAACTGGTCATTAGCTGTCTAGTTGATTGCAAAGACGCAGTTATGGATTTATTCTGCTGCATGATTTGATCCTCTACATTTCTTTCCTGTAATTCTTTCTCTTCTGATTGCAGCCTGCCCCCGAATAATTCACTTCTCATTTCTTCTACAGTCTTTTCTCTTTCGGGAACTCTTCCAAACTTGTCGACCCTTTGATTATGAATAAATTCTTCCTCTAATTTATACGACTTCAATTGGGTTTGCCTCAACGAGTTTTTAAGCTGATTGACTTTGGCCCTATATATTTTGCCCACAGCATTCAACTCTTCCATTCGCCTGTGATTGTCGATTTGTATTTCAAGGATTGTCACCAACTCTTCAAAACGCAAGATAAGTTTGGTGGCTTCTTTACTTATCTGGGTTCTCACCACATCTATGGATATTTCCGAGATTTTTCGGGGGTCGCTGGCTTCAATTATATCATCTAGCTTGTTAAAAACCTTAGTTTGCAATTGATCCAAAGAACTTATGTGGCCCTGTATATCCTTTGGAGCTTGGATCATACCTGTAAGCTGTTTGCGTGTTGGTGAATTTCTCTGAAATATGCTGCGATTGGTAATGCACGACCTTTCTTTTGGCTGCAACTCCACACAGAAATATACTAAATCCCACAGGTATACGATGGTAAAATACATGTTCCTAGAAAAATATAGATGAATAAGTAGTATTTTGTGTCACTGGCTCTCTGGCTCCATCCTACCACCTGATCACCTTATGTCAGGTCTCATATCTTCGCTTTTATTTCACCTTGTAAAGTTCCAAATCTCTTCAAATCAACGTCGCATTTTTAACTGCTGCGAAGTTTTGGAAAGAAGACAAAGATGCAGCAAGCGTCTAATACACCGCTAGAACCGCCGGCGACTTCAAACCCAGTGACTCCTGGCTCCAATGATGGACCCAAAGCTGAAAAGGAAACCAAACCAAAAAAAGGAAAGAAAATGAAGAAAGCAGTTGATCCTAAGTCCTTAACACCAGAATATATTGAAGAACAAAGAAGATTAAGAAACTTGAAAAAGGAACAGAAGAAACAAGAGTTATTGGCCCAAGGTATTAACCCTGATCAGGTAGAAACCCCAGCGGCTCTTAGATATAAGACCAGGGAACTTGTCAGCGTTGGAACTGATAGCAATGGTGAGAATTTCAAGGTGAAAATTATGACTTATAATGTGCTAGCACAAGCTTTGATTCGAAGAAAATTGTTTCCTACAAGTGGTAATGCTTTGAAATGGGCCACCAGATCCCAGGTATTGTTGTCAGAAATGAAGCATTACGATGCAGATATCCTATGCTTGCAGGAATTGGATTATATTCAGTATAATTCGTTCTGGAAGGCGGAATTTTCAAAGCTTGGTTATAACTCCAAATTCCATAGAGGTGGCTCCAAAAACCATGGTGTGTGTATATTTTATAAGGAAAGTTTATTTGTATTCAAGCACCAAAGTTTTATTGAATATGATAAGGAATCGTCTGGAGATATTCCTGCCAGGACCATCACTCAAAATGTGGGACTATTAGCATGCTTTGAATTCACTCCTCAAGTGTTGGCTGAACATCCAAATATTACCAGGAACGGATTAATTATAGGTACAACTCATCTTTTTTGGCATCCATTTGGAACGTTTGAGAGAAGTAGACAAACTTATATCATTCTTAAAAAGTGTCAAGAATTTATTCATACCATGAATGTATTGAAAAATAACGATAAAAAGTGGTACACATTTTTTGCCGGAGATTTTAATTCTCAACCTTACGATGCTCCCTACTTGTCAATTGTCGCCAAACCCATCAGGCATAATTCTCGTGGTAGAATAGTCATGAGCTGTTCCTTATCATTCCAATACTCCAAAAACAGAGGACTAAAAGACGTACCCGTTGATGAAGATGAAAGTGAAGAAGAAGGTGGCAATGTTGAAAAGTACGGCAAAGATCAACCCAGAGATCCAGTCCCTGACGAGTTTAATCCTACTGAGGAGCAATTACGCCTTGTATCCAAAATGGAAACGCTTCATAATGAATTGAATATGCGTGCTATTTCGTTATATTCCGTGGGCTACAACATGATAGACGAGAAGAATTCAGGAATAGACAATGATAGAGGTGAACCCATGTACTCAAATTGGGCCCATGCTTGGAGAGGCTTATTAGACTATATATTTGTTATATCTGAATGGAAAAAGGAAGAAGACTTTTCCACCAAAGTTGACCTGATAGAAGAAGTCAGCAAAGCTCAAAGTGTAACCTTATTGAAGTTACTTCGATTGCCCAGAGGCGAAGAAATGGGGGAAGAGCCTTCGGGCCAACCTCGTTTAGGTCAATATCCATCTGATCACTTTTGTCTAATGGCAGAAGTTGAATTGCATTAATAGACTATTTCATTTGTATATTTAAATCTAGTTATAGTTACATATTCCCGTATCCCCCAGTTTCTGTTTAGTTCAGCAATATGGTTTCCACCAAATCTTCTAAAGGACCATAATCCTTTTGTTGAAGCAAGTCAAACTCTTTACTAAATAACACATAATGCTTTAAACTGGTATTCAAATGAGATTGTAATCCTAATTCACTGATTTCGTGGAAATGATGGCAATATACATGAGCATAAATTCTGAATAATCTTTTGAAGATTGTTTTAACTAAGGTAGGAAACTGCTGAGGGAATGGAGCTCCCATTTTAGAGGGAAAGATATTATCATTATCGAAAAACCCTTGAATCCAATTCATAAGGTTTTCAATATATTCACATGCCGGTAAAGAAATTGGTCTTTTAGGAGAAGTTTGACCATTGGCAGAAGGATTAGTTTCTTGCCATAAATATTCATACTCTTCTGTAGCAATCATTCTAGGACATGTCTTTGGAGAACAGAATTCTGTGATGGCTCCATACAACATATTGATTTGATTATAAAAATCTACTACGTGAATTGCCAACCATTCGTTAATATCCTCATCTTGTGGTAATTTGACTGCCTGATATAAAGCATTTTGAGATCCTAACGTATGTTCTGCAAAATTTCGAATATCTTTATGAGAAGTGACGTTTTGGCTGCCATCATTTTGTAAATTGATGGTTTGGTAGGGTTGTTGTTGTTGCTGGATTGGCGGAATCTGCTGTGGTTGATCTTGCGGATATCTGCCGGGAGAGCTGGGGAAAGCTGAACTAGAAATAGGCTGAGGACTGGAGATTGGGGACGACTGTTTCAATTTAAACCCTCTGGTAGTCCTTAAACTATGAGTATTCAAGTTTTGGAAAAACGACATGATAACGTGACAAAACTGTTAAGACGGGGTTGTTAGAGACGTGGTTGTATGTTTTGGAGGATGTGATTGACTATATATTTCATATCAAGTTGCAATATATGAGATGTTCCAGCCTTATTGTGCACTTTATTTACATCCTCACCGATTTGGGAAAATGGTGCTTGGTCGTGTGTGTGCCACTTTTTGGTTGCAAACATTTATTAGTATGAACAAATGATATGAGTACAGAGAAGTAAGGGAGGACTGGTGGTAAGAAGGCTAACCATTGAATACTGGCTGTCAGATAGGAGGGGTGTATATTTTCGGGGTCACGAGCTTTTAATTAGAAAATAGGAAGCATTAAGTAATTCGAGGAACGACTGCTTCTTGTGAGACTCGAGTAAGAACAATGATAAATCAGGAGTACCAACCACGGGAGCCCTATTATCAGAATAAATACCATTATCGGAAGAAATCCAAGTCGTTTCTATTGGCTCCAGGGTATTTCTCTTCACTTAATATCATCAGGATCGATGAACCTTAAGATTCCCACATAATC
The DNA here is from genome assembly GCA_030582355.1 of Yamadazyma spencermartinsiae. NCBI lineage: Eukaryota > Fungi > Ascomycota > Pichiomycetes > Serinales > Debaryomycetaceae > Yamadazyma > Yamadazyma spencermartinsiae. The sequence goes on along the minus strand of JAKTXB010000002.1, from coordinate 39,713 downwards.
TCTAATATTCTTTATGTCAGTGGAGGAGCTAGATCCGATGGAATGCAATGATTGTGATCGTTTTCTATTAAATTTATCAATTATTCCTAGAAGCAGGAACTCGGTAACACTTGAATGTTGCAATGCAACAAGATATTTCATTATTAGCAAATTTGGGTCTACTTGATCTTGGATACGTTCAATAGAATGAGTGAGAGGATTATTAAGAACTTCGAGAACATTGGCCCTAATGAATTGGTAATTTAAACTTATGCTCCTTCTACAATGGACTGAAAAAGCCAACGGGTATCGTTCATGGAGAGAGAAAAAAGTTGACAGGATTAAATAGTTAACCATGTGTATCAACTTCGCCACTTCTAGGATTTCAGCTGGAGTCACATACTGAATTTGTAAATGAATTTGCTTTAATCTGTTGAAACGAGTTACTCCAAGCTCATTTACCATTGAAATCATTTTTTGGCACTCTAATTGTAACTCAATGGCTGTGGATTCTCTTAAATAAGCACGATATCCTAGAGCTTGCCATAGGGGATTGGAACTAATACTAGTACCGATTTTTTCCAAAACCTCCGTCCAATGTGCCCCAATACTACAGTTATTTATTGAGATAGATATCAATAGCTAGCTTGTTAGTATACTTGGACACATAACCAGATATTTGATTCGATGTGTATCTCGATACCTGGGAGCGGTATTAGACAATATAATTACCTTAAAACCCTCATGTGGCACCATCAATTGTGAACCGTTATCTTCTATTTGCTCTGTGTACTCAATTGACCCAGTGTCATCTCCACGGCTTACAGATAAGGACATCTTTAAGAAAAGACTGTTAAATGGCTGTTAAAAACATTCTGTGCGGCGGACCTCGAAAATACTGCGAGGGAATTACTACGGAAACGCTCTGCTTCGGTGATAGCACTGGTTACTATGAACCTAAATAACACCGTCTATACGGGAAGTAAGCTACTTTTGACAAAAGCCATAAGTTCTCCTATAGACTTAAAGTACCTAAAATCCCTTAAAACTCATAAACTGAGAATTCTAGCTCTATATAAACGATTCTATCGATATCGAAATATCATAGATGATAACCACCACCATATCTTGAGGTATCAAGAACTAATACGATGGAGATTTGCCAGAGAATGTTTCAGTATTCGACGTCAAAAGGTTTTAGGTGAGCCAAAGTTGGTTGAGGATGAATTGTGGCAGCGCATGCTTAATACCTTGGTATTTGTCCATAACTCGACTGTTATTCTACCAGAGAACAGCGAGCCATCGCCAGTTCACTTTTACCAAGACATCCAGCGTCCTGAACGGATGGAACGACTGATTGTGAAAACAATTCTCGAAATGCATTACCAGAAACCTAATGAAATCAAATACGACTACAATTTCATTTGGTATGATGATATTAGACGACAATATGATCAACTTCCCGCAGCTCCAACTAAGAAACAACTCACTAAATTAGCACATAGTGCTTCATATGTGGGATTTTGTGATTACGAACTAACTTTAATGTCATTGAATGAAATGTATAGCTTGTGCTTATAGTCATTTGTAGAGTAACAGTTATTTATATATATGAATCACCCAGATTCTCAGCCATTTATAGAATCTGTTGCAGCATTTAACTGCGACAAAATTGCGACCATAGAAATTTGAGTATACTCATTTTATTGCTATGGGTTGGTTACCGTTTACCTCAGGCTCTAAAGCCCAAACCAATCAATCTGGACCAAGTTCCACCTCGCAAGTAGAACAGAAATCTCACCAGCCATTAGGCGTTTCTCCGATAAACGGCTCTCCAATAGGTAACCCAGAGTCTGATATCTCCCATACTTTGGGACAAATCACTAATAACAACGATTTGAACATGACCGAACATGGAACTCAAAGTTTAGAGGAAGCCAATAAAGCTGTCACTGAGTTTGTGGATAAAAAACCTAACAACATGTTCATTATTGATGGAGAAAAGGATGTGAAACAAAGTATTATATGTACCAATAATGACGATGGCGGTAAGACGTGCTTGAAGTTACAATACAATTCCATCGAATTATTTAAGCATATGCAAAAATTAGAGTATTTCTGTTCTTTACCAGAGGATATTGATGCTACCTACTTCGAATGTAGAAAGATTAAGTAACCTTTAAATAGGAAATAATAACCATGTTAAATAGGAAACTGCAATTGAATTATGTATTACAATACATAGAGATAAAAAGATTTAATGAGAGATAATAAAACATATAAATAACCACGCCATATAAAAAACCCCTTCCTTCGTTAGGTATAAATGCTGCTCCGTTTTTCTGGGGGTCTAGATTAACAACCCAGCCAAAACCCCCAAGCCAGCTGTGAATCCACTCAACAAGATGTTGGTTCCTTCGTTCTCACAGTCGGAGCTGACTCCATGAGTGGAAGCATTCGTATAGTTGGATTTGTTGCAGTCATCTCCATCAGTATGATTGTGACTCAATGGGAACGATTGCTCCAAATCTCTTTGTTTTAAGTCATATTCTTCATCAGCAGCATCATCGGCTTCATATACTTCTAATTCCTGGAATTGATAATCATTGGCAACAAATTGTTTTAATTCATTCAAATCTTGGTTACCATTGCTGGTATACTCTTGATCTAAGCTTTTAATTCTAGCATCGTCCGCTTGCACGATGTTGGCACAAGCGAACTTGTCCAAATTGGAAAAATGAAACACAATAGACTTACCAATAATGTTTGATTTCGATTTGGAACTAAGGGACAAAAACGGATCGTCGTATTTTGTCTCGAAGCAAGTAGTATCAATCCAACCATGCTTACCAGATAAATCTCCTACCTGACAATAGTCATCTTTCTTCTGGGAATCACAATCCGCTGGAGCCCTGTAAGGATTAAAGTGCTCACCCGCTGCTTCACAATTCCCGTTTTCAGGAATAGGGAATTCATGAATATGATAAACAAATGGTCCTCCAGATTTGGGCAATCCTGTCATGTCTACATGGACGTTAACGTACTTCCCTTCCTTTGCGGTAAACACAACATTTCCTTTCACGTTTGAATCACCACCGGCTGGGAAATCAGCAATGGCAATAACGTCGGCAGGATTTTTCTTAATTTTAGGGGCCTTGTCCCCTAACACAACAGCTGGTACCAAAATCAATGGTATTACTTTTTCTAACTTCATTTCTTACGTTGATAGTATTCAAACTTGTATTTTCTTAATGTATACAAAATGTGAAACGAGTCCACAAATTTGCAGCTGTTCGGTTTTGCAACCGTTCACAGAGCAGCATGTGCACGTGAATGTCGCGTGACTTGTGAGTCTCATCTCGGTCCCGAGAATCGGCCAGAACGCACTTTGTTGCAACCTCACAAGCATGATCAAGAAACACTATCTACAATATCGTCAAAATGAAACCGTAATATTCCACTCTATATAAAAGATCATTACCTCTCTATCATAAATAAATGCTATGCAAATGTAAATAAAAGAACGCCCCATCAAAACGACATAACTTTGAAGGCATCTTTTGTTGGTTACTTATACCATAAACGACTCTCCACAACCACAAGTACCTTTTGAATTGGGGTTTTTAAAGATGAATCTAGAAGATAATTTGTCATCTAGCCAATCCATTTCGGATCCCACAATTGAAAAAAGTGCTTTGGAATCAATAAATACTTTCACTCCATCTTGTTCAACCAATTCATCGAATTTACCAGCTTGATCAACATATTCAAGATGATATGTTAATCCGGAACAACCTCTATTTTGTACTCCTACTCTAATATACTTCCCATCTGGTTTGTCCATTAACCCTTTCAAATGCTCAATGGCATTAGCTGACAATGATATTATAGCTTTTCTAGGTTTCAATGGTCTTCTCTTCTTTTTAGGCTTCTCTTCATTAATCTTAGGAGATATGGTGTCTTTTGCTTTCACTTCTGGCTCTACTGGTTCGGACTTCTTGGTCTGGATCTCCGACTCTGGAATCACTGTTGTTTCAGGAACTTGAGTTTTCTCCGTAGCACCTGTTTTGTTCTTAAATCTGGAAGCTCTAGATCTTCTTAACGGAGTAGAACTACCGCTAGCAACGGCACTATTAGCGCCCGATCCAGGGGCTCCGCCAAGTTTGTAAGAAGTCCATTTGGAGCTTTGTAACGAGTTAGTGGTGTCAACAGAATTCTTTTTGGTCTTAACATCATTCATTTCATAATTCAAACTGGAGTAGAAATCAGACGATTTCTTCTTTGTGGTGGGGAGGGTCTGGATAAACCGTTTGCTTCCTTTATCAGACTCATGCGATAAGAATCGAACCATGTTCAATCTCCCATTCGTTATAAATCTCGTGTTACGAATCATCATATTTGTGTGTGTGTCTAAAGAGTTCTTAAACCGCTGGATTACTAACACTTATATATATTATAAATTTTCTGCTTGGTTATTTGCTTTACCGTGATATAGCAGTTGAGACACGACCTTCGCACCTTGTGAGGTCAGCACAGTTTTGTATGCTCTGATTGGATATGGCGAGGATTGGTTAAAACGTGGTGTTAGGCACGACTTTTGGTGTGCTAATGCTAGGTTATAGTAAGTGATCTCTGATACATAGACATATATTTACGATTATATAGCACGGGTTTCTCTGTACAACCAATTATATTCGTGGGAGTTCTTGGTGAATGAAGGGGATAATTCGTCCCAAACTTGGTGATGATATTGGTTAATCCAGGCTCTTTCATCCGAAGTTAAAAGACTGGCGTCAATTAATTTCCTACAGAATGGAACCTTGGTAAGTGTTTCGAATTGTAAAAACTTCTTGCCGTTATAACTGGTATTGGTCTGTTTGACCACCACATCGTTTTCAATTCTAATACCATATTCTCCATCCTCATAATATCCTGGTTCAACCGATATTATATTCCCGGGTTTTATGTAAGTGGAAGAAGCAGTTGGCCGTAAACCGATACTCATTGGTCCTTCGTGGACATTTAGAAAAGATCCGATTCCGTGAGACGTCCCGTGACCGTAATCTAAGTTGTATTTCCATAAATGCTGTCTAGCAATTGAATCCAAATAGAATCCTAAAGTGTTCTCAGGAAACTTTAGATTGGATAAACTGACCAATCCTTTTAACACTAACGTATAGTTTCTGGTTTCTAACGGTTTGGGTTTACCCATATGAATGGTTCTGGTGATATCGGTAGTTCCCTCTAAGAAATGAGATCCGGAATCGTTTAAATATACTTCATCGGGATTAATCATAGAATAATTGGTAGTACTAGGGCTATAATGAATAATAGCTGCGTTAGCTCCTGATGCACTAATGGTACTGAAGGATAATCCTTCGAAATTTTCTTCTTGCTGTCTAAATTCAGTCAATTTATTATCGGCTTGAACTTCATCAACAAGTTCACCATCTTTCAATAATTGATTTTCTAACCAAGCAAAGAATTTGCATAACGCCCTTCCATCTTTTAAGCTAGCAGCTCTAGCTCCCTTGATTTCTGTTTCGTTTTTAATTGACTTTAAATCTTCAATAGGCGATCTTGATAATTGTGTGAATGAAGATTTTAGGTTCAGGACGATTTCCCATGAAGCATTTTTAGTAATTAAAAGTTTTTTATCGACCAAATTAAAATCTTTTGACAAGTTAAAAATATGACTCCAGAACGATTGATATTCTAATACAGTTATGTTATTTTCGGTCAAATATGCGGAAACGTCATCCTCAAACCTGGAACTATCGGTAAACAATATCACCTCTTTATTGGCATTAACAATCAAATAACTGTAGAATAACGGATTATAAGGAATATCTCTACCTCTTAAATTCAATAGCCAGGCGACTTCATCCAAAGACGAGACCACTAAGGCATCACCATTGTTATCATCAATTACTTTTAATACCCCATCAAGTTTACTGCAGATGTCTTGTCCAGCAAATTTTAAGTCCAATTTTTTGATCAACTCGGTAGATTTTGCTGGAAATGATTCAAACTTTTCCCAAATTTTGAGAATCAAATTATCTTTAATGCCCACTAATTCAACTTCAGCTTTACTATGTTTCAACAATTTGTTGTTGATTATCTCATTAATCTTCAAATATTGTTGATAAGATATTAACTTAGGGTCGACCCCAATATTAATTTTAGAACCAGAATCTAACGATAATCTTACAGCTTGTTCCACCGTCCATTCTTCCCACGTTGGCTCATTAACGGCTCCTTGACGTAATAAACTCCAGTTAAAATCCAATTCACTCAAAGCTTGATTAAAATATCTGGCATCGGTTGATAAAGTGGCCAATCCTTCAGGGGTCGAATTCATACAAGTAACATCTCTAGTAACTACTGCTACCCCAGCACTACCTTGGAACCCCGAAATGAAACTTCTCTTTTGATCAAGTGGTGAAACATACTCTGACTGATGTTCATCTTCACTAGGAATTATATAAACACCTAAATTATATTCTTCCATTTCATGCCTCAAAGCCTCTAATCTCTTGGAGGTGTTAACTTCTTTGGTATCTGGGGCACATAAAGCGGAGGTGTCAATACTAAACACAGACCCTTTTCTACTATTATTTCTAGTCCCACCAGCACTGCCAGTTCTCTTTAAATGGATCTGACGGGCCATGAGGGAGCTTCTCTTATTGTTCCGGGATAACAATCCCGGTGAACATGTACAGTTATTACACTGAGCTCTAGACACTCTGCTCATATTGGGTAAATGTAAAACTCTTTCGTAACAGGTAGATGTTATATCAGCTCACAAGCACAGCAAGAAAATGTCGCACTCTTTTATCCAGCATTATTTAACTGCTGCTGCCGTTACTGGTAGATACTATAAATAGGGCCGCAGATGCTGTTTTGGTGGTTACTGTATTGAGCTGGAGATAAATAGACTATGCGTTAAACCGGTTTGTTCTTGTATGTCTCTGGCTTCTAAAGTTTATCATTTGGCACCGTTGAGGTAGCTTTTGCCCAACTGTGTGTAGTCTCCGCAATTTGCACCCAATGGACAGGCAAAAGATTTTCTCGCGCTCATTTGTTATATACGATAACTAATCTTGTGGTAGTAACAGCGAAATTGTACATAGGAGAGAATAAGAGGATGTATGACCTCTCCCAAGTGGTGGAAAACATAAACCGGCTATATACGAGCCGAGATCCCCATGAAATTAATATTCTTCAGCATGATTTGCAGCGGTACCAAAAGGCTGATAATGGAGAGCTAGCTAAAGCTTTAATGGATATGGATTCTGTCAATTGCAAATTTTTTGGGGCTCTAACCTACACAGTGATTATCAGCAGTAGAGGAACATTTGAGAATGACGACCCTATTTTTTATGACTTGATCCAGCAAATGCTGTCTTATATAAATCAACCTCAATTACCACCAGTGATTTTAAAGAAACTACTCTCCAACTTATCGCTTCTCTTTATACAGAATCATTCAAAGTTCCAAGACCCGGTGGGGATTCTATTGAAGAGATTATCTAATGATGTATCTGGAGCTGACATCACCACGCTAAGTGAACCTTCATTCATCATATTATTGAATTTCTGTACAATCCTTGCGGAAGAATTGATTAAACGAGAGAAGATTACCGGAATCCACCAAATCGTTCATGATAACGTATTTTCATATATAACTGATATCTATGACTATTTAAATCCTATGGACCATGTTCCTTACTCAATCAACGTGGAGGCTCTCAATTGCTTAAATTCCTGGATAGTATATATGTCCATGGCTGAAACTCAATCAACAGTGCGATATCCTAGACCAGATTCCTTAATGATTTTTATATTTAAAACATTTACCATAACTAAATCTGGTATCACTGATGACACCATTGAATTGGTTAATAAGTCTGTATCCACTTTAACAGAGATAGTAGAGACCAATCCCCAAATGATTCATCCGTACAAAAATGAATTGAATTCTTTGTTATTTGATGAGAACAATTTTGGAGGTTTCTTTGTTAATGGAGTCATTTTCAACCCCGATCTTCATGACCAATATGAGGACGAATGTTTGAACTTCGTCAATCTATTGGTCACTTTTGTTCTGAATGATATTTTACACGTCTCCAAGCATTTGACACAGCCTAACATCTCGTATATTCTAAATTTATTCATAAGATTATCTAACTATCCGGGGCTCCCTGTAAGGGATGAGAGAATAAGTGAACAATTATTAATTTTTTGGGATGAATTCTTCAACATTTTTATAGATGACGAAGAGACCTTTGTCAGTTTGTTGAAGGATTCTCCTGATGAAACGTTATTTTACCAAGTCAGGGATAACATTTGCAATTCAGTTTGCGATATTTATTTGCATAAGATTCGATTCCTCGATGACCAAAATCAGTTATCTGTAGATTTCTTAAAATTCAGGTCAGATGTGGGTGATGTCTTCTCCACGTTATACTCATTACTAAAACTTCCTTTTTATGATAAACTAACGAAACAAGCTTCCAGTCGTATCAAAGAAATTGAAAACGGTGATATGAATCTGTATTTTGCCCTTGAAGCCGTTATCTTTGTACTATACCGAATTAATGATGATTCTACTTTCTACCAAAGTCAAAGCGACTTGATGTTACCATTTGTGGATATAATTTTGAACGATCGTCTACTAAAGGGCTTATTATCTATTGACCAAATGCTTCCACATTATTCTTCCATTATTTCCACATTCATCAAATACATTTCCTCCATTGAATTTTATTTTAAGAGTGTCAATGGTCCTACTTATCTAGGAGACGTGTTCGAGATTTTGTTCTCCATAATCTTGAAAAATGATTCCAAGTTATCTTTAATTGCTTCTAAAACGGTACTTAGTATTTGTCAAGAATGTAGAACAAATTTGGTTGGCTTCTTGCCTAATTTGAAGCGTTTATTGGTGGAGATGATTCAAAACGTTGACTTCGATAACTTGATTAGGCAAAGAATGGCTAACGCTTATATATCCATAGCTCAGACAGAAACCAAAGAGAACCCTGATAGATTTGGAAATACTGTGTTAGAAGTGTTGCATATTATTGAAAACAAATCGTCTGAGATTATGCAATCCGTTCAATCACCGGATGAAGCCATCGAAGATTATTTGGTCTCTTTGTTATCCTGCGTGAATGAAGTTGGCAAAGGCTGTATTATTCCAGAAGAAGTGGAGGATATATATGGAGAAACACAAGGAGCAATTGTTGATCAATATTGGCAGCAGGATCATTTAGGAATAAGGGCAGAAATTCTATCGATTGTTGAAAAGTTTTCTATTTCTTATCCTGCTTTTATAAACAAATCAACTGTGACTGAACTATGCTGCCAAATCTTAAAGTCCGGACTAAACGAGCCTATTAGCGGCCCTTTCAAATTTAGTATACCCATTATATTCAATTATTTGACGCTAAAGATAAATAACTGTGACTCCAATTCTGTTTATCATATTTTCAAGTTATTTGAAACCGTGATCATCACCAATTATAAACTTTTGGACCAACTGGATATAGAAAGGGTAATTAACAAATTGTTTCTTGATAACATAGCTAGTCTTCTTACAGATCCCGATATGATACAGTCTTCCATTGACGTTTTCACCAGCATTTTAGATAAGAGACCGTCTTTGTTAATAAATTTGAGTAATTTCACTCATATATTATCATTTATGGTTGAAAATTTGTCGGCTAAGGAAACACCCGTTATTAGATCCATCCTGAAATTCTGGGTATCCTTAATTACATTAAAACGTGGTACAACTACAGATCACGATATCATTAAGAACTTATTGACTAATGAGCAATTGGGGTCTGTCTTGACCGAAAAATTGACGGGAACGTTCTTGAATAGTTCAAGGTCCGTTTTGGATTATTATTTCCCCATTTTTAGAAACTTATTGTCTAAATTCCAAATATTCTTCAAGAATTGGTTGGTTAATACCTTGCAAGCATTGCCTTCCTCTTTTAAGCTTAATGATGAAGATAAAAAACGGTTTGTCGACCAATTGATGTTGACCAGGGGCCAAAGGTCAGCAAATGACATCTTGAAGAACTTTTGGTTAAAGGCGAATGGTTTGATAGAGTTTAACACACAGAACTACTGAATAAGCAATAAACCCTTACATTTTCATCAAAACAATACAAAAGAGAGAGCTATATATAGAGAAGTTATAAACCCATGCAGGCTTTAATATAATATCATCAAGACAGTAGGTGAGTATGTTACGTGGAGATTGAAAGCGCCTTTTTAACGTTGACGACTACAATAAAGCATCTAATTCATTAGCCAAAAATTCACATTCTGTAGCAAAATCCACATTATAGATATTCATGGTTTGATATCTAATTCTGGTGGTGTCGTTGAAACTATCTTGTCTGGCTTTGATTCTAAAGTTGTATTCTTGCATAGTCACCTTATCAATAACAGCCTTAAACCCGGCCTCATTCTCTTCTTTCAACTTCAATAACTCACCAGCTGGAACCTCGAACAATTTGGTTGCATCGGCATCAAATAAAGTAGTCCATAGCTGACCAGTTGAGTCCATCACCGAGCAATTGAGAATATATCTGTAATGAGGTTCATTATAATTGATATCACATCTTTCACATCTCCACGTACCATCATTTTGATCGATGATCTTCCTGTTACAAGTGGTCACATTATTGAATTGAGGATTTTTTTGTTCATTAATACAAGCAGGATAACTGAAGGTATCAGTCTTAAAGAAATTGATCGTAGCTTTAATATTAAAGAAGTCTGGTTGCTCATGAACCCCCAAATTTTCCTCTTGCGCTTGTAAAATTGTCTTTCTGTTACGAATATAGTTATTGGAGGCACCACCTTCTACTTTCAAGGTTTGGAAGGTTTCATTTAATCCTTGATTATCATACCATCCTTTCAATTGGTAAGCCTCTGGGGCATCTGGATTTGGCATAATTGACCCAGTTTGAGTTAATGTCAAACTTCTTCCACCAAAATCTTGAACTTTGCACCCTTTGAAGGCAATAACAGTACCTTCGCTTACGTTAAAGTCTATGGCCGTCGCATTCCATAATCCAACAGAGATCGAAAAATTGGAATCATCAACAATTGCAATATCTCTTCTATCAAAAGGTTTACCAGTTGACTTAGAAGTGATTTGGAAAGCTGGCTTGACTTCACGTAAAACACCAATAACATCAATAACGGTGTTGGGTTCCGCTTTTTGAACTTGACTCAATTTAGTAAAGTTAAAGTTCAACTTAGGAACATTATCCGTGTTATCAAAACATTCTTCAATTACAGTGTCTCTATCTAAAGACAATTCATAAGGATGATTTAAACGGGAGAATTGAGGCTTTGCTGCTTGAATTCTTGCTTTACTAACGTAATAAACTCTACCTTCTTGTAAGGTTTCGTACATCTTTTCAGCTACATCATTAAAAGCAGTGGCTCTGATTTCATCGGATTCATCTAAGAAATTGACGTTGAATAACTTACCTTGACCTCTAGCATTTTGCCAGGTTCTAAGATCTCCTTTGAATGAAACTCTGGCCTTAATCATCCAAGAATTTTGATAAGGCGATAACATTTCAATAGGATTGACAGGTCTTCCAGGTTTACCAGTATTGGTACTAGCGTTTGGACGCTGAGCAGGAACATTAGCACCACCTGCTGCAACACCACTAGAGGTGTTTGGAGCTGCCCCACCACTTTTGAAGTAATTCTCTTCAGGATGTTGGCTAAAATATTCTGCAATCTTGATAGTTTCATGGGCCACCGTATCATATTTAGGACTTGCAACCTCCGCGTCATGAATCATGGTATAAAACTTTTCATTGTCAAAACAGGAATGTTTCAAGATCCTAAGAAGGCAGGACTTTTGAAATCCTTGGGTTTCTAGTTTATTAACAAGAGATTTATCTAATAATCCGTGCATGTTGTACTTGCCATCATATAAGATCACCCGAGTTTTTTCTTCATAATGTCTTAAATTGATGACTTGAACCACAAATGGTGTGGTAAGATACTTTTCCCGCTCTCTTACGGAGTAGACCTTGGGCAAGACCTCTAAATCAATCATTGAATCTTGGGTCATAAGTGGCAATCCTTGAGAGTATAAATTTAATAATCAAAATAATTAAATCACGCGAATTAGTACCAAGCGCGTTCGCACAAATAGCGTGTTCAAAGAGCTGCTAAGAGTTAGACATTTCTGGGTTATCGTAACTTTGTATTGAATTGTATATAAAAATGGGCCGTGAAAGAAATGGAATCACAGAAGAGCTTAAAGCTTCGATTGCACACTAACGGCATTAAACAATTCATCTCTACTGTTAATTTTAACGGCCCCAGCCTTTAAGAGGGCCTTAGTCAAATCATCTATTAAATCATCACAATTTTCAATCCCGATACATAACCGGATCAAATCTTCGGGAAAATCTCTCTCTTCTCTGGTTTTAGCATCGATAGACGCATGAGACATCTTACAAGGCATGGAAATTAAGGAATTAACACAACCAAATGATACAGCAATTCCGAATATCTCAGTATTCTCCACGATTTTCTCTGAAGTCTTGATATTCCCGGTTTCAAAACTTAATACCCCACCAGATCCCCTGCACATTGAATTGTGTAACTGTGATTGAGGATGGTTTTTCAATCCAGGGTATCTTACTTTAAACCCGATGTTATTTAAAAACTCTGCGATTCTTTGACAATTCTGTTGCTGTCTTTCCACTCTAATGGCAAGAGTCTTAAGGCCCCTACTTAGCAACCAAGAATCAAATGGTGATAAACCACATCCAGTGGAATTTATAACAAAATACACTCTTTCGGCCAATGAAGGATTTCTAGTGGCGATAACTCCAGCCATGATATCATGGTGTCCATTAAGATATTTAGTGGCAGATTCGTATTGGATATCAACCCCTAAATCTAATGGGGTCATTAAAATTGGCGACATCATAGTATTATCAAACACTACAATTATATCAGGATTAATTTCGTGGGCAGCTTTAGAGATTTCTTTGACATCGCATACTTTAATCAATGGATTGGTAGGACTTTCTAAAAATATCATTTTAGTATTCTTTGAAATCTTGGACTTGATTAATTCAGTATTCGTAGTATCGTGATGAAATACCTTTAAATCTCCCTTCTTATTCAAATATGTCAATAATCTATGGGTCCCACCGTATAAATCATCACCAGCAATAACTTCGTCACCAGGACTTAATAATCTAGTGATTACATCTAAACATCCCATTCCACTGGTTACAGCAAAAGCATGGTCTGCTCTCATAATTCTAGCAATGTGATTTTGTAAATAGGTTCTAGTAGGATTTCCCGATCTAGTATAGTCATATTCTCCCATATTATCTAGAGAGGGCTGCTTAAAGGTAGCCGACTGATATAACGGTGCCACCGAAGCGTTGTATTGATCATCACTCTTGGTGAAAACCAATTCCGTTTCCAAATTATAGTTCTTCTTAGGTGCCATGATCAGAAACTAACTGTGTTGCTGGTTAAAAAATTTACCGTCAAGTTTGTCAGATGTGAGTAACAATCATCAGCGATGATGAAATCGAGCGCTCCGGACCGCTTCACGTGACTTGATGAAACCGATAAGCACACGAGAGAACTGTGTTATGTACAGGAAATACATATAGTAGGTGAAAATCTGGTGAATATAAATTGATTATATATTTTATAAAATATGCAACTAGATCAAGTCTAGGTAGTATGTATGAAGGACGGAAACGTGTTTAATAACTCTAGTAGATGTGAAAATGAGTTTCGGGTGAATTTGAGCGGTTCTTGTGAGGATGTTCTTGAGGGTTGTAGATTCGATTCTTATGAGTTCTTAGGCATGAACAGCTTACAAATCAGATCTAGTGAACTTTCTCATATCAGTTGGTTTGTCACCTAATAAAACCTTAGGACCACTGAAAGGTTCACAAGACTCTCTACCAGATACAGGACCATATTTAACCTCTTTACCAGCTTTTAATTGAGTCAAAATATCCACAGTTTTAGGACCAGTTAAATCTTCGTAATAGTCGTCATTAATAGCCAACATAGGACCGTTGACACAAGCACCTAAACATTCAACTTCTTGTAAGGAAAACACTTGATCTTCGGTAGTTTCACCAGGATTAATCTTCAAATGATTGTGAATAGCATCCATAATTTCATCAGATCCACATAATTGACATGGGGTAGTGGTACAAACCTGAATATTGTATTTGCCTACTGGTTTTCTATTGTACATGGTATAGAAAGTAGCCACTTCGTAAACTCTCATTGGTGGCATATCCAATAATTTAGCCACATAATTCATGACGGAGATTGAAGTGAACCCATGTTGACGTTGACCTAAATCCAATAATGGCATAACAGCAGCTTTTTTATATTGAGGAGGGTATTTGGAGATGATTTCGTCGGCTCTTTTTAAATTATCGACCGTGAATTCAAATGGCATATTTTGATTATCTACTTCGGTATCTCTGTGGACGGATATAATAGAATAAGCCCTTTGAGGACCAAAAGTTACGGGCTTCAACCCTCTGAAACTGCTAGCTCTAAAAGCTGGGAGTTTAGTTAAATAACGATACATCTTACTTAGGTTAATATATGAATTATTTTTGAAGAGTATCAGTTTTTTTTTCTCAGTCCTTCCTAGAATGCGTAAAAAATATTGAGCGTCCTCTCATTGGTTAATGTTTCTAAGCGTACCCATCGCATATAAACCTAGTGGTTCTAGAGCATTTACGAAGTTGTAGTTATTTTTGAGTAGACAAAAATGTTACGAATAGGATCAGGATAGTTGGTGATTTTTTTCAGAATTTTTGAAAGTGTCTAAGATAGTTTTTTCACTATTTTGTGATAATGATGCATTTCTACTTGAGGGCCGAACAAAGCTTTTGATTTATTGCAAAATTCGCAGATTTCGGACCTTCTTGTATAAGATAATAAGATAATATAAGACAATTAAGTGGCTTTAATATATTAGGTGAATTTACTAGAAAATACAGTAAATATTATATAAAATGTCATTTTCGATTAGAAATGCCAAAGCATTGTCTTTCAACAAGTCTATAATTTATCGTAATATCATCCAGACACTAATGTTTCTTACACCAAAGGCAACAATAGCCCGGTACTAGCCAGGTGCGAAATTTGTCGTACCAACGACTCCCAGTGTCAACGAAAATGTGCGAAGTGCGAAAAGGGAGAAGACGTTGAGAAAGTGAGATCCACAAAGTACAGGGAGTTCACACAACCACGTTATTCAGTGAATCTAATATTCAGCTGAGCCAAAAATATCTTTATAGGACCTGCTTGCAAGCTTACTGAAGCTATTAGGTAGTTTATTCTGAACAATTGCATCTATATATTTATTGGTGTAGCAGTTTTTGTTATATTGGTTTGCTCAGGTAGATACCATTTAGGAGTCGGGTGGAATATAGACACCATATAGCATCTAGCATGGATAGAAGAGACGTATTTCAAACGCCTAGTTCTCCTTCCAGGTCTACCCGGAAAGTAGATCCCCCGGGCCCAAGAGATGGAAATCCTTTGCCTTCTAGTTCACCTAGGCGAAGAAATCAAAAGTCCATTTTTAGTGATCGATATATCCCTAATAGAACCGGAGTAGATCTACAAACAGCCTTCAGTTTAAATAATAAGGAAATTGTCCCTGACTTAAGAAATCGGTCCGATCGAATTGATAATGAAATTGAAATACAGAAGGAAGAGGAGGCCAATCGGACCTTTTCTACTGTTTTAAAGAATGAATTATTTGGGGACAATGTTCCTATGGTATCTTCCAATTTATCCAGTTCCAAATCTCAAAACAATTTGTCAAAACCCAGACCTAATAGCACTGGAAATTTTTCCAATAGTAATCCATTAATAAATCCTATATTGAGTCGATCTACAGACTCAATTCCCACTTCAATTCCTACAAGCGGTAGAACCACTCCTCCTAGATCTACGTCATCTCATAATTTAAATCAAGCCACTGGTGGAGATTCATCTCATATTAATAACAATAATGGAAGTAGTGACGATTTGAATAATGATCCTTCCAGTTCCATTGAACCTGATAATAATCTCATGAACACCCCAAGGCAGAAGACCAATTTATTTACTTATCAATCTCCAAGCAAGGGCCGTCCTATATCCAGAGATATCCAAAATGAAATTTACTCCTTGTCTCCAGTTCGACAAGATTCTCAAAAGTTACTATTATCACCACAAAAGAAACCCAGAAATATTTCTAAAGTTCCTTATAGAGTTTTAGATGCACCTGAATTATCCGATGACTTTTATCTTAATTTGGTTGATTGGGGCCAACAAGATATATTGGCAGTTGGATTAGGCGATAGTGTTTATCTATGGGATGGGAGTACTCAATCAGTTGATCGATTATGTCAACTAAATAATAAAGAAAAAGCCACTAGTATTAACTGGATTGGGTCCGGTACTCATTTAGCATTAGGGACTTCTAAAGGGATAGTAGAAATTTGGGACGCCACCAAAATGAAATGTGTTAGGACCATGTCAGGTCACAGTTTAAGAGTTAGCTCATTGGCTTGGAATGAACATATTTTATCGAGTGGGTCCAGAGATAGATCCATTTTAAACAGAGACGTTAGAGTAGAGAGCCACTACATCAATAAATTCGAAACCCATAAACAAGAAGTATGTGGGCTTAAATGGAATGTGGAAGAAAATAAGTTGGCTAGTGGTGGTAATGATAATAAATTATTTATATGGGATGCCTTAAACACAAAACCATTACACGAATTCAATGATCATACTGCTGCCATAAAAGCTATAGCTTGGTCTCCACATCAAAGAGGTATATTGGCCTCTGGAGGAGGAACTGCCGATAAAACCATAAAAACTTGGAACACCATCACTGGAAGTCTATTAAGTGATGTTAATACTGGATCTCAGGTTTGTAATTTAGTTTGGTCCAAGAACTCCAATGAGATTGTATCGACCCACGGATACTCCAGAAATCAAATTATTGTTTGGAAATATCCTACTATGCAACAGATAGCTCAATTAACCGGTCATACATACAGGGTTTTATATCTTTCATTATCACCAGATGGTGAGACAATTGTTACTGGTGCTGGAGATGAAACTTTGAGATTTTGGAATGTGTTTGAAAAGAACAAAACGGATGAACCTCCATCATCAGTGCTTTTAGACGCATTCCTGCAATTACGTTAACCTATTATATGTTCCCACGACTGTCATGATGCCACTCACAATGGCAATAACGAAAAACCCATCTTTATATGTGTCTGTGCTCCGCATGGCATTCCCCATGTCTTATTTTTCATACGTCAAGTTCATTTCTTCTTTTCTATAAGTTAATTATGTCGATATATATCCTCCACAGTTTAGAATCCTTCAGCTCTGTACATTAATACATGCTTCATTATATTTCGGAATAATATTTAGCTGACTAGAACGCTCCGGCTCAAACAGGGCAGAATTCCGGTTTCCTGTTATCGCGCGGCCGTCAGGGCTGTCAATATTAAGATTGTGAGTCAACTGAAAAACTCAGAGCACATATATATTCTACAGATTCTCTTTTATAATATAAGTTATAAAAGCTTTTAGTCCATCATGTCCGCACCTCAAGCCAAAGATTTATCTCATTTACTTTCTGTGGAAGCTAAATCCAGAAAAGCTTCCAAATTGAAGGAAGCGTTTGTCTACTACGGAAAGCCTGGAATGACATTTCTTGGAGGAGGATTACCATTGGCGGAATATTTTCCATTTGAATCAGTGAAAGCTCAAATTCCGGATGCTCCATTTGCAAACGGAATTGGTGCTGACGTTAAACCAGAAGATTTTGTGGAGATTGAAGTTACCAAGGCTAAAGGAGATGCAAACCAAATCGAGTTAGCTAAATCTTTACAGTATGGATTTACTCAAGGTCATCAAGCCATTATGGATTTTCTTAGAGAACATACTAAAACTATCCATAAAATACCTTACCAGAACTGGGACATCGTCGCTACTGTGGGTAATACCGAATCATGGGACTCTATTTTAAGAACTTTGACTAATAGAGGAGACACCATCTTGGTGGAAGAACACAGTTTTAGTTCTGCTTTGGAAACTTGTAATGGGTTAGGACTTAATACATTCCCGGTTCCAATGGACACCGAAGGGATTTTACCTGATAAATTAGGGGCCTTATTAGAACAATGGGTAGGTCCAAAACCTAAGTTATTGTACACAATTCCAACTGGTCAAAACCCTACTGGATCTTGCTTGAGTGCCGAAAGAAGAAAGGCTGTTTATGAGCTTGCTTGCAAACATGATTTTGTTATTGTTGAAGATGAACCTTATTTCTTCTTACAAATGGAAACTTATACTACCGATAAACCAAGTAGAAGTGGTAAAGTTGTGCATGATTCAGACGAATTTATTTCTGCTTTGGTTCCGTCGTTTATTTCCATGGATGTTGAAGGAAGAGTAGTTAGATTGGATTCGTTTTCAAAAGTTATTGCTCCAGGGATAAGATTTGGTTGGATAATTGGGCAAGACCCCATTATTGAAAGAATTTTAAGACTTCATGAAGTAACTATCCAAAACCCTGCAGGCTTAACTCAAAGTTTGACCAACGGGATGCTACAAAAATGGGGCCAAAAAGGTTATCTTGAATGGTTAATGAAAATTAGACAAGTATACACACATAAAAGAGATGTGGCCATCGACGCTGTTTACGATTACTTACCTTTGGATGTCACTACTTTTGTGCCTCCAGTAGCTGGGATGTTCTTTACAGTTTATTTCGATGCCTCTAAACATCCCAAGTTTACTGAATTGGAATCAGACCCATTACAAGTGGAAAATGCCATTTATGAACAAGCTTTGAAACAAGGATCATTAATGATTCCTGGGTCGTGGTTCAAAGCGGAAGGTAATTCTGTTCCTCCTCAAACAGAAACCCCAACCAACCCTGACACCAAAAACTTGATTTTCTTCAGAGGAACTTATGCCGCTGTTCCATTAGATGATTTAGTGCTAGGAATTGAAAAATTCGGAAAAGCCGTCAAAATAGAATTTGAAGTTTAAAGTTTGTTTTTATTATAGATTATTAATAAAATATGTGATATGTTCTTTTAAACACTATTTACAGATACAGAAATACTTTACAACTTATATATACTCTCGCTGACTCAGATGACTATGCTACTTTGGTTTAGTAAGTATATTACTTCTTCTTCATCCCCCCTCTCTTTTCCAAGAAATCTTTAGCTTCATTGACTTTGGTAGCTAAAAATGGCGATCCTCCTTTATCCGGGTGATTAGCCAACATCAATCTTCTATGTTGTTCTTTTAATTTTGCTTGAGATAATGTGGACTCCTTTAAATTTAATATTTGTAAAGCCTCCTTAGCAGACATTTTAGTGCCAAACCCTCCTTTGATGAAAGATTTTCCGTTAATACCTGGCTGTTTGGATTTGAATAATCCTGCCCCTACATAGGCCAAACCAAAAGCTCCTAATCCAGTGATCCATGGATGGTCTCCCATCCAATTAGTAGCTTGATCAAAGTACCATTCGGCACTTCCTTCTGGCGCTTGTTTCCGTTGCAACTGACCAGTGTACATCGGCTGTTGTTGCATTTGCTGGTCGGCATTATCACCCGGAACTGTCAACATTGGCGGTTGCATACTATTATTCGATGCCATCGTTAATGACTATTGAACAGTTGAAAAATTTTGAGAAGAGTGCAAAAAAATGAGTGGCCAGTCACGTGAAAACGTCAAAACCTCTGGCACATAGCACTTAACACAAGCCAATGACGGTAGAACGGAGTGAATAAGGGGGATGGAGTGGATATATAGGATATATCACACCTATTACTACCACAGACCATTGTATATCACGGTCAGCTCTCCATAGATACGTGTCTTTGCCTTCACCAGTCTTAATGGTACGAAAAGCGTGTAACAGAAATACGCATTATTTACTTTGTTTTTTTAAATAACAGATCAATCACTAACACATCTATGGATTTGATACATATAGAGCAATTGCTACAGCATATCCAAACGACTACTTTAAACAGTCAATTGGAGCCTAACTTTGATGACAAAGTCTTGAATCAGTTCATTCAGAACTATCATCCTGATTCTTTAGGAGTATGTATCACCGATGAGGGTATACACATCACACAAGATATAGATACGGTTCTTGCAAAGCATCAGGTGAGCCGAATAGCCATTGCCATCAAGGAAAGGGGCCAAATAAGGACATTGAATCAAATTGATGTCTTAGTCTTACCATTTGAAAACACTGAAGATAACGACATCTTTGATAAGTTGAGATCGATAATCAATTTGGGATTGTTACCAATCTTTGATATTGTGAGCCTTCGAAATAAACACGAGTCTGAATCATTTGTAAATATCACCAGAAAGAAATTCAACGAACTATCATCATCCTTACAGAACTTGCAAGAGAAGATCCAAGTTCCTAACCTTCTATTATCAGTACATCCTTATATTAAAACCTTGGACAAGGAATGTGAGAATTTTGCCGAACTGGTTATTGGAGACTCTAATTTGCTCAATGAGGTTACTACTATAGTGAATGGATGGATTAAGCAAATACAATCAGTAACGAACTTGACTAGTGATTTACAAAGCCAGCGTTCAATTGCAGATGAGATACAATTTTGGACTTCTCTAGATATTTCCCTTAGCTCCATACAAAATCAATTGAACTCCAAAGAAGTTAAGAACTCCATTAATTTACTTAACAGGGCTAAACGATTCCATGTGACTCTAAGTTTTACTAATGATACAAATCTTGCAAACAAAGTACTGGAATGTAAGATTAACCTTTCGTTACTAAAGGATTTACCCATAAATGACTTAGCCAGTTTAAACCTGAAAGATCCTGAATGCCTTAGTAAGTTAAATTCACTGATTTCGACTATATTTAACCATATGAAACGGTTAAGAAATATTAACAATTTTTCCTTGGAGAAAGCTTTATTGCTAGCAGAATTGGTTTTGAAGGATGTCGTGAGAAAAGCCTCTGAATTGTTCAGCAATTTGAGCTTATTGACCTTAGAATTAACCGAGTTTATGAGATTGTATGACTCGGAAATAGGTACATTTTTTGAAACCATTGACATCAATGTCAAGTACATGATAAACTTAATTAGAGAATTGCTACGAAAGAGACATGAAAAGTTTATAATTGTTAGAATCAATCAAGAGTTAATCGAACAGTTAAAACGTAAATGGGATTCCTTGAAGGAATTCAGGATACAGCATGAAAATTTACTTCATATCGTAAGGAAATTTTTGAAAGATGTGGATCAAGAAAGCAAGTTGACAACGGAGTACAATGGACTTGCCATATTGAATCCATTTGATTTTTCAAAGCACGGGGTGCTAAATTGGTCCAACAGGGAGAGGTTGTATTCCTCAGTATATATCAGCGTACAAGGTTTGATAAGTTCTAAATTGAATAATCTATTTGTTGATTGTCAGAAAATGAACGACTATGTTGCCGTGGCTGAAAAATATAAGTATCTTGCTATCGAGAAAACGTTCAACATTCTGGATTTGATGAAAGAAGATCTTCGTATGAGAATTCTCGAGACAGCAAGAGCTGAAATCACCAATATTTTAAAGTTTCACTCTCATAATTCAACCAGAATTATCCAGACTTTATCCTACAATATCCTGTCTTACGATTCTACCGACAATAAAGAAGTGATAGCGCTTATATTGAGAGCTTCAAGTTTGAAAGATAAGTTGAATTTCTATGAGAAACATTTGTCCTCTTTGGTAAGCAGTGAATGGCACAAGTATTCCGTTGGAAGTAGATTGAAGGATCAGATGTTAAAAACCTTAAATAAGCTTGACCCACAGATTATTTTCAATGAGTTTTTGGACGAACTATCTAACTTCACCAGGGCAAATAAGCTAGAGATCAAGGGTAAAATCCTAAGGACTCTCAAGAATGGTCAGACAGAAGACATAATTTTGAACTTGAATTGGAAATTTCTCAACTATAAGGATACATTGGCTCAATTATCTAGCATTGGGTTTAGAGTTCCTGTAAGCATCTTATTACAGTTTCAGCGTCTCGATAAATTGCTACCAGTTATTCACGACTTAGACGAGTCGTTACGAGCTGTCAAAAGAATTTTCAATCATACTATCAAGCAAGGATATGGAAAGACCTTTGAATTTTTGATTGAGGTCGACAAGAAAGTGATTCATGAGTTATTTAAGACCTTGAATGATATAAATTGGGAATTTATCTCCCAGGCGATGGATTTACAAGACATAGAGCATGAGGATACCTTATTGGAAGTGAAAGCGCTAAAGAATGTGTTGGGTTTTCAATCGGCTGTCAATCAAATGGATCAAAAGTTGACTACCTTGGCCAAGTTGGATAAATTTTTGACTATCGAAGTATACTACAAATTAAGAAGTTGTGAATATAAACCCAACGAATTCAAGTCTATTATAGACAAATTAACCCTAGGAGTCAATGACATTTACACTTATGACAATTTAGATGATTTGACCAGGCTGATTAATCAGGAAGTGAAAGACATTCTTTGTGCTAGATTCGAAGAAACCATTACTCTTTGGACACAACAGCTTTCACAGAATACCGACCAAAACACAACAAGCGACAGTTTACTGAGCTTCTCGACAATTCAATTATCTATAATCGCTAAGGATCAGTCTATTATGATGGAGCCAAACTTGGAAGATATCAAGGTTATTTTGATCGGTAGATTGAATGACACTCTTTCAATAGTCGAAGGTCAGACTCTTTTAAATGCTGAGAAGCTTCTCATACGTGGCCATTCAGCGTCGAATTCTGTCTCTCATGCCTTGAATGAGATTAGTTCGTTACTAAATAAAATTCGGAATTATTTTAATCAATGGAGAACAGTCGATGTCTTGATTGGCCTAAACCTTCTGGATCCAGAAGATAGAGCTAAGGTAACAAGCGATGATTCTTTGGAAGGATGGTTTAACTCGGTGAATAGAGTATTATCACTTCGACCATTATTCGATAAAAGCAGCGAGGTGATTGGGAACTGTAATATTGCTTTAGGATTAGTGCAAGCTCGGGTATCTATGAGGTTTGACAACTTTCAAAGACAACTTATTGCAGCTTTCAGCGAAAAGTTTCAAGAATCAATAAACGGATTTGATCTGGATTTATCTCGTTGTACAAAAAGATTGAACTTTAATACTTTGGAGTCTTCAAACTTTGTACCTAATCTAATCGTTTACATCGAAACCAAAAATAATCTACAAGAGAGATGGAACCAATATTTGAGACTACTTGCAGACAGTTTTAAAATATTTCAAAGATTCAAATTCAAGTTTCCTAGTGGATGGACCTACGTAGAACAAATTGAAAACAAATTGTCTGCCATATCCTCGTTGATGGAAAAGAAGGAGCTAATAATCAAAGAAAATTTTGATTTCGTAAGAAACAAAGTCATAAGCTCTGCTAATGAATTGGGTGAAACTATCATACGGTTCAAAGATGACTGGTTTGTTAAAAGACCCATATCGGGGGAAATGAATCCTATCATGGTTCTTAACTCGTTGAGCCATTTCTCTAATAGTTGCAGCGAGTATTTGCAGACGAAGAATGATCTTCAAACTATTTCCAAAAGCTTGCAAATTGATTTGCCAGAGATCAATACCATCACTCTAAAAGATATCAACTCGGAAATCGCTGATTTCAAACAGGTGTGGTCATCAATAAACTCCTTGTACGAACAAATTGAAAATCTTAAAAAAATCAAGTGGTCCGAAGTGAAACCTAGAGAGGTCCGAACAAAATTAGAAAATCTATTGGAGAATTGCCGTACGCTACCAATAAAGATACGTCAATATTCAGCATTCGATGATATTCAACAAGCATCAAAATCTCTCATGAAGCAACACAAATTGCTTGTTGAGTTAAAAAACGAAAACTTAAAGGACAGACATTGGAAGAAATTTTTGATATCAATTGGTCACACCGGAAAGAGCCATCAATTGTTTACATTGGGAGATATCTGGAATCTAGACTTGCCTCTCCACGAGCAGGCAATTAAATCCATAGCTACACAAGCCCATAACGAGCGTACTCTAGAAGAGAATATCAATAAGATCAAGGAGAAATGGTCTCAAGTCAGCTTCGAATTCTTTAATTTCAACACTAAAGTAAAATTGATTAGGTCTTGGGATAAATTATTCGAAGACTGTCATCAAGATTTAAATGAATTGTCAAGTATGAGGAACTCTTCGAGTTTCAGCACTTTTGAACAAGATGTGTCTCATTTGGAAACCAAGTTGAATTCCTTCTATCTAGTTTTGGACTCTTGGGTAGAAGTTCAAAGACAATGGGTTTACCTTGAAGGAATGTTTGAGTCCAAAAATAACATTGCTAATATTCTACCAGTAGAGTCAGCAAGGTTCAATAATTTGACGTATGAGTTTTTGGATTTAATGAAAAAAGTTTACAAAGTGGATTTGGCAATTGATGTATTGTTAATTGCAGATGTAGAGGGCTCTCTTGAAAGACTACTTGAGAGTTTCTCGAAGCTTCGTAGATCGTTGTCCGAGTTTTTGGAGAGACAAAGGGAGGTTTTCGCTAGGTTCTATTTCATTGGTAATGAAGATCTCCTAGAATTAATTGGAAGTGGACTTGATTTTACAAAGATTAACAACCATATAAGTAAATTGTTTTCTGGTGTTGCTGCTATTACATTTGATAAGGAATCATCCTCCATAAAGTCAGTATCAAGTCCTCAAGGAGAGACTTTGACGCTTTTACAGCCTGTGTCTTTAATTAAATTCCCAGTCCTCGTAGACTGGTTGGCAAAACTTGAATTGGAGATGAAGCTAACCATTTCCAATTTAGTCAAGGCTAATATTGGCAAGTTTCAGGAGATATATGAAAATCCTAACGTGGACAGTATAAGCAGCTTGATTGACCAAGTTCCTGGTCAAGTAGGCACATTATGTTGCCAGATTTCGTTTACTGGATTGCTCGAAGACAAGAAAGCACACTCTGATAATATCACAACCGTCATATCCCGATTAAGTGAATTGTCTGCCAAGTCTGACGGCCTTAAGAGAAAGAAAGTTGAAAATTTGCTTATTGAGCTACTTCATCAATACGACGTAGTCTTGCAATTGGAAGATTCCAAGACAGACACAGTTACAATCATAGCAAAAGAGATTTTATATTATTACGATACTAAATCTTCCGATCCCTTGAAACGCTTGAAAGTCAAACACTTCGATTATGTATTCAATTATGGATTTGAATATTTGGGTGTCACGGAGAAACTAGTTTACACGCCTTTAGTTAACAAGTCATACTTAACGATGACCCAAGCGCTTGGCCAAAAGCTTGGTGGTTCTCCTTTCGGACCTGCTGGTACAGGTAAAACAGAATCCATCAAATCATTAGGTGATAGCTTAGGAAAAATGGTCAAAGTGTTTTGCTGTGATGAATCGTTTGACTTCCAATCCATGAGCAGAATTTTCCTTGGACTTTGCAAAGTAGGGTGCTGGGGATGTTTTGACGAATTTAATAGGTTGGATGAGCAGCTATTATCTGCCGTGTCTTCACAAATCGAAAACATTGAGGTCGGGTTGAAGTCGAGATCTACCAGTATAGAGTTATCAGGCAAGAGCTTATACGTACATCCAGAAACTGCCATATTTGCAACCATGAATCCAGGGTATGCGGGAAGAAACGAGTTGCCAGAGAATCTAAAGAAGCTTTTCCGGAGCTGTGCCATGGAAAAACCCGACAAGGAGATAATTGTTGATGTCATATTAGCTTCACAGGGATTTGGCAAGAGTAAGGAATTAGCTAAAATTATTGTTCCGTTTTTCAATGACTTGGATACTCAAAGCTCAAAGCAGAACCATTATGATTTTGGCCTCAGAGCCCTTAAAAGTGTTTTGAATAACTGTGGGAAATTAAAGCGTACAGTTATGCTTTCGAGCAATTCCACTAGTGAAATCCTGATAGTGTTGAGGAGTATTCAAGAAAGCATATTACCAAAGTTAATAAGACAAGATGAGAACGTATTTATGTCTTTGGTGGATAAATATTTCCCTGGTACCATTGCTGATGCTTTTGACAATACAGAACTAATTCAAAAGCTTGAAGCCAAAGGGAGTCACAAAGGACTCACTATGAATAAACCAGCAGTTCAGAAGATATTACAGTTGAACCAGATACAAAATAATCACCATGGTATTATATTAGTGGGAGACGCAGGATCAGGTAAGACCACTTGCTGGAATTTATTGCTGGAAACTTTGGAAGATGTTGAAGCAAAAGAGCACGTAAACTATGTCATTGATGCAAAAGTCTTGGACAAGGATACCCTTTATGGAAGCTTGGACTCGGTTACAAGGGAGTGGACTGATGGTATTTTAACCAGTATCCTTCGAAAGATTAAAGCTAACCTAAGGGGAGAAATGAATAAGGATTCGTGGATCATCTTTGACGGAGATATTGATCCCGAATGGGCTGAGAATCTCAATAGTGTACTTGATGATAATCGTATTTTAACATTGCCCAATGGTGAAAGGCTTGACCTACCACCTAATGTTAGAATTATTTTCGAGACGGATAATTTAAGATCAACTACTTTGGCCACAATCAGTAGATGCGGAATGATCTGGTTTGATAAGGACATTGTAGACACGTATTCAATATTGGAATTCTATTTATTCAAGATGAAGCAAGAACCATTGAATTCCACAGAATCGAATTTTGATAGATCAGCAATGATAAAGGAGCAAGAGGATTTTGTTAGTCATACCAAGACTGTTATTGACAAAGAAATTCTTGAGTTGATCGTCACCGAATCCCAGAAATCCGACCATATAATGGAAGCCAATATCTATAGATACATTGTTTCATTTATTGCGATGCTTAGATCCTATTGCCGCAAATTGTTACAATATTGTGTTAGCAACAGTTTGCCAGTGTCCGAATTCAAAACGTATACCACAAAAGCAATCTTGTTGTCACTTGTCTGGTCCTTTTCTGGTGATAGCTCATTGGAGGAAAGGATGACATTTGGGCAGAGGATCTCTAAATATCCTTGTTTTCTGAATGTTAATGCAACGGTGGTAGAAAGTGTAATTGATTATGACATAAGCGTACCTGACGGGGAATGGATTGCATGGAGTTCAAAGGTAAAGTTCACGGAGTTGGAACCACATAAAGTAGCTGACCCAAACACAGTTGTTCCTACTACGGATACTGTTAGACACGAAGACTTGATACACTCAATTTTGAGTGATCATAGTACCTTATTACTTTGTGGACCACCGGGATCTGGGAAGACTATGACATTTTTGGAAGTTTTGAAAGGAAATCCAAGCTTGGATGTATTGCAACTTAATTTCTCCAAAGAATCATCACCTGAGTCGTTAATGAAATCATTGAAGCAACATTGCCAATTCCAAAGGACCTCGAATGGGTTAATATTTACCCCCAAAGTAGCCGGTAAATGGGTGGTAGTCTTTTGTGATGAAATCAATTTACCTGGTACCGATTCCTATGGATGCCAAAGAATCATATCACTAATGAGACAGATGATAGAACATAAAGGGTTCTGGGACTCAAAGGAAATGCAATGGGTCAAAATGACCAACATACAGTTTGTGGGAGCATGCAATTCGCCTAAAGATCCTGGTCGTCAAAGGCTCAGTGAAAGGTTTTTACGTCATGTTACTTTGTTGATGGTGGATTATCCTGGTAAATCTTCTTTGGAGCAAATTTACGAAACCTATAATTCTGCTGTTATGAAATGTGCTCCTGATCTTAGAGGATACACAAAATCAATTACCGAAGCAATGATCGAGGTTTACTCAAGCAGTAAGGCATATTTGGATTCTTCAAGACAAGCTCATTACGTTTATTCTCCTCGTGAATTAACCAGGTGGTCCCGAGGGTTATTGGGAGTTTTGAAGTCTACAGATTATCAGGATTTCCAAGCCTTTACAAGATTATGGTTTCATGAAGGGCTCAGGTTGTTCTATGATAGGCTCGTTTCCGACGATGAAAGAGAATGGACGCTAGAACTTTTCAGACGGGTTATTGTTGAGTCATTCCCCTTTAGTGATGTTGGTGCTATCATGGAGGAACCAGTTCTTTTCTCCGACTGGTTGAGCCTGAAATACGAATCGGTGAATAGGACAGAGTTGCAGAAATTTATGAACCAACGTCTTTCAACTTTCAGTGAAGAAGAGATTGATACCAGCCTAGTGCTATATGAAGATTTCCTTGTGCACTCTCTTAGGATCGACCGGGTATTAAGACAGCCACAAGGACACATGATCTTAGTAGGACCTTCTACTAGTGGTAAAACAACTTTGACTAAGTTTGTTGCCTGGATGAATGGGTTGAAAACAATCCAGTTGAATGTTTATTCCAATTATACCATTAAGGATTTTGATAAAAACTTGAGAGAAATCTTGATCAGATGCTGTAAGGGAGAGCAGCTCTGCTTTATAGTCGACGAATCAAGTATAATCGAGACATCATTTATCGAAAGAATGAATACGTTATTAGCTAACTCGGAGATTCCTGGATTGTTCGAAGGAGAAGATTTCAAAGCTTTGATGAACGTCTGCCTCGAAGAGTCTCAGAACCAAGGACTACTATTGGATTCGAATGATGAACTTTATCAGTGGTTCTCCCAGCAAATATCTGTCAATCTACACGTGTTGTTCAATATAACTGAATTGAACAACTCTAAGCGTTTACAAGTGGTTTCGTCCCCGGCTTTATTCAATAGATGTGTTTTGAGTTATATGGGAGATTGGACACCCAGGACATTGTATGAAATTGGTACTAAGAGAATCGAAGAAGTACCAGTAGATTCTAGCTCCTTCGAGTTACCCCCTTCATATGTTCCTTGTATTCCTTATGATGTGACCAATTTTAGAGAGTTGCTAATTGATGTTTTCATTTTCATTCATAACTCGGTCAAATCGCTAGATTCAAACCATTACCCTGGCCAGTTTACGCTCTTTATATCCAATTTCACCAGGATATTCTTGACAAAGCAATTTGAAATGGAGGAATCACAACGACATTTTACTAATGGGCTCAACAAATTGAGAGAGACTGTGTTGCAGGTAGCTCAATTAAGAGAACAACTCTCAGTTAAGCAGAAACACTTGAGCGAGAAAGACAAAGAAGCTAGGGAATTACTTAACGCTATGCTTTCAGAACAGAATGAAGCGGAAAGGAAACAGGAGTTCTCAATCACAGCACAAGAGGAGTTGAATAAGCAGGAGAAAGAAATCGAAAAACGAAGAACAGCTGTAATGGCCGACTTGGCTACCGCTGAACCAGCTATTTTGGAAGCTAAAAAGGAGGTCCAGAATATCAAAAAGCAACACTTGAGTGAAATAAGAAGTATGGCTAACCCTCCGGCCGCGGTCAAGATGACGATGGAATCCGTATGTATATTAATTGGATACGAGGTAACGACTTGGAGAGATGTACAACTAGCCATCAGACGGGAAGACTTTATCCCCAATATTGTTAATTATAGCAACGAAGAATCTTTGACAAATGAAGTCAAACAATATATGCAAGAAGTCTACTTGTCGAGACCAGAATATAATTTTGAGAATGTCAATAGAGCTAGTAAAGCTTGTGGGCCATTACTTCAATGGGTCAAAGCGCAGTTAGCTTATTCCTCGGCATTGGATAAAGTGGGACCACTAAAAGAGGAAGTCCAGATCTTGGAAAGTGGCGCCAAAAAGACCAGGGCCCAATTGAAGGCGCTTGAATCCATGGTTTATGAGTTGCAAGAAAGCATCGAGTCATACAAAGCAAATTACAGTTCTTTAATAAGAGAAACTGAAAGTATTAAAATGGAAATGGAAACGGTGGAGACTAAGGTCAATAAGAGTGTCAAATTAATGGAGAACTTGAACTCTGAGAAAGATAGATGGAAAAGAAGTACCACTGAATTTAATGAACAAAGCGAGAAGGTAGTAGGAAATTCCATATTAGCCTCTGCATTTTTGGTTTACTGTGGGACGTTTGGTCAGAGAAGTCGACAACTGCTATTGGCCAATTGGAGAAAGAAGTTGGTGGAAATAGGAGTAAATTTTGATAATACCATTTCGTTGTTGAATTTGTTTCCCTCTCAGGAACAATATTTACCCGATAGCGATACCATGAGAAGTAAACTCGTTGATGATTTGTCGGTTGAGAATATAATTATAATAAAGGATTCCAAGACCCCCTTGATAATTGATCCTTCATCTCAGGTATTAAGCTTATTGAAAGAAATTATCGACGATGACAAGTTTGTAACCACAAGCTTTTTAAGCAATTCTTTCATCAAGGACTTAGAGAATGCCATAAAATTTGGCGGGTCTTTATTAATCAAAGATTCCGAGTTCTATAACCCAATTTTGGATTCAGTGCTCAGAGGCGAGATCCATAGAAATGGAGGCAGACTGATGATTAATATAAGAGATCAGCTTATCGACTACAACCCCAACTTCAAGATGTTCTTGTATACAGAGGATCCATTGATCAAGGTATCATCGTTTGTGGATTCCCGTGTTGTCACGGTCAATTTCACCATTACCAGTAAGAACCTTGAATCGCAGGTGTTGAACTTGGCATTAAAGCTAACCAGTCCTGAAATCGAACAAAAGCGGGTCGGCCTAATGATATTGCAATCTCAATATAAGGATAAGTTGAAGGCATTGGAAGTCGACTTATTGGATTCTCTATCCGAAGTATCAGGGAGCATATTAGACGACGAGAAAGTCATTGAATACCTTGACAAGTTGAAACGAGAATCTAGGGCCATTGATGAACAGCTCGCAGACTCACACCAAGTTTTGCAAGAGATTGATATAACCCGGAGCAAATTCCATGATTTGGCAGAGCATTCGTCATTGGTATTTGAGATTTTAAAGAAATTGAGCGGATTGAATTATTTCTATTCTTTTTCGTTGGAAACTTTTACGAGAATCGTCCATCAAACATTGAACTTTAAAGAGCTGGATGAATACAAAGAGAATCAATTAATAACCCGGTTTTATAACCAAGTTTTTGCGGTCATATCGCCCTCCTTAACTAGGTTTGACAAGATCATATTTGCTACTTTATTGACATGTCTGTATTACGGAAGAGAAATTGGCACTCATTTTGTAAGCTTCATAAGAGGAATCATTGATTCAGTCGTCACAGATGACTTTGAACACAAATTACCTTCGCTACTCAAAGGGTTGCAAATAAACGTCGACAGTACAGATGTTGATGAAATAGTATCAAGAAATCCAGAAAATCAAACGATTTCTACTCTACTGGAACTTATACAAGCTGTTAAGGACTACACAAGCCGTCCTGATAAGTTCATAGATGCAATAGGTCAAATGAGTTCATTTTTCTATTCAGGGATTGGACCATTCAGCTCCAAGTATGATGATTTGGAGGTTGTTATCAGAGAGAAAGTAGACACCAGGCCGATCTTATTAACTTCCATAGATGGATATGATCCGTCATTCAAGGTCGAACAGCTAGCCGAAGTAAACCATCAACCGTTGCAAATTATCTCGTTGGGATCTAAGGAAGGTATAGAATTGGCCAAAAAAGAAGCCCAAATAATATCCTCCAAAGGAGGATGGTTGTTGATCCAAAATCTTCAAATGTCGCCAGATTGGTTAAATCAACTTCAAAAGATTATCGAGTCTATTGACACCAGCACCCCCCACAACTTCAAGCTCTTCTTGACGTGTACCTTAACTTCACATATGATTCCTATCACCTTAATTAACGCATGTCATGTGTTGGTGTTTGAAATTCAAACCAACTTAAAGAGGTTATTGCTAGAAACATTCGAGTACTACGATACCCAAAACAAACCGCCCGAATATCGCTACATGTATTTCTTATTGAGCTGGTATCACAGTATCATAATCACGAGATTAAAGTACGCCCCTATTTCGTTCACCAAGTCCTATGATATAAACGATTCAGATTTTGCAGCCGCATACAAAAGTATTGACAACATTTTGGCACCATTAATTAAAACCGGCACCAACATTTCCCCCACGTCTATTCCGTACAATAAGCTTAGTTACATAGTTGGAAACATTGTTTACGGGGCTAAAATGGAACTGGTCCAAGACTTGAACTACTTGCAACTGTTGGCACAACATTTCTTCAACATTAGAGCCTTTGAACCGGACTTCAATTTAATCTTACCTAATGGGACCCAATCTACAAACGAACAACTATTTAAACCCGATGGGATTGCCTCCGAAATTTATAGAAAGTGGATCAATGACCTCCCGGACGAGATCCCCAATTCCTGGATAGATTTACCCGATAACATTAACGATTACATCGCGTTAAACGAGGGAAGATGTCTCAGTAAACGAGTTAACGAATTATTAGAGTAATAAATTTTGTAATATATAACCAATGTTACTAGAATTATGTATTTAGACTACATACAATCAACATTATAGTTTACAATGCTTTTTATATTGTGATAAAAAAAGGGAATTTTCCGGTCAGTTATTAATTAGATAAAATGGAATTATATAATTTATTCATCGTCTTCTAAGGTTTGGGCAGCAATACGATCTAAATCTCTTTGACCGTTTTCAGAGATTCTTCTACCACCTTTTGGAGAAATTTCTAAAACACCGATTTTTTCTAAAGATTGTAAAGCTCTTCTGTTAATAGAACCAGAAGCATCAACATGTTTGTGAGGTCTGAATCCTCTGTTGATGGCACCCCCGTATAATTTGTTTAATTTACCGACACCAACTTGTTTTCTTAAGTAGATGTGTCTGGCAATAGAAGCAGATCTTTTGTAGAACCAAGTTTCGGCTTCTTGAGGTGGTAATTCGTTACCAGCAGAGGTTTTGACAATATCAACATACCCTGGGACTTCTAATTTCCCTTGACGTTGTAAAAATTGGGCATAAGCATTAATGAATTCTTGAGCTGGGACGTCTCTAAAGTAAATTGTTAGTATGTTGTATTAAGAAGGTGAGATAAGGTTAGATAAAAAGTGCTGTTGTGTGTTGTTTAAGTATGGGAAATTCCGTGGTATACTTGTTCTTTATGTTGGGACTGTCAATACGGAGTAATGGTAAATGTACCTAATCGTTCTGGGTTCTATTTCGCTCATTTAGCGAGGTTGGTGTCTCTCTTTTGCCAACATTCATCGGTATTATTAATTTTCACTTTTTGTGTGAACGTCTCAGGAATGGGATATGGATGAAGTCTATCTCTTTCAGGTTGTTGGCTGATATTATTGAACTGCCATGGTCAGCACAGCACTTTATATCCTTCTCCTACAATATCTGCTTATGAAGTTTACTTACCTAACTGATACACCGGCCATCTTGTAATATGATTTCTATAGAATAGTTAATTTTTTTTTTTTCAGTCTTGAGGCCTTCAAGACTGCGAGATGGGTTTGTGTAATTTTTCATTTTTTTTTCTTTCGCATTGGAAAAAACAATCACGTGAGAGTGTGACTGCCAATTTCTACAATATATGCTTTATACTAGAGATCATTACTGTTTCTATTATAGTCCTCTTTATGTATATTAGTCCAAAATATCATGTGGTCCAGGTTGCGTCTTAGTGTATTGCTCAAGTTCCATCATAGAAGTTTGAACACTCCAAAATCTCCGAGATCCTTGATTATACGGGGACGTTGGTACTAACTTATTGTCAGATCCTACTGCAAAAGATTCAGAAGTTCTGAATCTAGGTGAATTGAAAGGCAATCGAGTCCATGGTCTAAATGATTGTAGACGACGAAGGGTTTGGATCTGTTCGGGAGATCGTGAATCACATTCGTTGTGTTTAAGATTTATGGCTAATTCTCTAACAATATCTTTTATTGAAGTCTCATCATCTCCACACCAACATTTCTCCACCGTCACTGTAGAAATTCCATGACTTCCCTTGCTTAATAAACTTTTGACCACAATATATGGGGGAGTTGGCGGCCATCCTTTGGTATCATATTGCAAATTCAAGTGACTTATATCCAATGCTTTCGTTATCTCTATAAGCCCAGCTGCGATCGGCGAGAGCGACACCAAACTGCTATCTACTAAGGTCAAAATACCTTGATGATGGGAATTGATACGACAATCAGATCTTATGTCTCTCAGCCTACTTAAAAGACGTATATCAATTGTAAAGTGTTTAAATTGAGGACACACTGCCAAAGCATCAATGATATAACCCACACTATTTCCAGAATAACAATTCCAATCAATAGCATCATCACTTGCCCTAGTAGGACCTCTGAAGGTCCTTAGTCCCAAACTTCTTAAACACGGGGATTGGCAAATGTGTTTTATTAGGTTGAGGATTCTATTGTATGTCAAAGTAGTTGAAGAAGCTAAAAAAAAGTTCACATCTTGGAGTTTATTATCAGAGTGGTTAAAAACATTGGCTAAATTATCTATCATCTCACCACTCCACAGATACAACCGTAACCCACGGATGTCAACTAGCAAGTCCAACCGACGTAAATGAGGTAATACTGTCTTGGTTATCTGATTGTTCATAAGATTCATAATATTTACAGATAAGTATTGAATTCTTAAACCATCAATTGGAATTTCCGGATCAATCCTGTTCTCCAATAACTTCAATTGCTTAACGTTAGGGAAGATATTCAATACATTAGCTAATTCTTTGCTACTTTCAAGGTAAGTGACAAAGTTATTTAGGCTGAATTCTCGCTGATATCTGCTTTGGTTAACAGTTTTGAAGCCATACTTAGCAGCGTCGGCTCTATAACAGATATCAAAGTTCTTGAATAAAATTTCCATAATCAACTGCCGATAATAAACTGCGCTGTCACTGAAAACATCATCTGTGATGTCACCATATCTTTTAGGCAGTGTGGGAGATTGGTCCATAACATCAATTTGATTCTCTCGTACAATACTCAAGAATTGAAATAGAAACGGTCCCAAAAGCTTTCGAAGGTATACACATGTAGATGATAAGGAGAGAAGATGCTTATAACCACAACAGGCATTGTTATTAAACTCAAAAGTAAACTCTGGGATGTCTCTAACGGGATTAGGGTGAAACAAGTCTACGGTGCCCATAGTTAAGATAGCAAATACATGATTCAAAATATCTAGCGGTAAATCAATAAAGCTTGAAGATGGCCTATGGTCTTTGAGACCAGGAGGAGATACAGGGACGTTTCGACGTTGAGATACGTTCGTAGGGGGCATGCTTAGCTAGATATTCTGTTTATAACCCTTGAAAAGATTCGCAACAATTGATAAGATAAACGGAGTGACACATCCAAAAATGAAACACCACGACCTATCCACATAAGGAAGGAATAACACTACACCAAGACAAAGGCACGGCTTATAACAGAAGTATATATTTTACAAGATGTAAATTAATATTAACTATAAATCTAACTACCTTAGACCTTGAAACCTCTAGATGCTCTTCTACCTCTAGCTCTTTCGAATTTTCTTCCTTTTTGTAAAATTCTTGGAGCCTTATGTTTGTGAGGACCGAAACCAAAGTGTCTAACAGCTTCTCTGTGAGATCTTGGACCTCTTAAGATTAAAGTGTTTTGACCTTTTGGAGCTCTCATAGCTAATTGATCTAAAGTGATGGCTTCACCACCAGCTTTTAAGATAGCAGCTTTGGCACCAGCGGTGAATCTTAAAGCAGCAACAGTAGCTTTTGGCATTTCGAGTAATCTTTTGTCATCGGTGATGGTACCAACAACGACAATAGTTTTGTCAGAAGCACCTTTTTGGTTTAAAGCATTGGTGATTCTAGAAACAGAAACTGGTGGTCTGTTAATTTTGGATAAGAATAATTGTCTTAAGATAACTTTGTTGAAAGCAGAATCGGTACGACCTAAATTATTGTTAGTATTTAGAGAAAAGACTTCCGTTGACTTTCTGCTCAGAAGACGCACAACAAGTTCAATCAAATAAACTTCTACTAAAATGACAAAACGATATCAACCCCAAAAAATCATCCTAGTATAAGAATCTAATTGAAACGGTACTCGCAGAATTTTCATGGTACTTGGAACTGGTTTAGGATGTTGTAACTAGTACTTTGTCAATATGTCCACTGACTGACTTAGTTTAACACTCTAGACTGTTTGTTCCGTACTCACGAGTGTGGTTCCATCTTCAAGATGAAAATTTTTCTCTGAAGTAAAACATGGACCGAACCTAATGGTTATAACATGTGATGACTGCTTCAGTTGCTAGATGAAGTTTGTTTAATGATATTTGATGTGAATCTTCCAAGTCAAGGTCAACCCTCTAATGATACTATATATACATACGAGCTAAGAACGAGTATAACTTGACTAATAATTTCAAGTACACGTTATCAGATTTTGGGGCGGTTCTGTGACCAGAACTTTTATGTTGTTTAGCAATATGATCTCTACCCATGGTGTATTAAAATGCTGATGGTTACAAGAAGAAAAAAATTTGTGAAAATTTATGAAAGATTTTTCAGTGTATTGTGCAGCACTCACGGTGAGAAGAGAAGAGCGGTCGTGGATCGGTTAATGACTGGTGCGCAGCAGTCACAGGGCAAATACCCTCACATCAGCCATTTGGAGTTAAAGGGCTACGCGCAATGGGCGACAATTTATGGCGACCACACGGCGTTAAATAGTACCAAGTTATCGCAAGCTGGTGCCACCCCGTGCTAATAGCACCATGAGGTGGCACCAAGCGCGCTACTAATCACCAACTACAAATCCATACTGATTTCCTTATCATGACTCAACTAACCCCCATCAAGGGGTTTATAAATACCCCGGTAACCAAGAATATCTGCATTTTTGTTACTGTTATGGCAGTACTCATATCAATTTTCCAGATCAAATACATTTTCCAATTATCAATTGATCCTTATATTCTTGAGTATAATCAATACTGGAGATTATTGACTTATCAACTCTCTGTTAGTAACGAGTCGGATTATTTGTTGACAGTACTATTGTGGTTTCATTTCAAGACCTTGGAACGGTACTATGGGTCCAATAAGTATCTCTCCTTAATACTTGTGTTGGCGATGTATATTATGGTGATTACGTTTTTAATAACCAGTTTGGGACAATTGTTAATAAATTTTGTTGATTATATGATATTGACGATTTTTAACATTAGTTCATACAGTTATTTCAAGACTATTTTGAACACAGTGACACCAGGCCCATTGGGGATTTTGTCGTCTTTATATATTTGTTTTGGGAAGGTGATACCTGTTTCTTACCAATTTAAAATCCTCTTGTCAAATCCTTTAAGAGATAACCCACAACAGGAAGACGGCCAAACGCCAAATCCGCACCATAGTAATAGTAAGGAATTGATATTGACAGACCATTTCCAGATCCACGTCATCTACACCTTACTATTGTTTAATCATGGATTTAAATCTATTATTCCTTGTCTAATAGGAATATTCGTGGGGAAGTTATATTGCCTGGATCTTCTTCCAGGGGCAAAGCACTGGTTGTTGCCCCCTGTTCTTTTCAAGTTTTTCGTTAGTCCTCTTTCTTCTTTTAGAAGATTAGTTGCTTCTATTGGTAGACGCTTTTCGAGTTATGGGTTTGGTGTTGGATACGGATCAAGAACGAGAGGATACCAATCAGTTAGTCAAGTGGCTAGAGATGAAGAACCAGATCAAGACCAAGAAGGTTTGGATGATCAAAACGATAACGACCAAGAGGAATTTATAGATGATATCAGAAACAATCCTGATAATGAAATTAGGGCTGAGACTCCCGTGAGACCTCTCGCCAGCCAATTCCTCGACACTTTCAGAAGACAAGAATAATGAAGAATCCTTATGAATTGATGATTTCACCTTTGTGCATATAGAGTTAATAAACAGTTGTCTACAAGAACGTACCGATAGAAAAGTCCGTTGATTTAAATCCTAACGCTTACTCTTTCTTAGTTTAGAAAAAATCAGCTTTTTACTAGTATACAGTTTGGTGTCAGAATCAGAAAAGGTGGAGAAGGTAGCTGATGATGGGGTTTTAAGGTCGTGTTCCGACAACACTGGAGTTGGTGGTTCGATCACAAACCCAGATCTTTTATAGTTAAAGCCGATATCGTCAGTAGCACTTTCTTCATCTATTCTTGAGATTGGTGACAAGCTTGGTTTGGTATTAATTGATAAGTTCCGGCAATTTCTGGATAACTCATGAATATCATGGTTGAAATTCGAGATTGATTTGTCGTCGAGACTCTGATATGAAGTTCCATTGGTATTTATGGAAGTATTTAAAGATTGATTAGAAGTAGAATTGAAAGACTTTAATGAGCTGGATCTCTCTAAATTGGGCTCAGGTAAATGATCACTTACACTCAAGTCATTTAAGTTGTTAGAACTATAATTTTTAACAATAACTTCAAACACAATAAAGTTAAGAAAACCTTCCCAAAGATCCATGACATCTTTGTGATTGTTGGAGTGATTTATCGAAGTTCTTAAGTTTTCCATTATAGTTTCGATGATCTTTTTGATCAATTGTTTGTGGATAGAAAAATTGTTATCATGATACATGTTGATATTTGAGTTAAGAACCGACTGGTCGTTGAAAAATTTAAAGTGAGCGTTACTCATAATTTTAAACCATTCGTAGTTAAAATCCTTTAAATAATGGAACCTGCAAGTAGCTAGATCTTCATACTCCTCATTAGTCAAATCGTTCAAATTACACGACAAACAATCAATGTTCATCAAGAAATACTCTATGGTTTCTTTGTAAAATGTCATCAAGTGATTCAAGTTGGGAAGTAATTCAAAGTAGTTGAAATTTCTACTTAATTCCATCAAGTTAAATTTCAAATCTTGGTAAATATTGTTCCAGAATTGGTTAGACCTAATCAAATCCTTGATGTTGATAGTGGGTTTAAGGTTAATCATTAAATTCGGTTTGAAAGCATACGAATCTGTTCTCTGTGTATCATGCTCATCCTCGCTTTCGTCTAATTCACTTTCATCAACAGTATCACCACTATTATCATCAAGTAAACTATCCGAGGATAATGAAGGTAAGCCCCGAATTCCCGACTTCTGTCTTTGTTTGAGTTCCAGTAACCGCCTTAAATATTTCAATTTGTGTTGACCATTCTTCTTACAATCCATTTCGTGAAGGATTTTGTTATAATCTCCCGTAACTTCTTTGAAAAAACTATATCTCAAGATATTTAAATTCTCCTCAGTGAATAACAATTGTCCATTGGGAAGACGGTACCTACTCAAGGCTTGGTTCTGGTCATGGTTCTGGCATTCCTTTAATAATTTGTGGTATTTTTGTTCATATTTTTGTAATCTTCTCTCATATGGAGATTCTACCACCGTAACATAAGTACTAGTATTGACGTCGAATTTCTTTCTGGTACGAGGTTGAGGTTGGGAACCACTCTTGCTATGAACACTACCACGATTGGAACTCAATGACGACCTACTGGATCCACTAGATCGAGTAGATATCGACCTGAAGTCATTTAAAAACGAACCTAATAATACAGATTTCAAGAGAAGAAACTCATAAGGAAAGTAAAAACTTCTTGCTGTTGATGAGTGGTTAGTACGAAGTAGTATTAAATTTCA